>CM068829.1:17676050-18276050 GCA_028554795.2 Sinohyriopsis cumingii
TGTCCCAGTGTCACTATCTGACTTTGTGTGCCAAGCCTGTTATGCCGTGTTCTACCTAAGACTCATCAACACCAAAACAAGACTAAAAACTGCATATTTACAATATGGGAAAACCAGGTTTGTTTTCACAAACTCCATGTCTTGGAGTGTAATCATTATTACTTTTAATTCCCAAAACCTAAGGGAGCCAAATTTGATGATATGGATGGACTTTGATGGCAAGACAGCATTTTGTATAGTCAGGAGATAGAAAGAATATATTTGTCATATTAGTTTAAAGTTTTTCATAGGGAAGACATCTTTTAAAATCTTTGTGTATATGTAGCTGCCCCTGTCCATTGTTTTCAGAGATAGAGATCTGTTTACTGTTTTCATTATTAAATAGAAGAAGTATTTTGGTACAGCAGGATGCATATATTGCACCTGGTAGCATTACTAATTAGGCAAAATTAAATTCCAGTGCATTTCAGACAAATGTTGGCTTATACCTTATAGACTTGATTATAAGTTGAGTCCAACTGCAAACAACATACATCCTGATCTGCCATCACATAATGCACTGGAATATCAGGGTCTGTGTTGTTTGTTCTATTGATTACTCCTAACAAAATGTATTATCTCAGATTGGGGTCTGTTTAGTTTCCAGCTCGATTAGACTTATAAGTAAGTATATATGGTAGTGTGACTCATTTTCTTGTTATGTACTCTTCTGACCCATTGACGAAGTCCTATATGTCAAATGATCTGAATAATACAGAATCTTGATGGTATTTGTCATGAACATTGTTGGAGTTTCATTGAAAACAAGCTAATAATCAATGTTTCGTCACATTATGAGCCATGTAATTTCTCCCTTGAACTGAGAAACACTGCCACCATTTTACAGGCATATACAAATTAACCCATGCTGATTGGTGACATCTGTGGGTGAACTGATTTCAGTCAAAAGCTGGAACATAAAATGTTATGACAAATTTGTTGTAAACATAACAAGATAATGTTGAATGGTCTTCATCCAGTGTTTTGCCCTTCAAAACATTCCATTGCCCCACCTGATCACCCATATTCACCAGAGTCTTATTTTTATCTAATGAATGGTTTTTCTTCTCAGATTCACTTTTAAAAAAGTGAGCCTGTCTCTCTTCATTCCCTCTCGAATTGATTAGTGTGCTGTGGGTGAATGATGCTGTTATTAGACTAGTCATTAATGGGATTTGTCAAATGTACCTCATCTCTGCTTTTGGAGTACTCTGACTGAAAAAAATGGAATTACGAGCATCTTCGTTGCCAGGGGTGGCACCTCATAATTCTAAAATGAATATTTGAATGTTGTTTAAACTTAACATTTTGATTATTTCAAAGAATGGTTTATGTAGGATAGCTTTTTTGGCAAATAATTTCCCTCCTTGCAAACTTTAGTTAGATTTGGAAGAATGGTGAAATTTATTATAAATGGTGGCATTTAGGTTTTAAGCACATGACATGAAATTATGTGGTTTCAGTTGTAACAAATGTATATGTTTTCTTAGGTAAGTATTGCTGTTTCATTTTATTTGTATTGAAGTACTGACTTTTTCAGTATATATTTACAATTAGTGTCTCTTTAAAGTACATACAATGATTGTTTCTTTTTTTTTGGACATGTCCTTAAAGAATTTTCTTTTATGTAAGATTATCTTTAGACTGCCATTAAAAAATTAATATAAAGGGAAATATATACGAGGCAGTGAATCTTTCAAGCTTCAGAGCCCATGAATGTTTTTTTTTTCAATGATGGGATGAACTTCCTCAATACCTTTTCACACCACCTGCCTTTTGATCTGACAGTGAAACCCATATAAATGTGATGTTTCAATAACTACATATTTTGCAATGTTAAAATAAAATGACAGAAGAATTACCGTATTTCCAGTGAAAATAGGAACATATATCTACAGATGATAACCTTTCCTAAGCAAAAGCCTTCATTTAATTGAACCAGTACATGTAGGTAAGTACCATGCGTGATTCCTTATATAATATATACTGATGTAGATGTAGAGTTGTTACTGCCTAAGAAAAGGCATAGGGGTCACAGGGAAGATAACCAAGGGAAGTAATTCGGGAAATTGTCCATTGATCCAATGTGCACCGATTATTCTCCAGCACTTTTGTGATGCATCATATGCACAGGATGCATATTGAGGGTTTGTGTTATGATTTACATTACAATCATGTTAGTATGTTCACAGGCCAGATCTGAAGAATTAAATCTGGCAGTTAGGAATAAAACCTCTTTTTGTAGAAAAGGTAGTTCCCCATTTTCCCAGGATAATAAAAATCAAACAGTTCTTTGACGTAGACTGTCAGATGGGAAAAAATCTCAGAGTGCCTGATGAAGCTTTTTGAATGAGCAGGAGTTTACTACTATCCCAAGGCAGTATGAGTCTGTTATGATACTATTCTTGATTGCTTGGGTGTATGTTAATACATTTTGGCATTACCTGATACCTATTGGCTGCTGTAATACTTAATTCTATCATCTAAGATGTCTTAACAAACAGACTATTAACACCTTTTTCCCCATGTGGCCATGGGATGATTTATAAAGGGGGAGTTGCCATGGATTGGCACAATTAGCATGCACAACATGCTGTCATAGATTGGCATATAGAAATGGAATCATCAATTGTGTATGATTTCCTTAGTTGAATATGTTTTTGAATTTAATGTCCAGAAATGTGGACTGGGAATACATTGGAATTTTTCTCAGCAGCTTTCACTGAAACCATGCTGTTGAATGTAAGTCTGTTTACACTCAGCATTCTTAGTTGATTAGTACATTACAATTACTTTTATGTTGTAATTCACTCAATAAATCTTACTCATGTCAGCAAATATAACCCAAGAATTTTAAGTTTTGATTGTAATTAAACTATGACATGAAACGAATGTTATTATACAGTAGAACTTGCTTAAATCCTGAGGATTTATTTTTTCCATTTCATTGTGCTTGCAAAATTCATTTTATATTAGCTTTTATTTGTGGCAGATTTTATACCGAGCATTCCATCTCACAATCCAACTGCCCATTTCAGTCTAAGTGATGTGTTCCTCTGATGGCTAGATTACACAGGTCCATCTGTAAGTGATGTCTTAGCAAAAGGAATAAAATTTGTAACCATATTAACATTCATGCTGGTCATTATTTACACTGGTTTTAGAAAAAATGTGAATAGTCGGTATAATAATGGTGCATTCTGTTTTTACTAATCACACAAGACACCAAGGATCAAAATCACTACCTTCATATCAGGTTGGGTAGCAATAAATTATGAATGACCAAGGGTACATACGCCTATGTTGGATGGATCCTGCAGTGTAAGAAATGACATTGAGATACTGTAGATTACAGAACACATGTACAGAATGCAACATACAATTGAGGCTCAAACCATTGTTGTAAAGACTTTTGTATTGTCAGTTGTCATTTGTCCACTTCATGGTGCTTTGTCTTCCCTTCTGGCATTGGCTTATGTAATTGATTGTTTATGCAATTGGTGGTGAAGAATGAATAATTTAACTTGAGCCTGTTGGAAAAATAAAGAAAAAATGTCACATTGGCCATGATTTTTGGCCTGTTGGAAAAATAAAGAAAAAAATGTCACATTGGCCATGATTTCTGGCAGATAAAACCTTTTTGCCAAGGCCAGCAACCTCAGAGTGTCCTTCAGAAATTAAAGGCACTTAGTTCTGTTTTCATCTGCTTATTATTGCCAGTAATATGTTTAAAATACTGTTAAAACCAACAAGAACAACTTTTTTTTGTATTCTGTTTTACTTAATTTTAATTTGGTGAATGTTTAATCTAATTTTGAATTTCATAATTTTTGTCATTTCACAATTTTTTATTCGTGTAGATTGTGAAGATATTACACATTCCTTCGTAAGGCTTTACATTTTCAGTGAACTGTCGGGTAGCTTAGTTGGCTGTAGAGTTGAAATGAATACTGAAGTTTTGTCTTCTTCAGATATTTGATGAATGTATTCAGATACAATTTCAATATTTGTCAGGCTTACTTAATCTATCAAATCCATCCTTTTCTTCTTTCTCATCTTTGGTATCTTAATGACATCTACCTACCCACTCACACCACCAAGCAACACTGAAAACAATGTGAACTTGGTCCTCTAAATAAAATTATGGATAAATAACATTTTTAGGGGTATTGTAAAAATATATTTGGTATTAATACCAAATATTAAATGAATATGAGGTGTTATTGACAACAATGTGAACTTGGTCCTCTAAATTAAATTACGAATAAATAACATTTTTAGGGGTCTTGCAAAAATATGTTTGGTATTCATTTGTCTTGAAATTCATTACAACCAAACAATGTTCCTTCAGTACAGAATGTGGACTGTGGGTACAGTAACCAGTGACTCAGTTCATTGCAGTTACTATAAAAAAAATTGTCTGGGAAAACCGCTCCAGTTGCCTAGTGGTTAGAGCATCTGCCTCGGATGCGGGAAGTCGTTGGTTCGATCCCCAACTGAGTCATACCAAAGACTTGCAATATATGGTACTAACAGCTGCCTTGCTTGGCGCTCAGCATTAAGAGGTTAGTGTTAGGACTGGTAGGCCTGGTGTTAGGATAATGTGACTGGGTGGGACATCATGATATATGTCTGCGGCATGACGCCCTAGTTTTAGACATCACTATAAACTGTCACTCTGCAGATAACTTAGCGATATGACTGAAAAATTGTTAAAGCTATGTTAAAATCCAAATCACACAGACACATACACTTATCTGGGAAGTGATTTGTTTACAATGAAATTAACATGGACATATAGCCATTTTAATTTGTTTAAATTTGGATATTTATTTTTTGATTGATAATTAAAGGCTTTATTGACTTCGATGTGACCCCCTGCTTGATATCATGTTGTTTATCAATTTGTCATAGTATGTATTATCTTTTAAGAGTGCCTGAATGACCCTGAATAGAAATGACAGTGTTGTGTGTAATTTGTTTTTTTTTTTTCTGAATTATTTTGATATTGTAAATACCATATGAATGGAGGCTTGAATTTCTGGTTATTAGCATGTTTGAAGTTCTTACCTTGTATATTTTATTGAACTTTGCCATTTTTATATTTTGTCATTGTTTCTTTTACAAAAAGCTGTAAACAACCAGATATTCCAAGTTTATATCTGGATATTTGCAAGAAATTATTCTGATATGAATATTCAGTTATTCATTTTAGTTTTAGTTGGCATAGCATCAGGTTCATAATCCAAGTTTTATGCTTAGGTGGGCTTGATATCCTCACTGGCTAACCCAGTTCAGTTGCCATGGTGTGTCATTGGAAAATGTGCCTTGCCCCAATTTCCTGGACATTGATATGGTCAATAAGTACAGACAGTTAAAAACCAACCAACAACAATTGTATTTGCAGATGATTTGATTATTTTCATTGCTCAAAACATAATAAAATTATATTTATTGTCATTTCCGTCTCTGAGATTGTTCTTATCTTTGATTTAATTTACACATGATATCATCTAGAATGGTACTTGGAAAAATTACGGTCATTCAACCTACACTTGTCTATCATAACAGCTTGCTGCTGCTAATAATAAATAAATAAATAAATACTATTTTGTTAATATTTTACTAAATTCATAAAAATGCTGGTATTTGTTTCAGTAATATTCTTATTATGAGATTAATTAATATTTTGCAATTTTTATAGATAAAGTACATTTATTGGAGTAGCTCTTGTAACTGGCAAGACTTGTATAATGTCCTGTTAAGCTCCATTCAAAAACATTCAGTTTTATGTGCTAACAACGAGTCCAAGAACTTGTGGCAATGTTTCCAATATATACATCTTTATTATGAAATTTAATGCAACATGATCTTCTTACCCATCTATGTGACTACTGTAATTAGTAAAATGGTTGCAGATACCCATTTTAGGTGTGTGAATCGTATACTCATGCAAAGATACAACTACTCACTATGTATGGCCTCATTAGATGTATTGATAGGTAAGGCAGTAATCAAAGTTTCAACTGATGTAGAACTGAGACACAATTTATGAAGCAAAGAAAAATTTATTTCTCAGAAAATCCGCAGAAATTAATTTGGAGTATGTTGTATATTTTGTTATTTCCTACTTATGTCATAGTTCATAGACTGTAGTAACCATACAGATCGTAATGCTTATGTAGAAATTCTGAATGTTTGGTACAGATTGTGGGCTTGTTGTGTCAGTTCCACTGTGCAGATGCAGTAAAAAAGATTTACTTAATTTTCTTGTTAAAATTATTGTTTCATTTGTTGTCATCATCTAAGTGCAAACTGGTAACATATTGTGGAGTGAAATAAGTCTCGAAGATATCCCTATAAAATTCATTCCAACTTCATTGTATTTTTCCCTTCTGGTCTTAGTGACAAAAGTTGATCTACATACAGTATATAAGATAAAATTTATTTAAAAACTGCACGATTGAAAACTATTCAACATGAGCTCTAGTGAGCTTTCTAATGACATGACATAAAAATTATAAAGACATTAAATCAAACACGATTTGCAGTGCATTCAAAGCATAGCAAAATACATACAGTTTGACAAAACACACAGCATACAAGGTGAAAAAGAAAGTGAAGCATTTTAAAATGCAGTAATTAAAAGTTAATTTAGTGTTTGGATAAATTAGAAACCACAAGTTAGGATAATTTACAAAATGCCCCCAACCCCCTCAAAAAACTGTATCATTAAAAAATTATAGGTAAAACTTGACATTTAAATTAAAGTAAAAGCGCCAATGTAAGACTAAAATCTAACATAGTGAATAATGTCAATTATGTACAGGTACTGCTTTTTGGGATCTGTGGACAGATGAACAGTTAGCCTCTGACACAATTAATTGACGGTTATTATGTTATCAACTTCTTGTATGTCCATATTAATTGAACTCTGACGCAATGCATTCCTGCCTATAATAGAACTTGTATATCCAGGTCCATGTTAATTGAACTCTTAACACCTTTACATGCCTGCCTATAATAGAACTTGTATATCCAGGTCCATGTTAATTGAACTCTTAACACCTTTACATGCCTGCCTATAGAACGTGTTAAGTCCAGGTCCATGTTAATTGAACTCTTAACACCTTTACATGCCTGCCTATAATAGAACTTGTGTATCCAGGTCCATGTTAATTGAACTCTTAACACCTTTACATGCCTGCCTATAATAGAACTTGTATATCCAGGTCCATGTTAATTGAACTCTTAACACCTTTACATGCCTGCCTATAGAACGTGTTAAGTCCAGGTCCATGTAAATTGAACTCTAACACCTTTACATGCCTGCCTATAATAGAACTTGTATATCCAGGTCCATGTTAATTGAACTCGGACACCTTTACATGCCTGCCTATAATAGAACTTGTATATCCAGGTCCATGTTAATTGAACTCGGACACCTTTACATGCCTGCCTATAATAGAACTTGTATATCCAGGTCCATGTTAATTGAACTCGGACACCTTTACATGCCTGCCTATAATAGAACTTGTATATCCAGGTCCATGTTAATTGAACTCGGACACCTTTGCATGCCTGCCTATAATAGAACTTGTACAAATTCATCCTGCAGTTCCTCTTCCATTTTGAACAAATTTTAAACTTGAAATATGCATCCAAATTTTTATCAGAAAAATCTTTTGAATTTAAAGAAGTTGATATACTAACAAGTAGATGAAGCTTAGTTGATAGGTCAGGTAAACATGACTTTTTATGCTCAGCAAAATTTGTCAGTCAACATGTAGATGTAAGTCTATAATTTTTTGACTGCCACCATTGATTTGTAACACTTGTTTTCCAATTTTGTTTGTTTGCTTGCCATCAAATACAGAAATGATCAGTCATAGTTGTTTTGTTTTCATAAGCTTTTGTCCTCTCAGATTAAGCAGAGCATTAATTATCAAACTCAATAGGGCACATAAAAATTGTGGAGATAATTGGAAATTTAGATTATCTGGTTTGTACATAAAGTGAATCCTCGCAAGGTTAGAATCCCTTGGGACCATATTAAAGTTTTGGTTTTGATAAGTTTTTTGTTTTCTCATGTTCTCTATTTTCACCCATAAATAAGTATGAGTTGGTATTCTCACATTACACTAAATTTTGCAATGGCACCACACTTAAGTTATTCAATAATTCCATAAAATATGTGCAAGTAATAGTTTCCATATCTCAATAA
Source organism: Sinohyriopsis cumingii (assembly GCA_028554795.2). Lineage (NCBI taxonomy): Eukaryota > Metazoa > Mollusca > Bivalvia > Unionida > Unionidae > Sinohyriopsis > Sinohyriopsis cumingii. The sequence continues at coordinate 17,684,314 of CM068829.1, forward strand.
TTATACAACCAATGGCAGAATTGTATTAAGGTTAAGGCTGTCTTAATCCCCATTGTTAATAAATTGATAGGTTGTACAATTAGCATTTGTCTTGCAATAAATCAGGATCGAATACAAGTGTGATAATTGTGGCAAGCAGATCATAAACAATAATAAATCATCTTTTCTTATGCTGGGGATCAAGGAACAGTTCAGTCAAGTGAAAATGTAGACATAATTAATAATCTTTTATTAAGTAGTAACAGTGTGCAGTCTAACCTCTCTGACATCTGTTGTTGAAAACATTATTAAAACAATGCTAGATGAATTGTCTGTGGGTGTTGTCTGAACAAACCAACTGGGCATCTGTCAACAAAGGTGCTTTTGCCTTCAGACAATTTGTGACTTTTCTTCAGTCCTATCAAATGTAGGAAGGATTTAGATTTATGTCATATTTAACTGTTAATATAATTGATTCTAAACCATCTATGTCACATGATGTGTCACTGTACTTTATTTTAAATCTGCTTGTTCTCCATCGATTCCCTTCTTTTAATTATGATTCAGGCATTGAAGACTGACCTTAGGAAGTATATGAGATCTTTTTGTTCTGTGGATTTAAGCCAAATACAGTTTATTAGCTCTACTGGTTATAGACTCTATGAGGACGGTTTTTGTCCATTGTCCCCCAGACAGTTCATTAGCACAAGTTCTTTTAGTGCTTTAGTCTTCCAGAAAATAAATACCTGGAGGGTTGCCATGAAACTTTTACACAAACAATAATTCCAAGGTTTACTGCTCAAACATTCATTATAGCTGCCACAATGCCAGTTTTAAAATCTTGTTATTGTTACTTCTAAATGGGAAAGTTATACTGACTTGGAGTTTTTACCAAAAGACATGATGTTTAGTTGGTCCTGAATGGCTACCACAGCTGTTACCTTGAAAGTGTTATTGCTAGTCGGAAAGTTGAACCAATGAATCAGCAATAACTGTTTTCTCAGATGGGTTATAAGGATAACAAAACTGGTCAGAGACCATGGGGTTACTAGATCGCCCCCGGGAAATGGATGGGAAACCTCCACATTCATTCATACAGCCTCAAAGTGATAGCAACCCTCTGGGGGTGAATACATGTATCTGTTGGATACTGAGTCTCTGTCAGGTATGCATCAGCACTTACAGTATATATATATTGCTCTTTTTTTACTAACACCAGTCATTAGAAGAAATGTCACAAATAATTGATGACACAGTGAGTGAACCACTTCCTCCCCTTTATGCAAAGACATATGTCAAGTTTCATAAGATAGCTGAGTACCTCAGTACACTACTGACATTGCAAATGTTTTCAATGATTTTTTTCACCAACATTGTCACAAAGTTAAAAGAATCATTGATAGAAAACAACTAAAATGAACTGAAAAAGTTCTGCAGAAGCAAAAACTCTAAGGAGGTATGCTTCTCTATTCCACCAGTATAAAAAGACTTTGTTAGCAAATGTCTCTGTGAACATGATACCAAGAAAACTACATGACTTGATCAGATTAGTCCATGACTCATTAAATCTTCTGCCTCTGCTATTGTAGATAGCATAACATTCATAATCATTTTAAGTGTTGCAACCTCATCTGTCCCCGAAATATGGAAAACTGCAAAAGTAACTCCTATTCACAAATCTGGTTTAAAGGATGATGCTGATAACTACTGACCAATCTCAACACTATCAGACTTGTCAAAGTTGATTGTAAACATGTCCATGACTCATTCATGTCATATTTAACCAAACACTTGCTGTTACACCCTAATCAATCAGGCCTTAGACATAAACATTCATATGAGACTGCCTTGATCTTTCTAACTGATAAATGGCTTTGAGCACTTGACCAAGGCAGAATACTTGGATCTGTATTTGTAGATTTCAGGAAAGCTTTTGACATGGTGGATCATGAAATCCTTCTGAAGAAGCTAAAAATCTACCAGTGTGATGAAAGAACAGTTGAATGGTTTACTTCATACTTAAGTGAGAGAACACAACATGTTTATATAAATAATGTTCTGTCTGAACCTGGAACAATTAGAAATGGAGTATGACAGGGCTCAATTCTGGGTCCATTACTATTTATTTTATTTATTAATGACCTACCACTTTTACTAAGAGACTCAGTATCATCTGCAGATCTCTATGCAGATGACAACATTGTCATACATCTAAAACACAAAGCATGAACTCAAAATTTCTTAACAGAATGCTCTAAACAAACTGGAAAACTGGTGCACATGCAATGGCATGGTGGTAAATACTGGTAAAACTAAAATATTACTTATCTCAAGATGGCAAAAAAAGGACAAATCTTGATAGTGCATGATGAACTATGACATGGAAGGATGAAAATTTGCAAATGGTCTGTCGTGATAGACTACTTGTTCTGGTAGATTATAACCTATCATGGACTGAAAATATATCAGTAAAAAAAGTCAATTCAATTTTATGGCTTCTCAGTAGGATAAGACATTTTCTCCCTGAAAGGCACAGAAAACTATTTTATAACAGTTACATAAAACCCTGTTTAGACTACTGTAATACAGTATGGGATAATTCAAATGATAAAACAGCAAAGATGGCACATCTTCAAAAAAGAGCATTTGGGCTAATATTAGTCCACAAAGAAAGGAAGGAAAATTTAGTTGTTAAAAATATTACCTGTTAAAGACTGAATCCATTTGAGAAAAGCCAAATTAATGTACAGGATATCCTATAATAGTGCTTCTGAATATTTACAATCACTATTCCAGTATAGGCTACTTGGTAAAACTCCACACCTGCGATCCATCTTTACTAAACAGTATAAAATTCCCAAACCAGATAAGGAATTGTTTTAAAAAAGTTGCTTTGCTCTGGAGTAGTTTTCCAGTTGAGATTAGAAATGCCCACTCTATTTCCTTCTTCCAAACCCAATATATCCAGTGGCTTCAGAGATGCAGCTAAAATAAATAAATTCCTTTGTATGAGGGCCTCAAGGTAGATTAGTTCTTAGCCAATTGTGTTACCCTATTTAAATAAGGTCATTATTATTATTAGTAGTAGTAGTAAGTTAATTCAGCCTCCAAGGCTTTTAGATAAATTTGCATCCACGGTTTACAGAATTGTTCAGATTTTGAACCCTCATGTAAGATTTTTAGGATTTTTTTTAAAACATAGTTTTTAACAATTTTTCAGTCATATCGCTATGATGTCTGCAGTGTGGCAGTTTATAGTGATGTCTAGCACTGGGGCATCATGTCGCAGACACATAGCATGATGTCCCACCCAGTCACATTATCCTGACACCAGGCCGACCAGTCCTAACACTAACCTCTTAACGCTGAGTGCCAAGCGAGGTAGCTGTTAGTACCATTTTTATAAGTCTTTGGTATGACTTGGCCGGGGTTTGAACCCACGACCACCTGCTTCTGAGGCGGCTGCTCTAACCACTAGGCCATTGGAGCAGTAAACTCTCATGTAACAGTATCTTGTGTATAACCTTGATATAAATAACCAACCAGCTTGACTTACCCACACACTCTGCATAGATAAATATGAACTGACCTTTCAACAGTCAAGAAAACTTTAAATTTCATGTGGGGACCTAGGTAGCTGAGATGTTGATGGCACCCACCTTTACATAGATCTGAGCCTCAGTAAATCACACTAATTGCATTAAAATGGAAAAAATCCAGAATCTTTAAAAGTGCAGCCCACTGGTACAAAACCTCAAATATATTTTAAGTCAAGAGGTCATTGTACCACATGAAACATTTATTTACTCACCTGCTGCAAATGCAGTAAGTAATAACATGTAGGTGAGACCAAAAAGGTAAAATAAAAGAACAGCCTAGGGGCATGCACAAAAAGGAAGGTTACTTCATTTTCAAAATGAGCTGTGTTCAGTAATCAGATGTAACTGTAATAGAAATTATGTTGTATTCATTGTGGTATGTTAGTACCAACATTGCATGAACTTAAAAGTAGAATATTTATGGATATACCAATAATACTTTTCAATTCAGATAGGGATCAACATCTCTGTTTAAATTGGAGTTCAGGCACTTTTAAAGTACACTTACAAACATCTTTATTGGTATTATTTTTATCAAAGTACATAGGTAAACACAGAGATACTTATAACTTGATCTTGTCTGGAGTAGCTATTTGCATCCAGTATCTGTTTCCAAGAGTGAGTCAGCAGTATAATTCAACAAAAATAAAGTATGTAATTGATATTAATACCAACCACTTGCTGACTACCAGAGGCTGCTGTAATGGGTAAAAATTGAAATGTGAAACTTGGGAACCATGGTGACTCAGTGGTTAGCGTGGCAAACTTGGGGCTGAAAGCAGAGTTCCCATGCTATTGGGAAAAAGTTGGGAGAAATTATAATTTTTTCCCGACCATGAAAGTCCTGGAATTTTGCAAATGTTGATGAAAGTCAAGAAAAACCCAGGAATTTTCCACTACCACTTGATGCCTGAAACAATCATGTAATTGAGCCATAACTAAACTGATCGTGAGCTAAATTCATTGAGTTCGAACCAGAATATTCGAAGGGTGCATTATGGATCATTTGGGTGCTTGCAATAAACATATTTGCTGAGTAAATCCAAATGCTCAGTGGATTAGATTCGTTTAGTAGACTTTTATTTTCAAAGTCAGCTCGATATCCGTATCTTTCCTTACATGGAAGGTACGAAATCAACTCTAGCATCACAAGAGGCAAACATCATGGTGGCAAAGAGTAGCCGCTTACCGGATGGCCTAGCAAACTTTAAACGGTGTTAGATCGAGTGATACATGCATGAAATGGATATGAAAATTAACTTATTTTCTCAGAAATTGTGAGCATTAAAATCGTTATGTCTTTAATCTGCTGAAAGACAAGATAAAACTACAGCGTTGATGAAATGTGACCTGGTACTCGCGATTTGCATTTCTAGTCGCATGAGTACACAAATCTAACCCTCATTTTTAAATGTTGTAGCGAAAAAAAGTTTAAAAAATAATAAATGAAAGTCGTATACTGGTTATTATAAAAATACAAAAATGAAAGAACACAAAAGTTTCCATATTTATATCTTCCGAGAATAACTTCTGGAGTTTTGTTGTAACATGTGACTACAATGTTGACATGTGCTCTCTGCATGATAAATCAGACTGGCCAGATTGCTGGTTTTTACAAAAAAGTATCTGACTTTCATTTAATATAATTAGATTTCTCTACAGCAACATTAAAAATTAATGTGTTGTTGATATCATGTGACTAATGGGCTTCGGATGTCGTTGTTTAAAATTTGTGAAGTGATTAATGCAAATAGCAAGTACCGGGTCAGGTTTCATAAATGCCATAGTTTCGTCTAGTCTGTCAGTGGATTAAAGACATAACGACTATAATAATTGCCATTTCTGAGAAAATAAATCATTTTCCTATCGATTTCATGCAGGTATAAGTCGATATAACAAGTTTACATTTTCTAGGCCCGCTGGTAAGTGACTACCATGTGTCGCTACCACACGGTGATGGCAAATTCCAAATTTTCTATATGCAATTGCAACGATCCTACACCCCAACCTAAATGTCCAAATATGAAAAATGGTGTGGGAATATTTGGAGGAAACCCGTATTAGAAAACGGACAGTTTTAAACCAGATTTGTTGTCCAAATTGTTGAATCTTATTTGAAATGAGAAATTGTCGTCCCTTGTATTATATATTAAAAAACGAATTGAGCCCCTGTATCAACACAGGTTTGGGGATTGGTATAACGAATTTGCAAGAAGACAAGTTGATTTTACAAAAAATTCGGTACTTGTTTATACAACAGTATATAATTTTGAAGGTCTTTTGTCAATTGAAACCAACCCTTTTGAAAAAGTTTTTTTAAATGTTGGATTTTTAACCAGATCGTCTTAAGAAGATTTGTTTGTTTGAAAAATCTTCTTTGGGATTTTATTGGCACAGATAAATTCAGGGTTAAACTCTCTTTGTTACAAGACAAGATTCTAATTATTTGCTTTTATTGTTTTTTATATACTGTAATAGGAAATGTTTACTTAATATAAGATGCATATATATATATATATATAATTGTTAAGAATTAAAGGTTTGAAAGGAAACTAAACAAAGTTATGTTCATTATGTTGTTCCCACTTAGCAACATAATGCAGGTCAGCAAAATAAAGTTAGAATTTTTATTTTGTGCATTGAAATGATATTGCATGCCAATTTATAGGAATATAATCAAACTTGTTTTGTGTGGTACATTTTGTGGTTTTGTACATGCTCGTCTTTTCTGGCTTAGATGTTTTGGAGAGTCTTGAAAGAGAACCTTCTTTAGATTTAGAAAAGGCATGTTTTGTAATCTAAAATGTGCTTTAATTCCATTCAGTAATTGTCATATGTGAACCTTGAAAAACTTAATGTCATCCTGGAAAAACCCTGGACATGACCTGGAAATATAACTTTAGAAAAGCGTGGGAACCATGTAAAGGCATGCAGGCTTAGTCTCTACCATTGGACGAGATAGAGTCAGCTACCATGGTACTTGCCTGGGCAAATCACTTCACTCCTTTTCGTAATGGGACTAAGTAATTGTCTGGGCAAGTCACTTTACACCATTTTGCTATGGCGCTAAATAATTGCCTGGGCAAGTCACTTCACTACTTTTCGTCATGGGACTAATTGTCTGGGCAAGTCACTTTACACCATTTTGCTATGGCACTAAATAATTGCCTGGGCAAGTCACTTTACACCATTTTGCTATGGCACTAAATAATTGCCTGGGCAAGTATCGTCGCTCCATTTTGCCGTGGGACTAAGTAATTCCCGGGGCAAGTAACTTTATATCATTTTGCTATGGCACTAAACAATTGCCTGGGCAAGTATCGTCACTCCATTTTGTCATGGGACTAAGTAATTGCCTGGCCAAGTCACTTTACACCATTTTGCTATGGCACTAAACAATTGCCTGGGCAAGTATCGTCACTCCATTTTGCAGTGGGACTAAGTAATTCCCTGGCCAAGGCATTTGAGTATTTTGCCAAGGTAACCTTCATGTGTTCTTGTCTTATAAAACATCAACCAACAAAGCAAACAGTTTCAAAACAAATTTGGTATTTACATAGTTAATAGGATTTCAGTAAAAATTTATTTCAAATTGTTTTTTGGTTTGCAATGATAACTATATACATTAGAAGTCCTTTGCATTCAGTGGTGTGGTGATAATTGTCAGGAGATGGTGATGATGATCGACCTCAGTATTATTGCCCGAATTGAGTAATTAACTTAAAACATGAAATTAATAAATGAAATATCCTAGGTCTGGGCAGAGATATAGAAGAGAATAACATTAGACCCTGTATCTTAAATACAACAGTTTAATCATTTACATAAACAATATGAAATCGAACATGACATGTGAATTATTCATTTTCTCTCAGAAATAGAGTTACAGATTTATGCAAAATTCAAGTGGCCATTCTGTTATACTGATATAACAAATTTCATCATATGCTTGAGTGACAAATCGAACTCAAATAGCCGGCATGACAGCATCACCTGGTGCTTCCGACTTTTCCCCAAGTCACAGTTGGTGATCAGTCAGCATTTCTGTCTCTTTCCTTCTCTCACTCTCTTTAGTCTCTTTGGGTCATAAGTCTGTTGGTTGCAGACTGTGCTTTTATCCCCACTGTATAATACAGACATATGCAGAGCTATTTTCATTCCATCAGAATACAAATGTAGTATTCAACTAAATACATGTCAGGTTTGTCCTTCTCCTGGAATCAACAAATATTCCCACTCTCTTGCATCAGATAACGTTCTTAAATGAACTTTTCGTGATGGTGAACTTAAAATTCCTAACTACAGTTTTCAAAGAAAAGACCGACTTGTCCAAAGTGTGGTGGACTTCTCATTTACGTTAAGGATGGCATTTCTTCAAACTTCAATATGATTTTGATGAAATTGGTATGGTAATAATTTGGCTAGATGAGACATAATGTCCAAAAACTGTTTGTTTTAGGATGTGTACATAGACCACAGAACACTGACAGTACTATATTTCAAAATAAGCTTGAAACTCTTTGTATAGAAAACACAACACAGATATCAGTTTTGTGGGTGACTTCAGTGACAGTTTGCTTCATGATATCAATCAAAGCTGGATTAAACCCATATCAACAGCTAATTCATGTACCAACTAGGTTAACAGATGTATCTGAAACACTAATTGATCAAATCTATACTAACAATGCTGACAAATTTTAGACGTTGCAGTTCCCCAATGGTCCATAAGTGATATTTATACTAAATGCTATACATAAAAATTATGTCAAAAAAGTAAAACTTGTCATCACAGATATATCAAGTATATGATATAATGAAAAGATTCAGTTCACAAATATTCCTAAAGAACTGAAAGATATCCCTTGGTCAGTAATTGAATGTTTTAATGACTCATCAGATGCACTTGATATCTGGATAGATAATTGTTTACAGACTCTTGAACAGTCATACTCCTATTAATTTCAAGGGTGTCAATTAACAAAATCAACCAAATTGGATTACAGGTGATATACTGAATGCTATTAACACAATGATAGATTTAATAAATTAAAAGATACTGACAGATTTCAGATTATGGAGAAACAGAGTCAAGTCAATATTCAATAGGCAAGGAAAACTTATTATTCCACTAAAATATCAGATAGTAAGACAAAAAAAGAATCCTAGCAAACTCTGGAAAACCATCAATGACTTGAGAGGAAATTCTGTCAATAACCTGCCATTTACATGTATTAATGATGAAAATGGTGATAATAAGCAAGAAATCTTGAAATTGCAAATGCCCTCAATGACTCAATGATTACTTTGTGAATATTAATGAAAACTTGTGGATCTCACAGCTCATAAAAGATTCCCCAGTGATGAATTAAATGAGTATATTTCTTCACCTTAGCAAAGAAAAATGCTTAAAAATAACCTAAAATAAGTCTTGAATTCATTTTAAATGAATTAGACCAACTTGATGTCAGAACATCTACAGGTCTAGATAATATAAGTGCTAAATACCTAAAACTGAAATCTCAGTTGATTGCACCTTCACTTATGTATATCTTCAATCTAAGTATTTCCACAGGTATTTTTACTAACAGGCTAAAACTTGTAAAAATGACTCCAATACAATAAGAAGGGAGAGCTTTTTGATATGAATAACTATATACCTATATTAGTTTTATCATTACTTTCAAAGATATTAGAAAGACATTTTGTAATGAATTTAGAAACTACCTGGAATCATTTAATTTACTACTTTCATGATGATCAGGCTTCCATGTCGGACATTCATGCCAGACTGCACCAACTAGAATGGTGGATGATTGGTTAACAGCAATAGATCAAGGTAAACTTGTAGGCACAGCCTTTCTTGACCTTACAAAGGCTTTTGACCTTGTAAATCACAAAATCCTGCTGGGAAAGCTAACCATATATCAAGTTAACCATGAAAGCTTAACTTGGTTTCAAGGTTTTATACTATCTCGAAGGCAGTCAACAAGAAGTTTCTATTTTAAATAAATATTTAGATAAGAAACTGATATAGTCAGGTGTTCCACAAGGATCAGTTCTTGGACCATTACTCTTTCTGCTGTATATCAGTGATTTACCATATCACATTGAGCTATTCACCACCAACATGTCTGCAGATGATATGACATTATATAACATTGGATCAACAGGCAATGAGATTAAAACTAAATTAAATAAAGATTTGATAAAAATAAATGGCGTGAGCACAGTGATATGAAGATAAATGCAGCAAAATCAGAAGCCATGATCATAAGAAGTCAAGCAAGAGTAAAAGCTGAGAAAAAATACTTCAAAGTAATGATAAAATGAATGGATATACAACAGTCTGAAAACTTAAAACTACTTCGCATCATGATAGACAATATCTTGTGCTAGAAAATACAAGTTGATAAGGTCAATAAAAATGTTAACACACTGCTTTATCTCTTGAACAGAATAAAATTTTATCTTCCTCAAGAACAGAGAAAGATATTCTACAAAAGAGCAGCTAGTTATTCTTGATGCTGATTTAAATACACCATCAACAAATCTTTTTAAATGCCTAAAGTGGCTTCCATTATAGCAGAGAACTCGGTTTCATAAGGGTTTACTAGTCAATAAATACTGGTATGGTTTTGGCTCCTGATTATCCTAAAAACAATTTGAAATTTGTTGAAAATGTACCTACATCTCAACTAAGATCCATCCCAAACAGCTAGTTATATTTACCCTAAACCAAAAATTGTGAGTTTTATAAGAAGAGTTTTTTTTTTTTTTTAAGCCAAACTATGGAATTCCATACCACCTTACATAAACTCAGCTGACTCATGCCAAGCTTTCAAAAGCTTCTTAGTCAACATCTATCTACAGAAACAACCATTTGTATGATTTTGTTAATTCAGTTCTGCTACGTTTTACAACATTGTTATCATGTACTCACCTATGATGTTTTACACATGTTCACTACTACAATTTGTACGAATCCTGTATGTACATATTCTTGAAGCCTTGTGCATATCTTATTGGAGCAGTTGATCAGTTGTATAGTTTTTAATAGCATTTGTTGTCTAACAACACCTCTTGTAAAAATTGTGCCTTAAGTTTGTATATATTTATACAAATGACATTGTAGAAGGCCTCATCAAATATTGGTCAGGTGACCAAATGAGCTTCTTCTTTAAATGAAGTCTATGCTATTGTTATTATTATTACTATTGCAATATCGTCTATCAAATGCAACAGAACTAGCTAAGGTCATTGTGCACCTAATGCATACTCATTTTCTTAGTATCACAAAATGATGTATTGTTAGTGGATACCACATTTCAGCTGACCATGACATAGTTGGACTTCTTTAGATAAAGAATCACACCCCGCTGTGGCAATAAATCTACCCGTTGAATTATGTCTGTCGACACATGTTGCTAATGTTACACCATTGATTCTCAGTTTAAAAGGATTCATTAACTTAATTATACATGAATTAATGGACTTCACTACTTAACTATGTTACTTTGCTAATTAGTGATTCATTGACATACATATTCAGACACAGAAAACTAAATTTTCAGTGTACCTTATACAAAGCACGAAACCTTTGATACAAATAATTTAAGATAGATAATTTAGTTCTCGCAATTTGTCAGAAGAAATGTGTGAAATCTTACACTACATGATTTCTATTACATACAAAATAACTTAATCGGAACTCATTCATATCAAGAAAATATTGTATGACATCTATACATGATATGAATCATATAACATGCATGAGTATTTCTGAACTCGTGGAAAAATTGAAGAATTTAAAAATGAATAAAACTTACATCAGTGAATATAACCATTTGCTTTCCCAAGCTCTTTCTTGCTTATCGTCAGAGAATTCCATCTGTCCTTCTCTGGATGCAGGTCTCTAAAACTTCCATACCCCCTTGTCCTTTTGACAATTTGTTCAACAAGAAAAGTTGTATATAATTTTCTTTGAGTCCATCAGGCAAATTCCCCTTTGGCAGAAAAACTTGGACTGATTGATTTTATGAGGGGAAACTATTTTAAAACCTTGAATTCCATCTGAGAACAACCCCCTAATATTTAGCTTAGCCAATCAGGATTACTACTTTACCCACCAAAATTCTTATTACTTCCACAGAATAATCCTCTTTCTAGTCCACTTTTATTAATAATGCAGGGTTCGTATGGTCTTTGAAGGTCTTTGAGAGTTTGGGAAAAATGAGGTAACATTTTCATGGCCTTGAAAGTTTGGGCAGAATGAGGTAGCATTTTCAAGGCCTTGAAAGTTTGGGAAAAATGAGGTAGCATTTTCAAGGCCTTGAGAGTTTGGGAAAAATGAGGTAGCATTTTCAAGGTCTTGAAAGTTTGGGAAAAATGAGGTAGCATTTTCAAGGTCTTGAAAGTTTAGGAAAAATGAGTAGCATTTTGAAGGCCTTGAAAGTTTGGGAAAAATGAGGTAGCATTTTGAAGGTCTTGAAAGTTTGGGAAAAATGAGATGACATTTTCAAGGTCTTGAAAGTTGGGAAAATGGAGCAGATTACCCAGAGGTCTTTAAAAGTCTTTGAAAATTTAAATAAACCCCCAAATTTTAATTTCTTTCCCTAATCACAAATAAAATTGTCCAAGGTTGTTAGATTCAGATGTATATAGTCAATTTTTCCTGGTTTCTTTCTTTTTATGGCCCGTTCAGTTTCATTGCTGCCACAAAAACAAATGAGCATTTGTTTGACCATCTAAAGTTGGACTTGGCGGTGACTTCAGTAATACATGCACTCTTCATCAAAGCAAGCCGGCTACACCCTTCATCAAAGGAAGTCAGTACCATAACTATTTTCAGCACGTTTTTAGTTTTCTAATTTCCTCAGGATTATGTGTGAGGCGAGAGGAGAAGTAGAGTCTTGATGTGACAGTATTGACTCAGTATGGAAAATTAGTGGATGAAGTTATCCAGTTGGACAATCATTCCTTGAAATGCTTCAACAGAACAATATGATAGTCTTGATGAAGCGTTTTATTCTGTCCTTTCCAAAAGAAAGGAATATGTTGAACTTTGGAATGTTCTTCATAAAATGTTGTTGTTGTCACGTAGGCAGGCAATGGTGGAGAGGATTTTCTGTCAACAAACAGGTATCTGTCGAGTACCTCAGCATAGAAAGCCTCAGAGCTCCAAGGCTAATCATTGACACAAAGAGAAAAGCAGGTGGACCTTTGGAAATCATCATTAGCAATGAAATGATGACATATGCCTCCTTTTCAAGACATAAGAAGAAAGCAGAGGAGGAGCATGAGGAGACAATCAGAAAAGAAAAGAAATGGGAGTTTAAAAACCGTGGATGAAGTGGAAGAACTTAAGCCAAAAAGCTGCATCTTGAAGCTGACATTGTCAGCCTACATGCTTTCTCTGTTCAGAAGGCAGAAGAAGCAGAGTTAAAGGACTCATTGTGCTTGTCACAGACTCAAATACTCTTAGGAGAAGAGCAGAGGAAAAGATGACAGTGGTGACTTATCTTTCCAAAATGATTGAAGAGAAAAAACAGCAACTATAATAATGCTTTTAAAGCAGTGCTGATGTCTGTTAAGAGAACAGTTTATTTTGTATTTAAATCTGATGCATAAATTACATATTTCTGAAATAACAATGAATGTTAACCTATCTTCCAGATCATTATAAAGCAATTTCAGGAAATTAATTATAGTTTGAATTTCATCATTAAACAATATCATAGTATTTTGTATTCATTGTTTTTTCATATAACTTGTATACAAAATGTTAGTGAAAACAGGTCTTGGAAATCAATGTTTGTGGTCTTTGAAAGTTTGGGAAAATTCTTTGAATTTATCATTCATTGTTCAGTTACGAACCCTGTAATGAATCTAGAAAATGTCATTTTATGACACTTGTTCCAAAAGGACAATAACTTAGTACAAGATTCCCTGGTTCATATCAACTCAGGACACCCAAGTGGGTCCTTGAATAAAAATTCAATTCACCCCAAACAGAGATGCTAATTGTCACTAACTGCCAAGTTTATCACAGGCTAACCCATATGTCAATCTAAATGCGTATGTGTCACACTGATGACAACAGAAAGTGCTGATTTTATAATACAAAAACCATTCTACAAAATTTTGCATCATTACAATAATTATATAAAGAGGAGACCTTTGCATTCACAGTGATAACTTTATACAGAGGAGTCCTTACTGACCAAAAGTAATGTTGTTGTTGTTGTTCTAGGGTTTAACACCATTTTTCAGCACAAGATAGGCTATACATGGTGGCCAGTATAACTGGTGGAGGAAGAACCCTGGAAAACCCAGGGAAGAACCACTGACCCACGAGAAGCTAGCTGAGCCTTGGACTTGAACCCACGCAGGCAGAGGTGAGATGGCAGTGATTCGTAACAGTGAGCGCTTTAGACCACTTGGCCACCTGGGGCCCCCCAAAAGTAATTGTCAGTTATTTATTGTCTTACCTGCATTAGCAGAAAAAGCGGCAGTGTTAACCAAAATGTCTAAGTATTATATATGGTTGTGAATAACTGAAATGATTAAAATCATCTTTTTCCCAGTCTGTTTGTTAGGCTTACAGGTGAAAGTTATTTATATGTAAGCCACTGACACTGTTCATGTTGTCCTGTAAGACATCTTTAGGATCATTGTGAAATTGTTTCATGCTGATACATATATGTAAATGATAAAAACATTGATAATGCAACTAGACATACTACTTGGACGTGCATCATTAGCTAACACCATGGTTACTGATTTTGTAAATGTTTCCTGGCAGGAAACTAAACTAACTCAGTTACATATGTAAATGTTGCAGCCATATTTACAGATAGCGAAACTGGGATGTAGATATCCTACTTTTGCAGCGTTGATTCTATTGGTATGTGTATTGTTACCTTATTTAATTCCTGTGTTTTTCTGTTGTTGCTTCATAGAACCATCATGATACATACAGTATATTAAATTTAGAGTTTCCGACTGCTTGTGTTTCATTGTAAACACACTTTTTTGTGTCAAACTCTTATGGATGCCATTTTTTGGTTGTGATCTTTTACCCACGACATTGATGTTTAAATATTACCAGTTCCTGATTCATTACATTTTCACTCAAAGTCACAGTGACCTTATTGCTATCTTGTGAAACATACAGATTTTTGATAAAATCTGTGTAATCCAATTATAGGGTTGCAGTATTTTATGTCTTCATACAACATCTGTAGCAACTAAATCTCATTTTGTACCATTATACCATGTCATTTGTCTGCCACAACTTATCCACCATAGAACTGTTTTGTTTCTGAAAACTATGCAGTCAAGTTTGAGTGTCCGAGTGTTTATACAGAGTAAGAAATTGCATGTACAGGTGTGTTATGGATCAGAGTAAGATGAAGCTAATTTGTGCCCAGTAATTGCTAGCTGTAAACAGAGGTCTGCCAGTTTGCTACATTTAATTGGTTGGTGGATTCAGTCTGCCACATCTGACTGATTCAATACTGTCACATGGATTAAAACCAAAGGTTATATTGAAGGGTGAATGACAATACTCACCAGATAACTGCTGAATATGATCAAGTTCAAAACATCAAGCAAAAATTTATTTCAGAGTATATTTTTGGCATATAATCATCAGTAATGAAGTCCACACCCTTTAGGTAAAGAAATTTTCAAGAATTTTCAAGTAAATAAATAGTCATTCCTCCTGTAAATGATAATACAGGGCCTGAGATGGTTGAATAGTTTTGCCTTTACTGACATCTCACCTCTGTTTACACGGGTTTGAGTTGTGGCTCATGGGTTGGTGGCTCTTCCCAGAGTTTTTCTGGTTCTTCCCCTTCTTCCACCAAATATACTAGCACCATGTACACCTATTGTGTGCTGAAAAATGGCATTGAACCTACAAGACCAAACCTTTAAATGATAATGCAGTTGCAATAATAATAATAATAATAATAATAATAAAGCCTATTAAACTTGAAATAAAAACAATAAAACAGTAATAATACTTATAATTGTTTGGACATTTATACCTACATTTTCAGTTTAATGTTGCAAGAGATTTTATATCAGTAATGGCTGTGCCAGTAAAAGAAGCCGAATTTTGAAAATTTGAATGAGTATTTTTAATTGTGCAGATGCAGACATTTTGGTAATTATTTAGCTTCTATCTGGAAATACTTGAATACATTTTCAAATTTTATTGCATTTATCTTCCACCGCATTAGCAACCAGGATTAAAATGAATGAAAAGCAGCCTTCAGCTTTTGTCTGTTATAATAACTATTATTTTCGTCCTTCATTTTACTTTTTTGAACAATGTGAAGACTTTTGATTTGAAATATTTTATTAAAACTATTTAATAACAAGCCATCAACAAATAACTTCAGTCTCTATTTCTTGCTATACAAAAGTACAATGAATATATCCTTGCTGGAATCACATGTGCATGTTTGAATCAAATGAATATTTTGTACTGATGACATCTTTCCATCTTCTTCTTTCTCTTACTTTTATTAAACATTTTTTGGACTATTTTTGAGTGGAACTTCTTCAGTGAGCTCTCCATAGCAGACAGGAATTATAGGTCACTTACAATATATTCGGAATAAATCTTTTCGTCTCTTTAGCCATAATGATAGATGAGAGATGCAGTCTACAACCGCTTTCAGTTGCTCAATATAGTGTTCTCTACAGATATACAATCCAAAAGTTTATTTGTATTTCCCCTGATTATAGTGTAAACATTTTAGGTTTGTGTAAGCTCCTGAGAACATATAATTAATTGGCATTGTTCCTTGTGGATGTGTTTACCTTTAAATTTAGGAGATATGTAAATTAACATAATGATCCTCCTGTTGATTTGAACTCCCAGGTAAATTTAGTTTTCGAAGCAGATGTTTTGTTGTGTGGCAGTATACAACTTAAGATCTCAGTGCCAATTAAAGAACCCAGTAAACTATCCTGTTTGGTATAGTTCTTAATTGTTGCATACTTTTCAGGATTTCAGAATGTGTATTCTTTTACATTATTTTATAATATATGAATGTTATGCAGATGTGTTATTTATGGTTAGGTTGACGACTTTTTTGTGTATATTTTTAAATAGCAGTAATACATAACCTGTCACTATTATGTAGTTTACTCTTTTTTGTGATGTAAACCTCATCTGTTTTTGATGTGAATACATCCTCCCAGTAAGACACAGTCTGCTCATGCTTCTTGCATGACCATGCACAGAACTCATCTTTTTCAAGGACACCATATTAATTAACATGTGTCAAATCTGTGACTAATGAAAAATAGATTGTTGCTAGTGCTTCACCACATTGTGATCTTTCCCTCAAGTGATTTTTATGTCTTGATGTTACATTTATCCTCTGTATTCCTTTTACATGCAGGTATATCCCCCTCACATTTCAGGATATTTGAGTGACCTCTTAGGTTACACCACTGTATCACAATAGTTAGGATAAGGGTACAACTATTCAGTATCAGTTACAACTGGCAAGTCTTTTGTATTAAGGAAAATAGACAGCTGGAATCACTTATTCATTTTCTTAATTTTCTAAGCACCAAAATTATGTGTATTTTTGTCTTTGTGTATTGATACATGTTCTTGTGACATCAGTCACATTGTTGTTGAGCATGTGTAAGCATTTGCTCCTTATAAAATACAACAGTTGAACATCTTACTTTACCATAAAAAAAGACCCAAAAAAATACAACAGTTGAACATCTTACTTTACCATAAAAAAAGACAAGTTTTCATTGCTTAACTTGCACATCAAATAAAAAGTGGGCGAGTTCACATGTAACATTATAACATTGTCATTATTCATTGTTCTCTTGTAGGAAAGTTTTATTTCAGAGAATGATATTGGGATGATCTGTGGGGAAGTGTGGCCACAAGAAAGGACCTTGGGACACTCAACCAAGCTACTTCACTTGTTCAGAATGTACACCAAAGAAATCACTGTGCATTATAAATTATTGTCAGCTGAAATCTGGAATTTGTAGATTTTGGATGTATATTTAGAGGACAGAGGAAATGTTTCCCTACTTTTTTGGTTACTGTCTTGCAAAACCCCAAGGGTCTCACTGCAAGATGATTTAAGTTCTTTAGGTCAGAAGAGCACTTTTGGGTCCCAGGAGGTTATGGGACCAGTCTCTTCAGGAACAGATGAGGCCCCTCCACAACTTTCTAGGAATGCATCCCCCCAACGAGGACAGAGTAGCTGAGCACATCTCACATTCAGAATTGCATCCTCTAAGACAGAGGGAGTGCACCCAGCACTTCCCAGGTATCATATGCAATCCTTAGTAGGAAACAAACAGCACCCCAACTGTTATATTGATGAATTGAATGAATAAGACTATGAAATATGTCTGCCTCCTGGCTGGTCACAGCCATATCTGTGCATACTTGAATGTGTCACCCAACTTTGTCATCTGCTAGAAACAAGAGGTCAGCCAGTTGATTACCCTGGGATAGTGGTTCTTCCTGGGTTCTTCCCCAAGTCAAATATACTGACAGCCATTTATAGCCTATTATGTGCTGAAAAATGGCATTATACTACACACAACCAACCCCCATATGAAATAGGTTGGTTCACTGCAAGCTAATGGCTAGAAATATTTTTTGGCAACAAGGTCAGTAGCTACAAGTGACAAATGTCATTTCATATTTTTGAGGTTCAATGCCACTGACTCCAACAGCTGCCCAGGGATGCTAAAAATACTTTAAAAAATGGCTTTGGTAGCACAACACAGCATTTTTGGTGTCTTTGTATAATTTCTGCACTTTGTATCATGAAAGAAACCCTATGGTATTTGCTGCTTTGTGCAAGCATGCTGGTAAAATAGCAGGTTTTCTCGAGAACTAGAATGATACTGAAAATGGTGCTAGTTGTTCAAGAGTGATGAAACCAGATGGTTACAAGTCCTGGTTCACTGTCAGCCACTACTGGTGCTGTTTTGTTGGCATTCTGGTCTTTGTTTTCTTTTTACACAGGTGCTGCCCCAGGACTTCTTTCAGGGTGCCAGTCTGCACTTGCACTGCTATCACATCTTGCTTTACCTTCACTGGCTGTGGTTGTTGTGTTTGTGCTCCCTCCATTCTGGTACTGCTGGTGCTTGGTTGTTGTTGTTGTTGTAGGATTTAATGCCATTTTTCAGCACATGATAGGCTATACATGGCGGCCAGTATTAATGGTAGAGAAAGAACCCGGGAAAACCCCGGAAAGAACCACCGACGCACGAGAAGCTACTGGCAAGCTTTAATCTCACTTATCCACATTAGCCAAATCTGAGACTCGAACCCACACAGACAGAGGTGAGATGGCAGTGATCCATAACGAAGAGCGCTTTAGACCACTCGGTCATCGGGGGCCCCTCTGGTACTTGGTAACCTTGTTGCATTAACACTTGCATTGGTGCCTATTGTCATGTTGTTGGCTTCTACAATAGTATCATTGTTATACACCCATAAGAGCCAATACAAAATCCATGGTACTAGTTACAACAACAAGAATATTAATAATAATAATAATCATAATCATGATCATAATAATAACAATAATAATAATAATTTATTACATCACCTAATCTTTAGAAGCTCTGAGTGCTTTACAATATTAGATAACACCTAAGGCATGTACAAGTCACAAAAACAAACACCATGAAATTACAAAACAACAAACATGCTGAAAATAATTAAGGCAGTGAACATTAAGTCTTTAAGTTCATGCAGTCAAAATTTATGAGTTTTAAGAGCACTCTTGAATGGGATCACAGTGTCCTTGTGTCTAAGATCTATGGGTATCAGGATTTTGTGTAAAGGGTACTGCCAGTAGCAAAATTTGGCTTCCTCATCACATAATGTAGAGGGGGCCAAGTGGTCTAAAGTGCTTTCCATTACAGGTCACTGCCATCTCACCTCTGTCTGCATGGGTTCAAGTCTCGGATTCAGCAAATGTAGGTATGTGAGAAAGCTTGCCAGTAGCTTCTCATGGGCGGTGGTTCCTCCCAGGTTCTTCTCCACCATTAATACTGGCCACCATGTATAGCCAGCCTATCGTGTGCTGAAAAATGGCATTAAACCCAACAACAACAACAACAACATGTAATGTAGCCATAAAACTTTATGGCAAAGATTCAAGTTTCAAATTGTTTAAGCGGGATGGCAATTCAAGATGTGCAGTGTAAAATGTTTGTACAGTATTATCTAATGGCCACCAAGGGCTCAGTATCTTACTTAGGTGCTATTTATAAACCTGACCAGCCTTTTCCCTTGTAGGAATTATTACATGATATTTTCAAACAAGATGCTTTCTGCCTATCAACAAGAAATCTATGTATTTCATAACTGAAATGCTGGTAGGGAAGAGATAACAGTGAGGAAGCAGGATACTGTAAAACAGCTGTCTGCTAGTATAACACAGGGGAAATTCTGGTAATAAGCAGTTATTTAAAGGTTGAAGCATACATAGCAGGAGTCAGTTGTAGATTAATCTTTGTGTAGCTCACTTTCAAAATGGCCAGCTCTCTTTATTTTGCAATCTTTCATTTAGGTTTGGTTTTGATTTTGTGGGGTTTAATGCCATTTTTCAGGACATAATATACCATACATGCCAGCTAGTATATTTGTTGGAGGAAAAACCTGGTAAGAACACAGAAGAAACCATTAACCCATGGGAAAATACTGGCAAGCTTTCCCAAATACCCACGTAGGTGAGACTTAAACCCACATAGAGGTGCGATGGGTGAGTGATCTGTGAAGGCAAGTGTCTTAGACCACTTAGCCATCTACCCCACCCCTTTCATGTTAGACCTATTTAACACAATTAATATTGTCATGTCAAATTTTACCAAGTGTTTGAGGAGTCCTATAGGTTACATTGTGTTCCTTTATTCCTTTCAGATTTAATTCTATATCCAGTATGTTGTTACAGTGCTAGACTTTGTAAAATACCACTGTAATGCCATTGTGAGGTTAAATCTGTGAAATCTTCCAACAGAAGAAAATTAAGAAGAAAATAAATTTGCTGCATAGATTTTGAACTGACAATGAGTCCTGTTTGTGAGAATAATGAATGCCCCACAAACTTGTCTGCATTTGTTTAAAAATTACATTATTTGACTTTTAAGAAAACCAACCTCATTTTATCATGTCTTTTGATAAATAACATTGTGTTCAGAAGAAATGCCATGCTGACCACCAGTCTCTTTGTAGATCCTGTGATGGTAGGCAATTTTTATAACCCAAATGCAATACATTGGCAGACAAATGAAAATGTTTCATTAATAATAATAATAGCAGTAATAATAATAATAATAATAACCATTTTAGAGAAGGTAGCTCAGTTACAGAAACTAATTTAGACTGAGATCTCCTGTTATGTACAACATTTACAGTACATACAGTACAATATAAATATCTTTTTATTGAAAATTCATGTGAAAAATATGAATTAGCAGAGAAAACATGAGGCATTGACAGTAGTACTGTTTGACTGTCTTAAGAGTTTATCATTTGAGACATTGAAAATGAAAAGAAGAAACGCTAGGAGCCTACCTTATATCACCAGATGGTTCATACCAGTAACTACCAGCATACTAAAAACCCCTTCATTGACTTTGGCCTTATGTGATTTTTAGCTCTGTTGGTCATGGACCAGAACAGTTTATCGGTATGGCCTGTGTCCATCTCTTGAGAACTCTTAATAAATCTCCTAATTTATCGCATGATATAAATTTAATTTACTGGTTTATCAATGATACCACTATGCATTGTTGTATGATATAAACTAAATATACTGGTTTATCAGTGATACCACTATGCAATGTTGTATGTCAAATTTAATTTACTGGTTTATCAATGATAACCCTATGCAATGTTGTATGACATAAATTAAATCTACTGGTTTATCAATGATACCACTATGCAATGTTGTATGTCAAATTTAATTTACTGGTTAATCAATGATAACCCTATGCAGTGTTGTATGATATAAATTAAATCTACTGGTTTATCAGTGATACCCATATGCAGTGTTGTATGATATAAAATAAATTTACTGGTTTATCAATGATACCCGTATGCAATGTTGTATGATATAAATTAAATTTACTGGTTTATCAATGATGCCCCTATGCACTGTTGTATAATATAAATTAAATTTACTAGTTTATCAGTGATACAGGGGCCCTGAGTAGGCGAGTGGTCTAAAGCGCTCTCATTTACAGATCACTGCTATCTCACCTCTGTCTGCATGGGTTCGAGTCTAGGATTCAGCTAATGTGGGTATGTGAGAAAGCTTGCCAGTAGCTAATCGTGGGTCGGTGGTTTTTCCTGGGGTTTTCCCGGGTTCTTCCTCCACCATTAATACTGGCCGCCATGTATAACCTATCGTATGCTGAAAAATGGCGTTAAACCCAACAACAGCAACAACATCAACATTATCAAGGATACCCCTATGCAATGTTGTATGATATAAAATAAATTTACTGGTTTATCAATGATACCATATGCCATGTTGTATGACATAAATTTAATTTACTGGTTTATCAATGATAACCCTAAGCATTGTTGTATGATATAAATTAAATGTACTGGTTTATCAATGATACACCGATGCATTGGTGTATGATATAAAATAAATTGACTGGTTTATCAATGATACCCTATGCAATGTTGCATGATATAAAATAAGTTTACTGGTTTACCAAAAGAGACCCGTATGCAATGCAGTGTTGTATGATATAAATTAAATTTACTGGTTTATGAATGATACCCCTATGCAATGTTATATGATATAAATTTAATTTACTGGTTTATCAATGATATCCCTATGCAGTGTTGTATGATATAAATTTAATTTACTGGTTTATCAATGAGACCCATATGCAATGTTGTATGATATAAATTAACTTTACTGGTTTATCAATGATACCCCTATGCATTGTTGTTAGATATAAATTAAATTTACTGGTTTATCAATGATACCTGTATGCAGTGTTGTATGATATAAAATAAATTTACTGGTTTATCAGTGATACCCCTATGCAGTGTTGTATGATATAAATTAAATTTACTGGTTTATCAGTGATACCCCTATGCAGTGTTGTATGATATAAATTAAATTTACTGGTTTATCAATGATACCCATATGCAATGTTGCATGATATAATTAAATTTACCGGTTTATCAATGATACCCCTATGCATTGTTGTATGATATAAAATAAATTTACTGGTTTATCAATGATACCAATATGCAATGTTGTATGATATAAATTAAATTTACTGGTTTATCAATGATACCCCTATGCATTGTTGTATGATATAAATTAAATTTACTGGTTTATCAGTGATACCCATATGCAGTGTTGTATGATATAAAATAAATTTACTGGTTTATCAATGATACCCGTATGCAATGTTGTATGATATAAATTAAATTTACTGGTTTATCAATGATGCCCCTATGCACTGTTGTATAATATAAATTAAATTTACTAGTTTATCAATGATACAGGGGCCCTGAGTAGGCGAGTGGTCTAAAGCGCTCTCTTTTACAGATCACTGCTATCTCACCTCTGTCTGCATGGGTTCGAGTCTAGGATTCAGCTAATGTGGGTATGTGAGAAAGCTTGCCAGTAGCTAATCGTGGGTCGGTGGTTTTTCCTGGGGTTTTCCCGGGTTCTTCCTCCACCATTAATACTGGCCGCCATGTATAACCTATCGTATGCTGAAAAATGGCGTTAAACCCAACAACAGCAACAACATCAACATTATCAAGGATACCCCTATGCAATGTTGTATGATATAAAAAAAATTTACTGGTTTATCAATGATACCATATGCCATGTTGTATGACATAAATTTAATTTATTGGTTTATCAATGATAACCCTAAGCATTGTTGTATGATATAAATTAAATGTACTGGTTTATCAATGATACACCGATGCATTGGTGTATGATATAAAATAAATTGACTGGTTTATCAATGATACCCTATGCAGTGTTGCATGATATAAAATAAGTTTACTGGTTTACCAAAAGAGACCCGTATGCAATGCAGTGTTGTATGATATAAATTAAATTTACTGGTTTATGAATAAAAAAATTTACTGGTTTATCAATGATACCCCTATGCATTGTTGTTAGATATAAATTAAATTTACTGGTTTATCAATGATACCTGTATGCAGTGTTGTATGATATAAAATAAATTTACTGGTTTATCAATGATACCCCTATGCAGTGTTGTATGATATAAATTAAATTTACTGGTTTATCAGTGATACCCCTATGCAATGTTGTATGATATAAATTAAATTTACTGGTTTATCAATGATACCCATATGCAGTGTTGCATGATATAATTAAATTTACCGGTTTATCAATGATACCCCTATGCATTGTTGTATGATATAAAATAAATTTACTGGTTTATCAATGATACCAGTATGCAATGTTGTATGATATAAATTAAATTTACTGGTTTATCAATGATACCCCTATGCATTGTTGTATGATATAAATTAAATTTACTGGTTTATCAGTGATACCCATATGCAGTGTTGTATGATATAAAATAAATTTACTGGTTTATCAATGATACCCGTATGCAATGTTGTATGATATAAATTTAATTTGCTGGTGTATCAATGATACCCCTATGCAATGTTGTATGATATAAATTAAATTTACTGGTTTATCAATTATACCCCTCTGCAATGTTGTGTGATATAAATTAAATTTACTGGTTTATCAATGATACCCGTATGCAGTGTTGTATGATATAAATTAAATTTACTGGTTTATCAATGATACCCCTATGCAGTGTTGTATTCATTCAGCTGAGGATGCATGATAATGTGGTGTAAAGAACAAAACATTTCCTTCAATCATTCAGGCAACTTTGTATAAATTTTTTATTTATTTATTTTTATTTTAATGTTTTTTTTCTTCCTGAAACATAATTTAAATTATTAATTGTGGAAAAAATGTACTTGTTTCTTAATTTTAAAAAAATGTACTTGTTTTTTAATTTAAAAAGTATGTACTTGTTTTTTAATTGTGGAAAAAAAGTGTACTTGTTTTATTCTTACATGACAAATATGCATGTAAATATAAATTTAACAGGTGCAAATACATTACAGAAGCTATATTTTAAATTTTTAAAAAAAATGCTGAAGTCATGCTAGAAAGTCTGATGATTAATAAGTATGCCTAACTTTGCAAGAACATAAAGATTCTTTTATTTTGCCATCTTCGAACAAAATGTCTCCATGCATTTTGTCCGGATCCATTGTAATTTGTCTTGAATAAAAAAATGTGCTGATCTTGTATCCAGTGTTGTCACCACAGTGGCCATTTTGAAAATATTATCAGTACTGTTCCAGAATGGAAGTCATATCAGCATTGTGTTTTCACCAGAAGACTTCTTATGATGTCTACTTGGTATTAATGAAATGATGTGAATCTGTCATTGAGTTTGCCACCATGGTGGTTTTCTTGAGAATCTTATTATTGCTACACTTTTTAAATGGAAAGTCATATTTACATTGGATTGTCACCACCAGAAGACTATGACATCCAGTTGGTCCTGAATGAAAATGGTGTCAATCTGACCTCTAATATGGCTGCCACAATGAAGATATTGAAAATCTTATCACAAATTCTCCTGAATAGATGGTTATATTAAGATGGAGTTCACCAAAAATCTTCATTATTTTGTCCTAAATAAAAATGATGATGATCTTTCATCCAACATGGCTGGCACAGTGACTAATTGGAAAATCTTGTTCCCACATGGATCTCAGATATGGTTTCTACACCTAGCATTTAAAAAAAAGAAATTGTCCCATTTTTTGAATTCCTAAAAATGCTTTTTTTTACACAGTAGAGCATGATCCCTTTGAAGGAGTCTTGTTTTTTTCTACCAGATTTGAAATTTGGAGTACCATCAGCATCTTTCTTGTGAAAGATATTGTTTGTGTAGACGAGAGGTGGGCAAACTTTCCAGTGCATGTGCCGTGTACACAAATTTACACCTTGTCGTGGGCCACATAGTTCATTAAGTAAAATAATTAATATTTGAAATAGCAAAAACAAAAGGTCTTTCTAAATAACATCTAATTAATTTTCAGTTGTTAATATTTTATTAATATTTGAAAACTTAAGCTTCAAAAGAAGCACATTTATTTGATAAACAGAGTAACATAAACAGAGTCAGTGCGAATGATGACTTGTTCCTAGGCCGCATGAAAACCCTTGGCAGCCAGCGGGCCGTAGTTTGCCCACCCCTGATGTAGACAGATATGGCTTTATTTGGCCTTCCAAAAGACTATTTTTTCATGTGTTGCTAAAATGTTGACATAATTCATTGCATCCTTTCTATAAATTGATGTTGAATTTAGTGACACCCCCTCTTTTAGAGTCAGGAAAGTTATCTTATTTTTTTTAGGCGGAGGTATTACTATAAATTACATTACAGTAGTTCAGATATGGCTGAATAGACCGTTTATGAAAGATGACCCTATGCTGAAATGGAATGGATGTTCTGATTTTCTTCAAAAGATTAGAATGAACATTTTTTGACACATGTTCAATATCAATATACATATACTAAGTAAGATTGTTACCTAAAAATATACCAAGAATTTTATCATGACATATCACACTAAGGCTCACATTGTTGAACAGGAGTTTTTTCTCCATCTAGCCCAGATCTTTTTCATTGCATTGTATCACGATTTTTGCCTTTATATTTACTTGTACTTTTTTTCCTTACACTGTGCTGTTAAGAGCATGATAACTTTATTTCTTAAATCTTTAGAGCCCAAAAAGATGCTGTTAATATCTGTTTGTTTGATATTAACAATGAAGGTATTTGAAGTATGACTACGGAAGTGATTTGACTGATACCTATTTCAGTAGTGGATGGAATAATTTAGGACTGGGTTCACAGCCATTATTTAATCTGATTAAAAAATGTGGTAATTACATGCTATCAAACAGTTTGCACACACAGAGTATAAATATCTTTGATCCTTATATGGACATATTTTACTATTCAGTTAAGATCAAAAATGAAATAACACTTGGATAATCCATGTCATGAGTCATGCTCCAGTTATGGAAATAGGTTTGTTTTAGAACATGACAGAATATTAAACTGATAGGTCAAAAAGTTATTGGGAGAAACTATTAGGAAAAAGTATTTATCTATATGGGAATTACCAGAGGCAGATAAAAGTATAGAACTCTTGTTGTGCTGTGCTTTGGTTTTGAAGAAATTTAGTGATCTTGTGCAGTCATTTCAAGAAAATGCATGTAAGAATTCGCTCTATGGTTAGTCTTTAAACAATGGTCATTAGTGTCAAAAAGTGACAACTTTAACTTCTGTGTGTTTAAAATGACATAAGGAACACCTGACCAAGTTATGTGAACACAGCATAACAAAGGCTGGAGATGAACTGGAAAGACAAAACTTGTAGCACTGGTTTAACCCATTAAAAAAAAGGTCAGGGGTTTAAGAAAAATGAATCACTGCGATCCAATTTCTTTTGGGGTGGTTCAGAATGTACAGGGAACATACTTATGTTGCATTTATATACCCTGCCTACTGTAGGCCATTGTGACCTAATGACAAAATTGTATTAATGTACCATGCCTACAGCTGTAGATATAATACATGTAGTACCACAACTGTTGCACTTTTTAAGCTTAAAAGAAAAAAAAATTCATGAAAGAAAAGAAAACAATTAGTGTGAATTTGGAGTGGTTAGACTGATGCTGCAGTAAAACATTATTCTATTAGCATGACATGCATACAGGTGGAGATAAGCCTGAAAGGCAAAACTGTTACACTTTAATTTTTTAAAAATATGCCACTGTGGCCTTCCTTACCCTTGGGTGGTTAAGAATAGTGTGAGGATTAACGTAACTATGAAGAACTAATCCATTTAGCTGCAGCAGTGGCAGCAAAACAAAACTTCCACCTTATAAGCCTGACTGCATACCATACTGGATATATAGCATAAGCTTTCTTGTACTTTCTAGAAGGAAGCTAAGAATTAATTAAAATGAAATGAATGAAATACAGTAAGGATCCTGTTATTTCCATATTTATTGTGAAAGAGAAATTTTTAAATTCAGACAAACTACTAATTGGTTAATCTGATTTGTGGCCTTAGGAGTTTGTCATCTTCGCTGCTTAAACAAAGAAAAATGTCCAACAAAGAAGCATTGTTATTACTTTTATGTTTTAACTGTGTTACAAGCTTTAACAATTTAGAGAAGAGGATGTGGCTGAGACATGAGTTTGTGTTGAACACAAGTTGCTGTATCCACCTACCCTCTCTGATGTCAGGGTTTATTTCTAATCATCTCACTTCAAAGTGTGATAAGCATGTTAGAGGGCACACATAATACATATATGCAGGTGATATATTGGGTTATATGGAACATTTGTTACTGTATCCTTTCCCCCTTCTTAAGGCATTGTTAGAATCAGCTAAATTTAGAGGGTGATAAACCTGATGGAGGCCACAGCTTATACAATGATGCAGGTGAGACATGGGGTTGTGTGGAATACTTTTTACTGTACCCATCTGCCTAGTTTTGAAGGTCTACCTAACTCAGTCCAGTTGAAAATGTAACAAGCCATCTAGAGGCAACACCTAAGATGCTGGGTTGTTTGGAACACTTGTTACTGTACATGCACCACCAGCACCACCATTCTTTTCTTAATGTCCTAGCTAGAATCAACCCACTTCAGAGCCTGTACGTAGCCACACTAAAACACTGATGCATTGGAGAGATTGGGTTGTGTGCAACACCTGTTGCTGTATCCTTGTCCCCCTTTTTTGAAGGTAATAATATTACTAGCAACTGCATCGCTTGGCTCTCAGCATTAAGAGGTTAGTGTTAAGACTGGTCACCCAGGTGTGAGGATAATATGACTGGGTTGGACATGATGCTACATGTCTGCAGCATGATGCTCCAGTGCTGGACATCACTACAAACTGCCACACTGCAGGCATCATAGCGATATGACTAAAATTGTTAAAGCTATATTACAAATCCACAAAACACACCCACACCTTTCTAAAAGCCAAGCTAGGGTCTGCACAAATCAAAGTGTGATAAGCCTGTCAGAGGTCACACCTAATACATTGATGCAGGTGAGACATTGGGCTTAGTGGAACACTTGTTATTGCATCTCCTTCTCCCTCTTCATATATTCTAAATGCCTAGATAGAATTTGCCCATTTCAAAGTGTGATAACCCTGCTGAAGGTCACACCAAATACATCGATGCAGGTGAGGCTGGATTGTGTGGAACACTTGTTACTGAACCCCCTCCCCTGTATCTTCTGAATCCTTCGCTAGAATCAACCTACTTCAGATTGTGATGTCCTTCTAGAGGTCACACAAAATACATTGAGGCAGGTGAGACACAGGGTATGTGGAACACCTCTCCTCCCCTCTTCTCAAGGCATAGCTAGAATCAACCCACTTCTAAGTGTGATAAGCTGACAAGTGAGAGGCCACACCTAATACATAGATACAGGCGAGACAGGGGTTGTGTGCAGCACTTGTTATTGTATCCACTTTCCCGACCAGTAAACGTTACTTTCCTCATCGTATCATAATGATCATAACCAGGGATTCTTTTATTGAAGACATAAAATGGCATTGATTATTCTAACATACATTTCAGATGGAATATGAATAAACACCTCACAACTATTTCCCCAAACACAAAGCATACTTGACAATAAATGTTAAGTTGTATAGATGAGATAGTGTTGGAGCTATACTGGTACACATGTAATTGAGATACCAGAATGAAGGAATTTATTTTTTTGTATTTTACAGAGGATGGCAAGATGTAGCCGAGACGAAGTATTACATAAAACTTTGAAAATTAGCAGCTCATAGTTCCTAAATCCTCTCTGGCTGCTCACACAACAGAGGAGTAGCATATATTAATTTGAACATTATCTCCTATTAAAAACTGCATGCTTGGGCCTCAAGACTGCATTATGTTGTTGTCTACAAAGCATCCTATCAATGGCCAATTATTTTTGCTATGGCTTCAGATGAAAACAGTTTCACATACAATAAGAGAGTAAATTGGCATGTAACCAAGTTGTAACTTTGGTTAATATGCATGAAATGTGAGAAAAGGAAGAAAGATTGTTTGTTGCATAGAATTTTTGTTGCATGGATTGTTTTAAAGGGTATTTTGGAGCACATTATTTTGTATGTGAAGTGATGGCACTGTTTGACATAGGACAGAAAAAATAATTGCATCAAGAACAGTATGATAGTAGCAGAAGAAAAATGAGAAAAAATAATACCAAGATGTGTTATAATACAAACTGCGCAAACTTCTAATGTTTCATAGTTTGAACAATTTTGGAGAAACCCATCAGCAGGTATCTAAACACATCAGCATTGATTTTAAACTATATTGTGTAGTCTGTATAATTTCATATATCTGCACATTTTAATGATGGCTTTTTATAATATACAATATTTTTTATTTTTGATATTTTTAATTTGGAAAAGGAATGTTTGTTAAAAGAAACATTGGATTCAGCATACAACTCCTATCTATCCAACAGCTATGAACTTGATTTTTAAATGTATTGTAATTGGTCACTTTTTTGTTGTTGGTGTGGGTCAGAAACACATTGTCAATAACTAATTTGATTGGGCTGAACCTGTTTTAAAGTATTTTGCCAGCAATGTTTTGGGGGTATTCTGCTTCTCAACAGTAACCAATACAATGCAGCTGGGTTTTTGTTTCTTTCATTAAAGTACATTGTCATATTTATGTATCTACAATAATATATACATGTATATAAAGTGGTATGAATCTATGGTCTTTAACTAGATTATAACAGAACAGAGCAGAAACCATCAAGTTTTGTCAAATGTAACAAATAATTTATTTCCCTAGAATACAAAGTGAAAATTTAAAAGGAACTAATACAGTACTGTGAATTAAATCCCAAACAATCCTAAAAGTTATATCACGAGTCCAAAGTATAGAGTATTCTCCACAGTACGACTATGCCTGCATATATGTCAAGCACTTAATTGGAAGATGAAGATGAATTCCAGTGGTATTGTGAATGAAGTTCAGTTTTGAATGTGCTGATGTACCAATAGCCAGGAATAGTGTTGATGAGCTTAGTCTTCATGTATCACAATGATATAATCCAAAATGTGCACCACATGTGCAGAAATACTTTTCTTTGGGATGTATTGTGGCAACATTAGGTGGCCCAGAGAGACACCAGTATTCTATAACAGGGAAAGCTCCCTCGGTGGTGATTACATTCCATTCTTCTGTTTTTGTTAAGTTTTAATGGCAGCATCAACTCATCCACCTGACTGCATGACAAATTCAGCCACACAATAGCAATGGGTAATGTATTGTTGATATTAAAATACAGCTCTTCTTTGGGGTTGGGGTTGGAGGTAAAACTAATTTTAATTAAGCAATACTTACCCATTGCCATTTTTGAATGCCCTCCACCCACCCCACTCTGATGCCCTGGTAGGGCCTTGGGTGGCTGAATGGTCTAAGTCACTTGCCTTTGACATCTTGACACTGTCCATGTTGGTTTGAGTCTCACCTTGACTAATGTGGATATGGGTCTATGGTTCTTTTCAGGGTGTTTCAGGGTTCTTCATCCACCAGATATTCCGGCTGCCAATTGTATAGCCTATCTTGTGCTGAAAAATGGTGTTAAACTCACCAAACAATATGAAACCTTGCCTAGAAGAGTGAATGTTCATCATCTGCTATGATGTCATGTACTTACGTTCGGTAGTTTCAAAGTAATCCAGAACACTGTTGAAATAACATGACAAGACTTCATTGCTCCATTTCCATGGTCACTGTCACATATACAGTGCTATATAGTCAGTGAAGATTTCAGTCCAAAATGTTTTAATATAAAAATGATAATTAGTGTAGTATTTCTTTATTTACAAATCAATAAATTCTTTACTCAAACTCAGTTCTCATGTTTGTTAGCCTAATTAAAAATTCCCACTAAATGAAACCTATTATCATCTGATTTTGCTATTTACATATGACCATGTTCACAACAATGCATCAGAAGAAATAAAAATAGTTTTCATTTTATTTTGAGCAAACAGATTTGTAAATAAAGAAAGATTCCAGATATTCATATCAGAAACTTTGAGATTTGTTTTGTGTTTTTTGTATCTTCACACCTTCTTGGCATTATATGCTATAGCACTGGCATCACACCCTCAATCATATCCCACTTCATTGAACTTTACCCCCTGTCTGAGTATGTTCTTTTTGTTCCTGCAGTGTGGTTAATGCAATGTTAATATCTGTGAGATATCCATTGTTTGTGTTGATGGGTTATTTGAGGGCAGGCAATTATACCTCTTAGTTAATGCTTTCTTCTCCTGTGCCAGGGTTGCTGGTAGCTGTAAATAGATGAATTGATTTATTTAAAATTCTCCTTTCTGACATCTAATTATGGTATTTATAATGTATTCATTAATTTCTTCATAGAGTTTCTTATTCTTGGAGTTTTGTGTATAATATAATCTTATTTTGGAATGTTACTAAGATCTTGAGTCTGTCTATTGCAACTAGAATAACTATGTCAGGTCGTGGAATGTAACTCGTACATGATTTTGATCATCTTTTAGTCTCATGCATATAATCCATTACATATCATATATTCATAGGATCACATAGGAAAGGCTGGGTAGCCATTCCTACATACTTTTCTCCTTGGATACCCATGCCATGGGACAAGGTTAGTTGTTTTATTTCATAGACACCTTTCACCATTATTCATCACATTTTCCTAGTTTTTCTTTTCTTTATATTTTCATGTATCATTTTGTTAAGAAAATGTTATTACTTCTGCATGCAAGCAAATTCAGCTGAACATTTTGTTTTATGTATTTTCATTGATGAGTTTCACTCACCAGAAGATAAACTTTCATGCACCACTAGTTGACAAGTATTGTTGACAAATATTTAGTAGAAAACAGCTGCATTCTCCTTTATATCACTCACCAATGTTTCAGGTTATTCAGACAAATACAGTAAAATCTGTCTTGAGAGACCTCTGCAGTGAGAGACCACCTGTCTTGAGAGACCAGGTTCTCCAGGTACAGATTAATTGATTATAGTAGTATTATGACCTGCTATGAGAGACCACCTGTCTTGATAGACCATTCTGTCCTGGCAGAAGGGGTGGTCTTTCAAGATAGTTTCAACTTTATTTAGTAGAAAAGAGAGCTGCATTCTCTTTTATATCACTCACCAATGTTTCAAGTTATTCAGATTTTATAAGGATATAAACCTAATATATCATTAGTTATCAAAACTTTTGTTATATTTTATAGTCATGAGAAACTTCATTATAGTAATTAGTAACCAGAAATAGGAGCTAAATTGGAAGGTTATTTCCTAAACAATAGTGAGGTAAGAGGGAGCTGATAAAGTGCTCCAAGCTGAAAGGGTACCTGCATACCAACTACTGGAATACCAGGACAGTGAGGTTGAACACCCCAGGACAACAGAGATACTGCAAAATCTGATAGATAGTTGAGTATCTATAGAGACAATAGGAGCTCTACAAAAGGAAGTATGTGCTCTATGCCAAAGGGAGTACTCCAATACTCCCAAGAGGACTGATAGAAGTGAAAGGGAAAAATCTGAGAGTAAGGGAAGCCCCACCTGTATAGCACAAACTATAGCAGAAGTTGACAGGTTCATATAATGGGGCTGCCCCTGGAAATTTCCGCCAGCCAACTGATAACTAAAGTTACAAGCTAAATCTACACCAATTAAAAGAAACAATGGCTTCTTCTGGGGATATCCTTCACTGCACACAGGGGTATGGATGGCTATTTTCATCACAGAAGAAGCAATGAAAGTGACTACATTTTTCTGCTTCTGTGCAAATCCTGGTACAGGGGTTGTATCAACCATGTTACATCCCTACATAAGACACAGGAAAACTTAACACCTGCCCAGGAAATGTTCAAGTCCACAGCAGAAACCTGTTAATGATGCATCCTATGCCACAGAGGCACAAACAGGATCACTACAACAGGACAATGAACCTGTTAATGATACATCCTATGCCACAGAGGCACAAACAGGATCACTACAACAGGACCATGAACCTGTTAATGATACATTCTATACCACAGAGGCACAAACAGGATCACTACAACAGGACCATGAACCTGTTAATGATGCATCCTTTGCCACAGAGGCACAAACAGGATTACTACAACAGGACCATGAACCTGTTAATGATGCATCCTATGCCATAGAGGCACAAACAGCATCACTACAACAGGACCATGAACCTGTTAATGATGCATCCTATGTCACAGAGGCACAAACAGCGTCACTACAACAGGACCATGAACCTGTTAATGATGCATCCTTTGCCACAGAGGCACAAACAGGATTACTACAACAGGACCATGAACCTGTTAATGATGCATCCTATGCCATAGAGGCACAAACAGCGTCACTACAACAGGACCATGAACCTGTTAATGATGCATCCTATGTCACAGAGGCACAAACAGCATCACTACAACAGGACCATGAACCTGTTAATGATGCATCCTTTGCCACAGAGGCACAAACAGGATTACTACAACAGGACCATGAACCTGTTAATGATGCATCCTATGCCATAGAGGCACAAACAGCGTCACTACAACAGGACCATGAACCTGTTAATGATGCATCCTTTGCCACAGAGGCACAAACAGCATCACTACAGCAGGACCATGAACCTGTTTATGATTGTTAATGATACATCGTATGCCACAGAGGCACAAACAGGATCACTAGAACAGGACCATGGTGGATCGGTGGATACTGAAGTCCATGAAATTCAGGAATTTCAACAACAGAACACTGACATGCAAGATGCAAAGGACTATGCTGAAGAGCAAATAAAAATCCTCACAGCCATAGATAACACTGGAGATTTAAAGTGGGAAGACTTTCAAAATCCAACTGAGACTTCTAAAAAAATATATATATATTAAAGAAACAAAAACTAAAACTAAAGTACAACAAAAAATCCATAAAAACCAAAAAAAACCACAAGAAACCCTAAAAAGAAACTCTTACAAATGGTAGAAACATCCTAATAGAAACATCTTTTGATGAGGTAATACAGGAACAGGTTCAGGATAAAAATCCAGAGACAAATGATACTGATCAAACAAACTGTGAAACAATGATTCTAAACTAGGAGACAGATTCCAACTTTGTAACGTATAAAACAGTTGGAAGATAATTGCAATGAGATAGTCATAGTTAATAACAGAACCAAAACAGTCATTTTAAGTGTAGCCATTTGTTTAAGAAATAATGCTCTAATATTACAATGGTCAAACAAAATAACAGATACATTTTTTTTATATAGAAGAACTAATAGAAATAAAATGACTGGCACTTGATAAATGTATATATACCTCACACCTCAGGAAATTCAAACAAGAATTTATAAAATATTTAACTGAATACACTAAAAACTTTTAAATGGAAATGGAAATCATAGGAGAGATTTAAATTGGATTGTAACTGAAAAGGAAAGAAGTAAAGGACTAAAATGAATATGCTAAACTGCAAAAACAATTAACAACTAACTTTATTAAGGAAAATAAGCTTACAGAATCATATAGAAAGTTCTTTCCAAATAGACAAATTCACATATAAATGTATGTACAATATAAATCAGTGTAGTTGACAGATTTTATATTGGATTGGGTAACATTTCTTTTTTAATTTGTGAAATTGTGCCTGCAGATATTTCAGATCATAGTGGTAAATGTATGTATAATCATGGAAAACAACATCAGTATGGTCAATGAGTATGGAAACCAAATAATATAGTATTGGAATTGGGGACAAGGAGTATGGAAACTAAACAATATAAATAATATAATATTGAAAGTGGGGAAAAGGAGTATGGAAACTAATTATTATAATATTGGAAATGGGGACAAGGAGTATGGAAACTAATATAATATTGGAATTGGGGACAAGGAGTATGAAATAAAACAGTGCATAATTGGAAGTGGGGACAAAGTATGGAAACTAAATACAGTAATATAATATTGGAAGTGGGGACAAGGACTCAAGGAGTATGGAAACTAAATTATATAATACTAGAAGTGGGGACAAGGAGTATGGAAACTGAAATAATATACTGGAAGTTGGGACAAGGGGTTTGGAAACTAAATACTGTATAATACTGGAAGTTGGGACAAGGAGTATGGAAACTAAATAATATAATAAATTTAATACTGGAAGTGGAGATAAATAGAATGGAAACTAAATAATATAATATTGGAAGATGGGACTGGTATAGAAACCAAATAAAACAATACTGGAAGTGGGGACAAGGAGTATGGAAACTTAATACAGTAATGCAATATTGGAAGATGAAGAATTTGAAAGAATGATTAAACAACTTCAAAGTTCTTGAAACAGAATAATTATAAATACATTGGAGGATTGGGAGGGCTTGAAAAGGAAATAAAAACTATATTGAAACAATGAAAAAGGAAGGGATGGGAAAATAGGTGTTAAAACTTATTAAATAGCATGGAATCTAGTGAGGAAGAGAAGAAGTTGGCTAAAGCAGAATATGAATCGAAACAAGAGCATAAACTAAAGGGTATACATATTAGGGCAGGGAATTTTTCAACAATATTTAACAAGGCAAGGGGTATCTACAGACAGGAGGAAATAAACAAGGGAAACAACAGATGTATGAACTCATCAGAAACAAATGAAATGAGAACTAGATACATTGTACCAGTATATTGAATGAGATACACAAATATAATAAAGAACTATATACTAAACAACATATTATACAAAAAGATATTGCAAAATACCATGACAACATTAATTTAAGAAATATTTTCATAAGACTATGAATATATATGAAAGAAATGATTACATATAATGAAATAAAAAATGCAATTAACCAACTGTACAAAGGGAAATCACCAGGATAAGATGGAATCACATTAGACTTCTATATAAAGTTCCTACCACTAGCCATACCAATCCTGGAATATGTGTATAACATAAACAAGATTCTGCTAGAAAAGAGAAATGACAATCACAA
This sequence comes from Sinohyriopsis cumingii, assembly GCA_028554795.2. NCBI lineage: Eukaryota > Metazoa > Mollusca > Bivalvia > Unionida > Unionidae > Sinohyriopsis > Sinohyriopsis cumingii. Next base: position 17,721,120 of record CM068829.1, read on the forward strand.
TGTGTAAATGCAAAATTACACTTATCTATAAGGGAAAAGAAGATGAAAGGGATATAACGAACTGGAGGCCTTCATCCCTATTGAATACAAATGATAAATTCCTTAGTAAGATTTTGGTCAACTGAATAAAAACTTGTATGAGTAGCATTATTGTGGGATGGAGGGAAGAAATATATTAAAGTATACTTCTTGTTGTTGGGTTTAATGCCATTTTTCAGCACACGATAGGCTATACATGGCGGCCAGTATTAATGGTGGAGGAAGAACCCGGGAAAACCCCAGAAAGAACCACCGACCCATGAGAAGCTACTGGCAAGCTTTCTCACATACCCACATTGGCCGAATCCGAGACTCGAACTCACACAGACAGAGGTGAGATGGCAGAGATTTGTAATGGAAAGTACTTTAGACCACTCGGACACTCAGGGCCCCTTAAAGTATACTATAACTAGTGAAAGTGTAATAGATTATATAAAAAGAAAGTGTGAAAAGTGGGCATTGATTTTAAATAACCAAGAGAAAGCTTTTGACATGATTGAACACAGTTATAGGGGATAGTTTTATTAAGATATGGATTTGGAAACAACTTTCAAAATGGGGTAGAAATATTATATAAAAATATAAATTCATGTGTTCAGATAAATGGGGCAAAAACTACTAAATTCAACATGTAATGCTTAGTGAGACAGGCATGTTCCCTCTCTGTATATGTACATGTAATAACTGTGGAAGTACTATCCACCAGTATTTAAAAAAATATAAATATTACACGAATAAAGATTTGAAGCCAACTAAAATAACTAAAGGTGGTACAACATGCAGATGATTATACCAACTTATATTTCTGATGAATTCTTTTTCATGCATCTGAAAACAGAATTTAGAGACTTTGTGAAAATTCTGAATCAAAATTAAATAATGCAAAAAGTGAAATTCGGCTGATAGGGAATTGGAGAGGGAACCGCCCAGGAGTCCCTCCAAAAATGAATAAAAACACAAGTAAAAGCTCTTAGATTAATATTTGGGGAAAACTAACAAAATCCAGATTTTAAGAAAGGTCTGGAGAAAGTCAGTCTTATGCCAAAGTTTAAATTTAGTTGAGGAAATACTAGCAGTTCATGGGGCCCCGAGTGGCTGAGTGGTCTAAAGTGCTCTCCGTTACGGATCACTGCCATCTCACCTCTGTCTGCGTGGGTTCAAGTCTCGGATTCAGCTAATGTGAGTATGTGAGAAAGCTTGCCAGTAGCTTCTCGTGGGTCGGTGGTTCTTTCCGGGTTTTTTCTGGGTTCTTCCTCCACCATTAATAATGGCCGCCATGTGTAGCCTATCTTGTGCTGAAAAATGGCGTTAAACCCTACAACAACAACAGCAAGAACAACTGGCAGTTCATGCATATATTTATATCAGATCAGGAATGGATTTTACAACTAAGCTGTATTACAACACTGTTGTGTGATGAAAATAAACAGTTAGTGGGTCACAGGTAATGTCTTGCAGTGAAGACAAATATTTATCAATTGTAGGATTGCTATAATGGAGTTTTCTTCTAAATTTTTATTAACAGGGCATGATAACAGCCACTTGTTTACTAATGGATGGTTAATCTATCCGAAATCAAATCAACTGGCCAAATTTAGTACAATTATAGACAAGTGCCTTAGGCATCAGTTGTAATTGCCACTTTTCTGTGAGGTGGTTAAGTCTCTTGTACTTTCAGATATCAGGCAAAGAGGTTATTTCCCTTGGCTACAGTCTCACTGTCTCTCAGTTTTCAAAATGTGCATTCTTCACCACTAATTTATAATAATAATAATAATAATATAATAATAATAATATTAATAAATAATGACTTTGTTATGGGGAGGAAACTCAATTGCATGACTTTGTTTAGGGGAGGAAACTCAGTTACATACAGATTTCTTTGATTCCAATTTCATAACATAGATATTTCTTATTTTCATGTGCCAGAGATGTACTGCAAATATTAATTAATAATCTGACATGAAATCTGTTTCTCTAACCAATTAATGAATCACTATCAATCTACAGGTTTTAGCTTTTTATATATCTTGCATTTGTAGAGATTTTCCTATATTACATTTAAATGGCTTTAAACCCCACCCCCGGCAGAGTCATACCAAAGACTTGTAAAAATGGTACTAACAGCTGCCTCGCTAGGTGCTCAGCATTGAAAGGTTAGTGTTAGGACTGGTCTGCCTGGTGTCAGGATAATGTGACTGGGTGGGACATCATGCTACATGTCTGCGGCATGAAGCAACCAGTGCTAGATATCACTTTAAACTGCCACAATGCAGACATCATATCGATAGGGCTGAAAAACTGTTAAAACTACGTTAAAAATCCAAAACAGCCCCCCTTCCTTTTTGGTTCCTGTAGGACATTTCAGTAAATGGTGTTTCCTTTCCAGAAAATAATTTCGTTTCTCAGACTCTTCAGTGCAAAGAAATTTAAAAAGTGTACAGAGTTAACTTCTGGGTAGCAAATGTAGGTTCCACTCTGAATTTTGACATTTTTTTTATTGGGTTGAAAATGTAATGAGAAAGTATTTGCCTGATTTTCCCCCTCTGATAATCCCTCTTGTTCTTATTAAAATGAAAAAAATGTGCATACCCTAGGAGACGTTTAAAGAACATACAATTTTCTTTATCTGATGAGGCAGATTAGAGTTTGAGAATACACAGTGGGGCCTTACTTTTCATGTGCATCTCATGGAAGATTGCTAGCTCTGTATGACTTTTCACACATCCAGAGCTTGTATTGATTTGTTTAGTAATTGAATATATACATTAGATAGTTTGCTGCTTGGAAATGAATTGCATTGTGGGGCAAATCAAGGGAAGTCAATCCATGTGAGAGGTAATGTTTATAGAAATTACCCTTAAGTCCATGTTAATGTATGGCTATTGTTATACATATATTTAAAATGAAAGTTTTAAACAGGTTTATCTCAAACACCACTTGTCAGAATTGGGGGCCTTGAGTGGCTCGGATTCTCCAATGTGGGTATGTGAGAAAGCTTGCCAGTAGCTTCTTGTGGGTTGGTCGTTCTTTTCGGGGTTTTCCCGGGTTCTTCCTCCACCATTAATACTGGCCACCATGTATAACTTATGGTGTGCTGAAAAATGACGTTAAACCCTACAACAACAACAACAACAACAACAACTTGTCAGAATTTGACCAAATTTGGCACAAAGTGGCATAGAATGAAAACCTTTAAAAAGTTGTTATGAATGATACCAAGTAATTCATTGACCCCTGGAGATTATTATCATTCTTGCCTGAATTTGTGGTAGGAAACACACTGTGAATGCTACTAAACAAATCTGATTCCAAGTTATTTTCATTTAGCCAGATGCTTTCTGGTAGTTTAGATGCTTAAAAGATGATGGTTTTGATTGGCTATTTTCCTTTGCATTTCAGAAACGCGAAAAATGGACTTTTGTGTGATTTCAGATTTTTAAATTAAATAATGACAATCCAGTATCAGATATGGCATCCATTGCAAAAAAAACTGATTTTTAAAAAATGTTTTCATCTTTAAAATAAATACTCAACAGATTTTGACCAAATTTAACTAAATCATTCTATCATGAAGAGCATTTAGTTGAGTACAGATGATAGCAAACTGTTATTAAATATGAAAAAGTTTTATTTGGGAAAACTACTCAGAGGAAAATGCCCAAAAATGAAGCCCTTGCTACTTATACAAGTTTTGGCTTTCCATAACTAAAAATCTTTTGGACTATACATCAGCTTTAAAATAAAATGCTCTGTAGAATTTTACCAACTATTACAGAAAACTTCCTGGCATAAATAAGAGGCTTTAAATTGAGACTTTATCCAAAAATCTTCAGGATCACCATAATAGCTTTATTGATCCCAATCAAATCAACCATCAGTGAATGAAGTACCTCATGTGCTTTCATATTTATCTAAAAACTTGGTGCCAAAGGTGCACAACATAAGATCCTTTTTATGGTTCATATTTCTGCCATTTGTATTTATTTTCTGGTACTTTTGCACTCTTTTCTCTTGATCATATTGTACAGCTTTGCTCATTCTTGTCATCTTCTAGCTTCTCTTGATCATATGTACAGCTTTGCTCTTTTTTGTCATCTTCTAGCTTCTCTTGATCATATGTACAGCTTTGCTCTTTCTTGTCATCTTCTAGCTTCTCTTGATCATATGTACAGCTTTGCTCTTTCTTGTCATCTTCTAGCTTCTGATGTTTCTGTGGCAGCTGCACACCTTGCAAGAGTTTCCATATCTTTCAGATTGTCACCTCCTATTGCAGTGAATATTTATCAACAGTAAACTAAAAGTAAAACCTGCTAATTGGTATAATTTTGTAGTATTCAATGAGTTAGCCTGCACTGCACTTTCTTTTCTGATTGCAATGAGTCTGCCTGCACTGCATTTTCTGATTGTAATGAGTCTGCCTGCAGTGCCTTTTCTGATTGCAATAAGTCTGCCTGCACTGCCTTTTCTGATTGCAATAAGTCTGCCTGCACTGCCTTTTCTGATTGCAATAAGTCTGCCTTCACTGCCTTTTCTGATTGCAATAAGTCTGCCTTCACTGCCTTTTCTGATTGCAATAAGTCTGCCTGCACTGCCTTTTTTGATTGCAATAAGTCTGCCTTCACTGCCTTTTCTGATTGCAATAAGTCTGCCTGCACTGCCTTTTCTGATTGCAATAAGTCTGCCTTCACTGCCTTTTCTGATTGCAATAAGTCTGCCTGCACTGCCTTTTCTGATTGCAATAAGTCTGCCTTCTCTGCCTTTTCTGATTGCAATAAGTCTGCCTGCAGTGCCTTTACTGATTGCAATAAGTCTGCCTGCATGACCTTTTCTGATTGCAATAAGTCTGCCTTCACTGCCTTTTCTGATTGCAATAAGTCTGCCTTCACTGCCTTTTCTGATTGCAATAAGTCCGCCTGCACTGCCTTTTCTGATTGCAATAAGTCTGCCTTCACTGCCTTTTCTGATTGCAATGAGTCTGCCTTCACTGCCTTTTCTGATTGCATTGAGCCTGCCCGCATGACCTTTTCTCATTGCAATTGTGTGCCTGTTCTGCCATTTTTGATTGCAATGAGTCTGCCTGCATGACCTTTTCTCATTGCAGTGAGTCAGCCTGCGCAGCTTTTTCTGATTGAAAAATTTTGGAACTAGTATGATAACCTATATTAGTCATCACTGAAATAAGTGCATTGGGCCAAGGTGCCAGCCACAGCATATGTCCAGACTGTTTTGAACATAGCACCATTATTTACTGGATGCATGGAAGAACACATAGCTATTTTCACTGTGGACATTCTTTGTGCTGCATCAAGTGCATGGTCCTTGGCAAGTTCTCACATAACACTACAAGCAGAAAAATTTACAATGAAAGGGAATTCCATACCTTGTTTATTAGATAATCTAAAACAAAACTCCTAGCTAACTTATGATAGCAACTGCCACACAGTTTTTCTGTTTGAACAGATTTGCAAGGACTGGGATTTAGTGATTCAAATGCAGATTTACTGATTTTGGAATAGAATTAATTTTATATGTTGTACATGCAATTCAGTGTTGGAAAAATGAAGGTGATGTATTTTTATGGATTGACTGTTTATTTTTATGAAATTCAACAAATTATGAACCGAGAAAATGATGTGCAAGCTGTATGGTCTGCTTTGAGGATCATATAAAATTTGCACATCCTTTTTTCGGTTCATACCACTTCATCTGAAAAAACAAATTTAATTTTCATTTTCATAAATATTTAGGACTTGATACAAATAAACTTGAAAAATTGCATTTCACACTACTGGCATGTCTTCACATTCAGAAATGTAAGCAGACCATGTTTTTTTTAGTCATTTAAAGCATATTTTGTTTGAAACCTTAGCAAAGTTATATCATTTATTTAAAAAAAAGACGGTAAATTATTTGGTTCATGATTAAAATCTTATGTAAGAAGACTAAAATGGCTTTTAGACATCAAATATCTCATATGATAGCTCATTTGATTAAAGCATTGTGCTATGAATGTGAAAGTTATCAGTTTTGAACCAACCTGTGACCATAAAATATTTTTCAAATTTCTTCTCCTTTTGTTTTGTTTATTTTATCCTTCAAAACAAATGTCAAATTTTCATATTGTTATGGTATACAGATTTCATCATATATTAATACATACACACACTGATGAATTTTGCACTTTACCTTCATGTCTTCACATTAAAATGTGTAAGTAAATGATGTTATTCCTTTAAAGTGTATTTTATTTGTAGCTTTAGCAAAGATATCTCATTTATTTGAGAGAAAAAAGATCCAATGTGTGGTTCATAATTCACATCTTACCTACGAAGTCTGAGTTTGAGTCAGATGCTATATTAAATAGTCATGGACTATTATTATGTACGGAAAAGTAATGCATTTGAGTGTAGCTTTTAAAAAATTGGGTTCAGACAGATATGAACCCAAAAATTTCAAAACAGCTTGGCCAGTCAGATTGCTGTAATTTGTAATGACATAAGAAAGGTAATGCAGGTGGGTGTGGCTTTATAATTTAAAACAGCTTGGCCAATCAGATTGCTGTAATTTGTAATGACAAAAGAAAAATTGAATTATTAAGATATGAATGAAGATACAAACAACACTACTTACAAGAGACATTGCAAAAACTAGACAGGGGCTTCCAATGGCCGAATGGTTTAAAGTGCTTGCCTTTAGTGATTTCTGCCAATTTCAACCTCTTTCTGAATGAGTTAAAGTCTTGGACTTGGCCAGTGTGGGTATTTGAGAAAGCTTTCCAGTAACTTCCCATAGGTCAGTGGTTCTTATCAGGGTTTTCCTCCACCACATATGCTGGATGTTGTGCATAGCCTATTGTGTGCCCAAAAAAATAGCATTAAATCCAAAACCACAACAACATGAGAAACCTTACTTTGATTATTTTCATGACCTTTGCTATCAACAGCATTGGAATACATTTCATGAGAAAGCATATGACTGACCTTAAACTTCTGTTATAATAGGCTATTAGATATCTAACAGATGAGTGATATAAGTCCCACTTGGGTTTCTTGTTGTAATTTTTCCTTATCAAATACTTATTAAGTTCTGGAATGTATAAGAAGCAGTATTGGTGCATATCAACACATGGCATCATAATACACATCAACACAAAGGGTTATAATATAATTCAGCAGTTTTGTATTTAACTGTGTAAAACAAGTCACACTAAATACTTTGCTACTCAGATTTCTCTTATATATAACATAATTTAGAATTAAATCACATTCACTCTATGCATTCATTTGCATACATAAATAATAGTATTTGCTTCAGTAATTTTTTCTGGTGATATTTTTGGTGAAACTGATGACGTGTAAAACAGAAATCATTTAAGCAAATTTTTATTTGCATATTTCATACAAATATCTTTTAACAAACAGAAAAAGTGAACTCCAAGTACATTTTGTCTGTTACAAGTTCCTGTCTATGCATAGATCAAGAATATTTCAAATTAGACAGAATATGTTTAAAAATCTCACACAAGCCGGTACTAGTACTCTGAAATAAATCACAAATATGTACATTCTATTAATGGGCTTTTATAATTTGTAATTTATGTTAAAAAGCTAAACATTTTCATCTGGTTCAAAACCAGAATATAGAAAGCTGATTTTCTGTGTGCATAATTATCAGAAACTAAATGACCTGTAGGAAGCTGAAATACTGTACCTGTTTTGCATATCAATCGCTGTCCATTAGACATCAGGAGGCGTGGATTGGTGGTCACGGGTAGCAAGGACTGCTTTTTTTAAAAATTTGATAAATGTTACAGGACAGAAAACAGGGTCAGTTAGCTAGACCAGGAATCAGACAGGATAGCATGCTGAACTCAGACCAAAATGGTGTAGATGTGAATCCAAAAATCCGATGCACCCATGTCAACTGCCACAGTGTGTCCTTGGAGAAGGCACTAAAATTAGCCTTGGCATTAAATAACCTTTTTTTGTTGCTGTGTAGTAAAACATGAAAAAAAATAGTAGATTGAAGCTAATCGATCGTAAAGTTTCTAGTAAATTTTCAGACAGTCTTTAAAGTTGTATGAATTCAGGGTCAGGATTTGGACTCGAGTTAGGTTCTTTTCAGAAATGTGTACTTACAAAATGTTAAAGAACAAGACAGAATGCTAAAATAAAATTGCACATTGTTATAACTCTTGAAATGTTGACGCCATCCAAAATTATAGTGATAGGCTTGATCAAAATGTGAGACCTCAGATGTAATAATTTCAATGTAGACACCTTCTTGTAGACCCATATTTTTAAGGAAGTTAATGTAAGAGATTTCGATAAACCTATCTGGATGCATTGGATTAATATGTTGTAGAATCATTCATTGGTAGCTATAAAGACTGAAAGAACATAAGATACATGTGGCAAGTCTCCAGTTTCAGTAATAACAGTGTAACACACCTGCTCAACAGGTGTGTCTGATGAACTAATCTGCCATATATTAGGAAGTATACTTACAGTAATAAAAATGGGCTATATAAAGCTATAAAAAAGGATCCCTGGTGTTCTAATGGTATTTTTTGAGCTGTGGAACAAGTTCTTATTTTATACTCATGTATTGTAAGTGCTGATTTACGAATTGTTTAGAAAGACTTAGAACTCTGTGTTTCCATCCATATTGTATCAAAAGACGTATCTTAAATACGATGTATATCATGAGGACTGTGATATCTATGGTAATTGTGATATTTGCCAAGATAGCTGTGATACATATCATGATAACTGATATATAACTGTTACATATAACAAGATCTATGATACATATCATGATAACTGTGCTACATATAATTGTGATAAATATACTCATAGTGCATATCATGACTGATACATATGGTAATTGTGATACATATTATGATTATTTTGATACTTATGACACCTGATACATGTGATAATAGTGATATGTGTGATAACTTATACACAGGAAAACTGATACATGTCATGATAACTGATACATATGATAATTGTGATACACACAATACGATCACAAGAGTATTGCATAAATCAATAAACTGATAAACATAACAAGTGAGTTCATGTTTATAAATTAAACATCACTTTATCATTGCATAAATATATTCTAAACTATGATAAATTCTTGGAATGAACAAAAGTGAAGCTTTTTCCTTTTAAATATTTACAAACATTGATAAGATGCATTAGAATGATTTAAAAACTCGCTTATCATATTTCTTCAGATACATGTATCAGGTGCATGACAATGTGTGTGGGATTCTTGAGTGATAATTTAATATGGTCTAGTCAAGACACAATTGGAAACATGACTCAGGCCCTGGGAACTAAACAATGAACACATCAAGTGCTAATGAAATTTTCCTGCCAAAATATAGATGTTAAGTAATTGTTAAGGGCCAAGTTAACCTGGGACACAACCAAGGTAATGTTTTGTTTTGTTTTTTTAATCCATCAATCCATGGATATCTTGTGTGTAATTTTGACAGTTGAACGATGAAAATTGTGCTTCCTTGATTGAATGCCTGTATTGGACATAATTAAAGCAAAGGTGGAAACTTTATTATTACAGACCTGGTGTGGGGTGGGGTCATTTATTTCTGCAATATATTGTATGCCCCTTATGGGGAGGTACACTGTTGATTAATATAGTATGGAAAGGTAAGCATACAAAATGTAAACAGTATTCAGATGGAATGAATATTTACCAGAATGTATATAGTATTATTAGAATAATTGCTATCTCATGTTTAACTAAAATTCTTTGAATTTAAATGGAGTGTATATTGCACTTTTTAGTAGATATAGTTGACACAAGATGACAGATTAAAGGAAAGATGACTATTATTGTTGTTGTTGTTGAAAGCTTGTTATATTTAGTTTCATTTTACTTTGGTCCTGCATACCTGCAAACCCGTACAATTTTGCCATAAATGACCCTTACAGTACCAAATTATGGAATAAAAGCACAGATTATGGAAATATGACTGTTTATGGGAGTACCTCAGATGCTTTAAACTGCATGTATTTTGTGATGCAAAACATCTGCATGATCAAGGTGTTGCTTACCTGTTTTAAAAAATGCCACCTATCAAGTGATACAGAATGAAATGGACAATAAACTTCTTGAAAAGTTTTTGAAGTCAGTACAGAAGTATATATTTTGGGGAATATTCAGATTCCAGGGGGTGGGGTTCAGCATGAAGCAATAAGGGCAACAATGTGTTGATTTGAGTATGGTACATGGTGATTACCATTGCCAAGGCTCACATAAAATTCACTTTTTTTTAACACATTAACCTCTGGAACTTTTTGTCATTTTTGCCTGAAAATCGAGTAGGAAATACATTTTGAAAGTTATTTCTCAATAGACTCAAACACCAAATCCCCGGTCAGCTTTCACTAACATACTGCCTAGTTGTGTTAGAAACATTGCTTTTCATTGGCTATTTGACTCGCGTATGAGCTGAAGGGTAAAAGTTGGATTTTTTTTTTTTGTGCTAAACGGAGCCATTATTTTTATATGGAGACCACTCTTTATTCCAAATGCCCATCTTATCCTACTTTTTGCAAAGGCTCATCTGTCTGTTTGCAGTTCATACCAGTTTGCCTTAGATCTGAGGCCAAAAAGTCTAAAATCCGGACACAAAATCGGATTCCGACCACAGGCGAATTTTGGGTAAAAAAAAGTCGGGTCCAAAAAATGAGGTTTTTCTATCTGTATTTTGTAGTACAACTAGATATTCCAGATTATTTGGTACCATTGTGGAGCTACATCTGTCTGCCGTTCTATAATACCATCCACTTTATTGTGTCGTGCATGATCATGACGCTATACAGAGCTCGGCAGTAGTGTACTACCTCCTGCCCCGTAGAGTCATCGCTAGGGGTTAGTGTGTTAAGGAATATGTCAGGTTGAGAGATACAAGAAGCCATTGAGCTCCATAGCATTTGGAACTGCAGTTTGTGAAATGGTACTGGAGGTAATTAGGTTCAGATTAACTTGGCAAATTGTTATGGCCTAGTTGATGACAGTTTTGACCATTGCTGCATCAGTCTTGAATCACACTTCATGGACTTTTAAATGCATGTTTTCCAGCTTGAAAATTGCAGTAAGTGATATTTTGTTACACCTTACTGAAAACTAGTCTTAACTTAAGGAAAAATACAGACAGTCTTACTAAGAAAGTCTTGTTAGGGTTGGCATGTCTGGTCCTATATCGATAGTTTGAGTCTGTATTATGTTGCACTATCACCTTGTATATTGATAGTTGATGTTGTTGTTGTGGGGTTTAATGCCATTTTTAGCACATGATAGTCTATACATGGTGGCCAGTATAACTGATGGAGGAAGAACCCAGGAAAACATTGGGAAGAACCACTGACCCACAAGAGGCTACTGGCAAGCTTTTTCACGTACCCATGCTAGCCGAGTGTCAAAACTCAAACCCACACAGACAGAGGTGAGATGGCAGTGATCCAGAATGGTGAGTGCCTTAGACCACTCAGCTACTCTGGGCATCCAATTGTATTGTGATCATTATTACCCTGTATTGTGATACACTGCTTCTCTTTATTGTGAAACACTCCTGCCCTGTATTTTTATACACTATTGCCCTGTATTGTGATACACTCTCACCTGATTCCTCAATGTATTGTTAATATAGAATCACCTCTAGTATGACTGTACTTTTAATCTGTAAATTTAAAAACAATCAGCAATCACAGTTTACTATAAAACTTAAAATATGAATTCTTTTCATTATGCATCTTGCATGACCTGAAAGTTGTCATTAACATTGTGAATTATGGCAATACTGATGTAAGTCTATCACCTGATAGTTGTCATTAGCATTGTGAATTATAGTAATACTGATGTAAGTCTATCACCTGAAAGTTGTCATTAACATTGTGAATTATGGCAATACTGATGTAAGTCTATCACCTGAAAGTTGTCGTTAACATTGTGAATTATGGCAATATTGATGTAAGTCTATCACCTGAAAGTTGTCATTAACATTGTGAATTATGGCAATACTGATGTAAGTCTATCACCAGAAAGTTGTCATTAACATTGTGAATTATGGCAATACTGATGTAAGTGTATCACCTGAAAGTTGTCATTAGCATTGTGAATTATGGCAATACTGATGTAAGTCTATCACCTGAAAGTTGTCATTAACATTGTGAATTATGGCAATACTGATGTAAGTCTATCACCTGAAAGTTGTCATTAACATTGTGAATTATGGCAATACTGATATAAGTCTATCACCTGAAAGTTGCCATTGACGTGAATTATGGCAGTACTGATGTAAGTTCTGTTCAGTTTTCATTTTAGTCAGGAGTTTTGATTTAGCCCTAACTTTGTTATTGGTAAATAAATAATTTTGCATTTATGAGTGTCTCACTGAATTCAGTACTGAAGCCCTAGGAAGAAAGAATTTGTAATCATTTTGTTTTTACAATTGTTGGTTTAATTTGGTTTTAATCTAATTTTTGCTGAGGAATCATGCCTTGGAAATTCAGTGCAGTCAGAGGTGATCTGCACTGAATGAAAAGGTTTCTTTCATAATTCATTAACTAACCCATTTAAAGACAGTGTATGCATTTACAAACAGTTTCTACAGACTGTGTGTGTAGGATTTAAAGGCACTTTTAGCACATGTTTGGTTGTATCATGGAGAAGAATGGGAGCCAGGTGCCTTTCTCAAGGACACAGTGAGGCAACTGACATGAACTGGCCTGGGCAGGTATCGAACCAACTACCCATGGATTATGAACCTTGTGCTCTGCCATCTGAGCTATTATGCCTCCCGTGTCTGCAACTTACATGGGTGACCTCCGTCTAGACAGGCATGACTATTAATGTATTTAGTTTGATTTCATATATCCCATCTGCAATAGCAGAAGTGGCCTTATAGCTTTCTACACATCTGTAGTCTGTTGTCTGTACATTCCAAATACATTTTAATGTGATAGCACAAAAATTACTGACCCTAGATTCATGAAATTTCATACATGATTATGGTTATAAGATCTCCTGATTATCGTAGATTTTCAGGTCATTGCAACATGTTTTAAACATTTTTAAAGACATTTTTGGCAACTTTTCATAACAAAAAATTTGCTTAGCACAATTGAGCAAAAACCACATGAGGCAGACAAATGAAATTTCATTGGTATATTTATATTCATATGTACACAACATTAAATGTTAAGGTATTAGATCAATTTTTATTTTGAATATAATTAAAATTTTGTTAGATTTGAAGATTCATTTAACCTTGTTAGCAGGACTGATTAAAATGTACTTGAGGTACCAGTAGAGTAATGAATTTGGTATAAGTATTTGCATTCATATGTAGATTATGATTAGCTTTTTATGCCATTTTAACAGTCTTTCACATTTTTCTACTTTTAAAAAAAAGTGTTTGTACTGCAGTCAAATATGCTATACCTGTTTTTTTAACAAGCTGTAATTTTCATTCACATTTCAAGTGCAGGAAACATTGAGAGCATCATTAATCCCAAGTACATTGATCCCATGTCTCCTTTCCCATTCCTCTCTTGAGTCTTGATTCCCAAGTACACAGATCCCATGTTTCCTTTCCCTTTCCTCTCTTGATTCCAAAGTACACTAAACCCATGTCTCCTTCCTTTTCCTCTCTTGATTCCAAAGTAAAATGATCCCATGTCTCCTTTCCCTTTCCTCTCTTGATTCCAAAGTACACTGATTGCATGTCTCCTTCCCCGATCCTCTCTTCATTCCAAAGCTCACTGATTCCATATCTCTTTCCCCTTTCCTCTCTTTTTTCCAAAGCACAAAGATCCCATGTATCCTTCCCTTTCCTTTCTTTATTCCAAAGTACATTGATCCCATGTCTTCTTTCCCTTTCCTTTCTTGATTACAAAATACACTGATCCTATGCCTCCTTCCCCTTTCCTCTCTTGCTTCCAAAGGACTGCTCCTGTGGCCTAGTGGTTAGAGCGTCTGCCTTAGAAGCAGGAGGTCTTGGGTTTGAATCCTGGCCAAGCCATACCAAAGACTTACAAAAATGGTACTAATGGCTGCCTCTCTAGGTGCTCAGCATTAAGAGGTTAGTGTTAGGACTGGTCTGCCTGGTGTCAGGATAATGTGACTGAGTGGGACATTATGCTACATGTCTGCGGCATGATCCTTCAGTGCTAGACATCACTATAAACTGCCACACTGCAGACATTGTAGCGATATGACTGAAAAATTGTTAAAGCTACATTAAAAATCCTAATCACATGCACACACACACACACACAATTCCAAAGAACACTAAGTTGTTTGTTTTAGAAAGCTGTCAACATCGTCTTCCAGAAAGACTCACTTTTTATTTTTGGTTGCATGTTTGTTCTTAAGCTCCTTAATTTTTTATGACAGAGCAAGACATGAATTGACTGTATCCTCTATTTATCAGAGAGGGGCCCCGAGTGGCCGAGTGGTCTAAAGCGCTCTCCGTTACGGATCACTGCCATCTCACCTCTGTCTGCGTGGGTTCGAGTCTAGGATTCGGCCAATGTTGGTATGTGAGAAAGCTTGCCAGTAGCTTCTCGTGGGTCGGTGGTTCTTCCTGGGTTTTTTTCTAGGTTCTTCCTCCACCATTAATACTGACCGCCATGCATAGCCTATCGTGTGCTGAAAAATGGCGTTAAACCCCACAACAACAACAAAAAATTTATCAGAGATTGGGTAATACAAGGCTATAAACTCTATAGAAAAATTCCATCAACTGTCCTGTAATTTTATTTATCTCTCGGAATACAGTCTTGGAGTGCTTACTGAATATAGATGTTGTAATAATGTGTATTGACTATTATATTAAATGTATCAGGTATTTGTGTAAGTTGCTGCATATGCCTAAGTATAGATATTCCAGGAAATGCTGCATGGTCTTAAAGGCTCTGGATAAATGTAACAGAACAACTTAGGCAACTTGTATTAGCTACTTCATGCATGTGAGTTTGGTTTGTGGTTCATATAATTACAGGATTATTAAAGTCTTATAGAATGTGAAAGATACTGCTTTGTTGTCGAATGTTGTAATATGTATGTGTTGATGATTGATTATAGTATATGTATAAAATATTGCTGTAACTTGGTGCATATTCATAACTGTAGGTATCCCAGGATAAGCTGCATCATGTCAAAGGCTCTGGATGATAGTGAGATGATAATTAGGGAAATTTACATTAGCTACTTTGTAAATATGGGTTTGGGTTTGTGTGGATGTCATGTGATGTTGGCAGTGTTCATTTATTTATTGTCTAAGGATTTGGATGGTAACTTGCAACAATGGTACAATGAAGTAAATGGCTCAGCCCTTGAAAAATATAAAAGAATTGTAAAAAGTCTTATAGAATGTGAAAAATGCTTCTCTTTTGTTGAACGTAACTAAATGATATGGCTATTCACTCTCTTTAGGAGAACTTCCTGTTCATATTATTGCAGGTAGACTACAAATGCAGATGGGGCACATATATAAATAAATAGTCTGACAGCGGTGAAGTTGAAGATGAATTCCATTTTATATTAAACGCCCCAAAAATACTCAGATGAAGATTTAAGCTTTTTCCAAAGTACTATTATGAATGCTCATTGTGTGAAGCTTCTTTTGCAATTTACTTGTAATAAATCTAAAGAGGTAATCGGAAAAACAGCAGCTTATATACTTTGCTTTCAAGCTGAGGTAAAAAAAATTCTTCTACAAATTGTGTAATTATGTGTATTCTATCATATGTATGTGATTATGCCATACTGTAGACCAAGGAAATACCAATATGTATCCACTCCAGTTACATATTTTCTTCATTGTATAATTTTGTACATGGGCCAGTGGTCTTGTACGAAAACAATAAAGTTATTATTCAAAAGTGCTGTACCACTTCAGTGGCCTAGTGGTTAGAGCATCCACCTTTGATGCAGCAGGTTGTGGGTTCGATCCCCAGCTGATTCATACCAAAGACTTATAAAAATGGTGCTAACAGCTGCCTCGCTTGGCACTCAGCATTAAGGGGTTAGTGTTAGGACTGGTCGGCCTGGTGTCAGGATAATGTGACTGGGTGGGACATCATGCTACATGTCTGAGGCATGATGCCCCAGTGCTAGACAACGCTGTAAACTGACAGACTACAGACATTGTAGCAATATGACTGAAAAAATGATAAAGCTATGTTAAAAATCCAAATCACACACACACACACACAGAAGCGCTGTACTTGACAGCTGTAACAGAAAAGTGTTAATCTCACATTCAGTATGGCTGATCAGGTGAGAATCTTGATAATCTTTTTCTTGCTACTCCTCCTGAACGTATGGTCATGTGATCATGGGTATTCAGTACAAGATTTCTTGTGATACCTAGTTCATCACAAATGAAAATGGTGTTGATCTTAACATTCACTATGTCTGTCATGGTGGCCATTTTAAAAATCTTATCACTCAAGAATTTAATAATCATCTGTGAAAAGGAAGAAATGGTTTTATTTTGGATTGCTGGAAATTGTATCAATCCTTTGTTGGACTTTTGTATTATATAAAAGTAAAAGTTATAGCTTGTTTTAAATGAATCGGGTTGCAGAACATGTTTCATGGACTGGTTGCATGCAGCAAGCTTTCATGATGCTGTATCACCAGATACAATCTTGGATTTCTTACAAGAATGCATGTTATATATCAAATTATGACACTATATTTAAAAGATTATGTATTCACCATTATCATTTATTTTATATACATTTGTAATTATTTTTTTGACTAGGTCTTTTGTCTTGCATGACTGCATGTTTATGTTTATTTAAAGGGGTGTATGTTCCTAAAATGTTTATGCTATTTGTTATCTTTATACAATGGTTTTGAAACCGAAATGTAGAATTGGCACTGTATTGTCATTATTATGCTATTAAACCCAATGCATACATTCATACTATTTATAGTTGGTAAGTAACCATCCAACTTCACACTCAAGTTTATCATCATCTGTCAAGATTATAAACCATTAGGAACAGTTTGGTTGAAGGTCAGAGGTCAGTCATAGATTACCTTGCAAACTAAGCCAACACCATTTAATCTTAATTAAAATTTGTCTATAGTGAGTTGCTTCTTTCCAACAGTCCTAGATTATTGCCATTATGATATCTGTACATTACCAGATGTATTGATCCAAATGCAGCATAATTGATAACTTTTTAGTGTTATCATTATCAGCATGGTGGTTGGCAAAACAGAGGTTCATATGATTTGCATGACTTTCATATAAAAACTCAAACCTGTTTATATACCAAGAGAGATGTATTTGGTCTAATTCAAACCAAGATAAAAGCGTTAACAATGCAGTGCATAAACATGCAGCCTTCATAGCATTATGAGTGTTGATGCAATATATATTATGTAACATTTTCACATATTTTTATTAGCTTTGTCACACACACTGCACAATCCCTCCAATGCCCGCCCCCCCCCCCAATGTTGAATACATGTGCAAGATGCTATTGCACCAAATATCATGCTCTTTCCATCTGGTAAAAATAACATGAGAAGACTGCCAGTGTGTATCAGTTTATGTAGCTATGATACAATTTATATCCCAGTGATGGATAGCACAACTGTGTTTAATTATATTTGAATTAGGTATGCATTTCTTCCACTGTTGAGGATTTTATATTTAAGAAGGAAAAATGAGATAATTATAACTCCCTAATGTAAACAGCAGCATGGTCCAAATTGTGTATGTGTGCTAGAAAAAAGTAAATTAATAATAATTATAATAAAATTAATAATAACGATAATACACAGAACATAAAGCTAAATTAATTCTAAGACAGTTTTGAATAGTTTTCAATTAGAAGGTATTTTTCCATGAGTTAAACTAATGTATTATATCACCATTAAAATCTGCATTCATTCAATATTCTTTTTAAGAAATGTGGATAGCATAGCAGTAAATACTCTTCCTTTGCATCTGAGGGTCCCATGTTTGATCCCAGTCTGCAGCATGTACTGGAATTTAAAGATTATTCTTTAAGGATACTTGTGACATTTTCCCCTTGGCTGCTTTTATTTTCTTTTTCTATTGTACTTCACACTATAATTTGAGCTGCTGATCGATATGACTGCTATGATGGCCTAGGTGGTTAGAGCATCTGCCTTGAATATGGAAGGTTGCAGGTTAAAAAAAACTAAACATTGTACAAGCAGCTGCCTCACTTGTGCTCAGCATCAAGAGGTTAGTGTTTTGACTGGTCAGCCTGATTTCAGGAAAATGTGACTGGTTGGGACATGATGCCACATATATGCAGCATGATGCCCCAGTGCAGACATCATAGCAATGATACAGGTTGTTAAAGCTATGTTACACACACACACACACGCACACACTCACTGATAAAGTTGGTGGTATTAAATCTTCAAAAACTTGTACAGTTACACTTTCAATTACTATACATAGCATGACCATTTGGATACTTAGAACTTGTACACTTACTCATTCAGTTACTATACATAGCAACTGAAAATGGTCAGTTCATGAAATTATGAATTCATGAACAGTTCATAAAAGTTTTCACAAATTGGGTCATCATCATTCATGAAAAAGTGCATGAACATGTTCATGAACTATGATGAACAAAGTTTCTCATGAATGATTCATGACTTCATGAACAGTTTGTATAAAAAAAATTGAATATTTGACAAACTCACAAATACCTATTTCATCCTAAATCATAAATAACCTTAGATGTGGGTTTTTCAA
Source organism: Sinohyriopsis cumingii (assembly GCA_028554795.2). Classification (NCBI taxonomy): domain Eukaryota; kingdom Metazoa; phylum Mollusca; class Bivalvia; order Unionida; family Unionidae; genus Sinohyriopsis; species Sinohyriopsis cumingii. The sequence goes on from CM068829.1 coordinate 17,739,961, forward strand.
AACAGTATATAGTGCAACGTGTTATCTTAAAAACGGTATTTAATTTCAGATAAATTTCTAGTATGCAACAAAAAACATGTCAACTGACAAGCAATATGCTTTTTTTACTCTTAGCAACACTTTTTGTTATGTCATTTTCTTTGAAAAAATTTAAAGAGAAGTTGAGGCAGTTGTGTGCAGTCAACTGTTGAAGCATATTTCATCATCAAAGGGCTGTCTTTCAACTGAGATTTCTCCTGACTTGACCAATCTTTTCCCCAGAAACTGACCTGTCATTTAACTCTTTTGTGAAGATGTTCAAGGCCAGTAATTTAATCAAATCCTGCCATTGTCACTCCTGAATGTCTCCATCTACAACTTGAGCTGTTCCATCCAATTACTGTTTGACTCTTTAACATTGCTGCAGCAGTCACTGTTTAATGTCTCTCCAGTTTTCAAATTTTCCTCCCTAACCCACAAACTTCATCCTCTAATAATTTTACTTTTCTGCTGTCTGATCTGAAAGAAAGGTAAAGTTAGTTAATTACAGATAACCTCTGATAAACATTGTCTTCAACTTTTAGCACATAATTTTTGTACCCCACTTTATTTACTGGAATAATTATGATCCAACTCAAAATTATTTAATCCCTTACACTTAATACACAACTTACTGAGAATTTATATTATTGGAGAATTTTGTCACTAGTTGTATTTTAACTGAAGCTGGCTAGCCATAGGTATAGTCACAGGAGTCAGATGTTTTATCAATAAAATGTGACAATTTTTTGACAACATCATAACACTAAATAACCTTATCTCTGTATATATATATATATATATATATATATATATATATATATATATATATATATATATATATATATATATATTACAGATAACGGTTATATTGTGCTTTCAAAAATTTTTGCCATTTTATATTGATAAAATGTCAGACTTGTGTGGTATAGGCACTTAGTATGTCACTGATGCATCCACTCCGACTCTGCATGTTGCGTATAGCTGCTTCCTGATTCATCACGTTGTTATTTGCAACTGTATTGTGTACAATTTGACACATTAACCTTTTTAGTTTGTTTTTTTTGTTTGTTTTTAATTAGCAAACACATCAGATCATAGAACTAGTGATGTCATGAAAAAGAAAACTATATCGAAGATCTCAGTTCCAATCGTAGATGTAGTACCATGTCTGGTGTCGAGATCAAAAGTGGGTTATGATGATGTTTACTGATTTTTCAATTCAAAGAGCAAGTTTAACTTAGGTCTGAACAAAATCATGCATCATTAATTTGGTTAAAACTAAATATGATGACATATAAAAACCAATAAAATATCTATATAACTTACACTGAAATAATTATGAATGACCAAGAAAAAGATTTTGATGACTCTGGCTGAGTATGCTTTTCCAGTTTTGCTCTCACCAATTCATTTCCTTCATATTCTTCATAATCGTTTCTCTGCACTTCTACTTACTTAAATAAAAAATTCTCATCTGTCCATTCCATGGGAGTCCATGGCTTTTGTTTGAGGTTTTTACTTAACCATTTACATGCTCTTTCGTTTTTGTGGAAAAGAATGCTCAGCTGTTGAAATCTCCTGTGTATATTAACCAATCATGTCATGTCTTCTTTCACAGTCATCCAATCAGGATAATCATTGTTTACATATTTTGGTTTTTATGGCAAATTGGCAACCAGTGACTAAGTCAATAGAATATGCAGTTTATGACAGTAATGGACAAAAATGTTAAAAGAAAGTCAGGTAGTCCTCCTGAATGGTAAAAAGTCATATTGACATGGGATTTTCACCTGAAGACATCTTATTATATCAGGTTGGTCCTAAATGAAAATGGCACCAATCTGATATCTTATACTGCTGCCATAGTGACCATCTTCAAACATTTATTGCTATTCCTATAATAATAATAATAATAATAATGACCTTATTTAAAGAGGGTAACACAATTAGCTAAAAACTAATCTACCTTGAGGCCCTCATACAAAGGAATTCATTTATTTAAGCTGCATCTCTGAAGCCACTGGATATATTGGGTTTGGAAGAAGGAAATAGAGTGGGCATTTCTAATCTCAGCTGGAATACTATTCCAGAGCAGAGTTCCAGAGTATTGGAAATTTTTTTTAAATAACTCCTTATTTGGTTTGGGAATTTTATACTGTTTGGTTGACATGGATTGCAGGTGGGGAGTATTACCAGGTAGCCTATACTGGAATAGTGATTGTAAATATTCAGAAGCACTATTGTAGGATATCCTGTACATTAATTTGGCTTTTCTCAAATGGATTCAGTCTTTAATAGGTAATATTTTGAACAGCTAAATTTTCCTTCCTTTCTTTGTGGACTGATATTAGCCCAAATGCTCTTTTTTGAAGATGTGCCATCTTTGCTGTTTTATCATTTGAATTATCCCATACTGTATTACAGTAGTCTATACTGTAGGGTCTAAATATAATTAGATTTGGGTCAAATTTTAGGTACTGTCTCCTGAGCAGGTTCCCACTGGGTCTGAACCATATTCACTGGATGAGACAAATTTTTGTTTCATAGCTTATTTGGGTCATATCTAAATATGCATAATAATTAGGATTGGGTGTAATTGTGTGAAGCCACAAAGATCATTTCTGCTGTTCATCGATGATTTACCATATCATTGGTGCATATCCACCTCTAACATGTTCACAAACGACACATTAATATAACACTGCATCAACAAGTTAAGAGCTTAGCAGTAGATCAGATCAGGACTGTTTTTTTTTAAACATCTGGTGTGAGCACAATTATACGGAGATAAATGCAGCCAAGTCAAAAGGTAAAGCTGAATAAGAAAACTCCAAGTAATGCTAACAGCAATAGATCTTGAACCATCTAACAGTGAAAAACTACTTGACATCAAGTTTGAAGCTGGAAATGCATGTTCATAAAGTCATAAAAAATAGACACACTACTCAATCACTTGAACAGAATAAAATCTTATCTTCCTCAAGAAGAAAGATATTCCACAGTGCCTACATTGTATAAAACCAATTATCTACAATATTGCTCTTTTATCTGGGGTACTAATAGTGATGTAGACAAAAGTGAGAAAGGCTACTGAAATATCAAAAGAGAGGAGCTAGAGTTATTTTTATAGCAGAATCCCATCAACAGATCTTTGTGTGGCTTCCATTTCAACATAGAACACAGCTTCCAAAAAGTTGATGAATCTATAAATCCCTACACCTGATTATCTTAAACGTAACTTTGAATTTGCTGAAAATCTAATATGTATGAACTAATATCTGTCTCGAGACAACAATTTTATAGTTACCTAAACCAAATTCTGAGCTGTAGGCTTTGCTTTGACTTCGACCAAACTAATTGAATTCATATGAACCCTCTATATGGTCAGCTGACTCATCCAGGATGTTTTAGGAAGAGAAACATTTGGGTATGATTTGTATCAGATAAATATTTTATTTATACACTTTCTTCGCTCTCTTTTGAGTATAAAAATGCATATGTGTTGATAATTGCATTGTAATGTATAACTATTAGTACTATTTTGTGCTGCCAGACATTCACACTACTACTTGTAGCTCATGCTGATCATGTAAGTGCTTGATTTCCAGATCAACCACCAAAATCAAGCACTTAATGACAATTTGATGTGAGCATTGATATGCTTTTATTGATTATATACTTATTGCTGTGAGGTTTTATAATAGCTGATATTCTGATTTTTGGTATTTGGGAGTCATGTCTTTGCTACTATGTAAATAAAATGCAAATGATGAAAATGTCTAAGTTTTATATATTAAAAGTTAAAAAATATCCCTTTACAAAAATGACTGTTGGAAAATCTGTGAAAATCCTGGAGAAATTACTGTTTTGGTATGCATGTTCACAACTAAGCTTGTTAGTGCAGTGCCATTTAGGTATTATACATGCATACTGTTATCTGAGGTGCTATAGTAACAGGTCTATTACAGCTATGGGAGACAAGTGCATTGCATGACATAATTAATACATTTGCCAGTATTATTTTATTTTTTATTGAGTGTGCTATGTAGTATGTAGTAATCCTCCTCAAAAATGAATCTCATTATCCCAAGAAGCTCTACTGTTTCACATTTTACGCAACCCCCAATCATAACAGAATGATCTGTAATGCACTTAGAGTATACTGGCCCTGTAAATAAAGGACACTTTTGTCATGTTCCTTGTGTGTCCTTTATATACAGGTTTCATGGTAGTTTGTTCAGAATGAAAGTGGTATTCATCTGACCTCACAAAACTGGATGCCACAGCAGCCATCTTTACAGTCTTGTTAATACTTACCTTTTGGGCATATAGTCATATTGACATTAAGGGTGAGTATTGAAAGTTGAAATCATATTGTGATATCAATGATTTATTGCAATATGCATTGCTGTGAAACTGAACACCCATGAGATACCAACTGTTTTGTGTGATGTGCTGAGTCAGCAAGTTTTTATTATAATAACAAAGTTACTGGTTTATTTTAAAACTTATTTAACTTCACATTTAGTTCATTCTTAGTGTGTTCAGTAAAGAATTTTGATTCTTATGGGTGCATGAATAATACTAATTATTATTTCATAAATCTTGAAAATTTACAGAGTTTTAATACAGAGAAAATGTTCCTGTTGACAATTGATTGCTTGATAATGCACTAAAAATAGAGTGTATGAAAGATTTTAAGACAGTGCCACAACATAACAGTATCATTCTTCGTAAGAAAATCTAGTTTTAGCTTCACTTGTTATAGACCAGAAGAGCTTATTTAGATGGTATATTATCCATTGCCCATCATCTGTCCATCTGCTAGCACAAGTTTTTTTATTAAAAATTTACTACTCCTTCTATAGTAATTGAAGAAGATTGCCATGAAACGTTAAATGCACATTGATCCCAAAGTATAGTTGTTCCTAATGGAAAATGGTACTGCTTGGCCACCCACCATATCGACAACAGTAACCATCATGAAAATCTTGTCTGATTGTTACTCCACTTGAATGAATGGTAATATCAGCATTTGATTTTCACTGAAAGACTTCGTATAATGTCTTGCTGATCCTACATTAAAATGGTGCTGGTCTGATATCCAGTATTACCACCATGGCAACCATCGAGAAGTTTTTATTGTTGCTACTCCTCCAGAATGGGAAGTCCTGTCGGCAAGGAGAGTTTCACCAGAAGGCTTGTTAAATGCATGTATGTAGTTGGTCCAGAATGAAAATGGTGCCGATTGTACATCCAGTATTGCTGTCATGATGACCATCTCAAAATTATTACTGCTTCTGCTGAAAAATATGGTTATATTGACATTGGGGTTTTAACAAAAATACTTCTTAATGTTGTCAACTTGTTTCGGAATGAAAATGGTGCTGTTCTGACATTCAGTATGTCTACAACAGCAGCCTATTTGAAAATCACATAGCTTAAGAATATCAGTGATAGTTGCAACAGTTAGCAGTTAAAAAGAAGAATGGTCTTGTCTTGGATTTCTGTAAATTCATTTTGGCCTGTAGAGCATCAGTCCTTCCTAAGGGCTCTTGTTGATAGGAGAATCATTTTTGATAAGGCATGTGAACCTGAAAGATACAGCTCCACTCTTCCAATTCTTTAACTACACCTTTCCATTTGCTTGAAATTACAAAGCAGTCAACTAGGCAAGATTTAATGTATTTCCGTAACAAGATAACAAGCTTAATGGAGGCAAATGCAATATCTTTCCATATGTGTCTGATTTTCAATTACATTATTATTCCCATTCATCTCCGACTAGTGGAATATTCTATATTTCCATCTTTTCAAGGATTCTAGTACCGTATGAACTCAGGTACTGGATCAAGTCTACAATCAAATTTCTTTTAAATCAAAGTGGCCAAACATGAAAGAAATTCAGTTGTTTTCTTTCTGTGCTTGAAATTATTAAACAAGTCACAGGTATTTGTACTGATATTACATCTTTTTGGAAACAAATGTCTTAGGATTCCAAGCCAGAAAGCATTGTCTTTTGAGGGAGTTTGGCACTGTGAGTAGTATTCTGGTATCATAGCTTTTAGACAGTAATAAGTAAAGACATTGATTGATACCAGTTGTAAAGATGAAGGACTTCCTGAACTTCTTTACTAAAACTTGAATCAGTCATCCAAGCAGCTGATTTTTTATTGGTTAAATGAAGGAACATTTTTATTGGGATATAAATGGCGAAGAAATATGTAAGTATTATTGGAGGTTATTGTTGTCATATGATAATATGGATGGGACAGCATTTAAGCTTTGAACATGCAGGTGTAGATAGCCACGTAACTCAGCATACAGGAATTCTTGGTGCATTATGCCCATGAAGCTTCCATAACCAGATGCCAAGTTGGTCATGATAGTCATTTATTGATATTAAATTTTAGTTTAGCATTGACTGTTTTTTTAATATGAAAAAAAACAACTCAACTCCTGTTATAAATTTCCTTTGCTGTGGCAAGAAATGTTGCATGGAAGAAATACTATCCAGCAATGTTTACATTCTCTAATTAATTCAGTTTGTTTCAAAAATATATTTTAGTAGTGGTAATACATTATCTGCTATTATTGCATTTACTATCTTTTCTTGGTGCTGATTACCAATTCATGGAGATTAGTCCCAGCATCAGCTAGTAACTGGAGATCAAGAATAGAAAGCAAGATCATCCCAGTCTGATGACATACTCAACTTCAGCAATCAGAATATTGTTATTTTCTTGGGACTTTGTGCAATTTTCACATGTCTACTGGGTGCTCAGTTATTTGCTATTAGTTGTCTTTTGGCATTTCTGCCATCAGTCATACAGTCATATCTTCTATATAGTATTTTGTTCACCAATCCATTCATACTTTTTGTTATGTTAAGCTTTTCGTTGGTTTTGAGGGTTTTAATCAGCTTGTTAATGAGGGTGTGGATCTGGTTTCTGTTGGTAACAAGTGTTAGGGTACACTCTGTCCTACTCAGTTGGTAACTGGTGTTAGGGTACACTTTATCCTGCTCAGTTCTTCTTTTGGTTCATTGTTTATTTCTTGCATTTCTTTTCGGCGTTCAGTATGACTGAGGCTAAATTTAGTTATAAAAAGGATTTTTGTGTGTATTGAATATACAGATGGTTATCCTGCTTGTTGTCTTTAGGTTGATGCAGGTATGGGTTGGAAGAAAGTCCCCATTGTTTTAGGACCAGGAAGAAGGCATCTGTTTCTTCCCTTTCTTAATTGGAAGACCCCTACTATTCCAACAATGGATCTTCAGCACTTTCTGATTCAAGGAAGTCACCAGTTTTTGTAAGAGAGTGGTCCATGGCTCTTTTTATGGTACATAAACCTTCTGCTTCTGCATAGGTGGGATCACTGTAACATGGAAAGAAGTTGCCAATTTCCATGAGGGAATGATCCTTTGACTGTGCTGTGGAAAGAGCACCCAGTAGCAAGTCACACCTTCCTGACACAAGAGAAGTGCAGTCTCCTTCTTAGTTCAATAAACCTGTGTTTATATTGAAGGGATCTCATTAGTTGGAGGCAAGTTCCCCAAATAGAGACTTCCCAAAAGGGTTTACATTATCCATCTTGACATTGGATTGGGGCTGGGAACCAGGCATGGGGTTGTTTGTCAGGTGACAGTCACTGAAGGTATGTCGCTGGTAACCAGACACTGCATAATGTCTCTGGTGATAGTCATTGAAAGTCTGCCGCTGGTCACCATGAACTGTGCCACCAGATAATGGGCACCAAACATCAGGAAATGTATGAAGTGACAGTCATCAGGTGTGCTTGACTTGGCACTGAACACAGGGTGCTGGGTACTGGGTGCAGGATCACAGTGCACCTGAAAGCATGCACCAGACATTGAGCAGTGGGCATGGATCATTTGGTATGATGACTGGTACTGACCTCATGTTATCATTCTCTGGTCACTGGTCACTACACACTGACACCTAGGCACTGGTCAGTGAGCTTAGTGGACACAAGACATCACTATTTGGACCAGGCACTGGATTTTCACCACTGTTCTAGGGAAAGAGAAACATTCTGATAAATCCCTTTTATCAGTTTCCATTCAGTTCCTGTGGGAATGGACTTCTGAGTTTTGATTTTTCAGGGGTATAGAATCATGCTGATACTTCTCCTTTCTTGATTTTCCCATTCAATCCCCATGGAGTGGAGTCCAGGGACTCCCTCCACTTGGTGGTTTTGTTTCCATTTCTCCTTTCCCTACCCTGGTGAAATGCATGTTTTTGCCATGCCATAGATCATCCCCACCTCCTCAGACCATGTTCTTGAGGGAAGGAATGGGACAACAGACCATCAGTGTTTGAGTCCCCAGAATAGTCTTGTCCTGCCCCCAAGAGTGACTACAGGATGATGGACTATTAATTTTAATCGTGTAATATTTACCCATCACTGTTTCTGAATGCCCTCCTTGGTCAACTATGATGTCCTGGCATAATCATCATGTGTGAAAGAGACTACCATGGGCATTCGATGTGGAACTTGTCATGTTGATGATTCTCTACTCTGTGGAAGGATATATTCATATGAAATAGATGAGGTTTTTCATCAGATAAAGAATAAGTAATACTTTATTGATGGGTAAGTATTTCATAATGAAACTTTGTGTTACTCCCCCCACCACATGTTTACTAATATGTTTTCAGTATTGTTGGTATGGCACTTGAGTTTACTCTGCAGCATTTTAAGATAACAATACGTCAGATGTTCTTCACTTAGTACAGTGTATGTTTGTCCATTTGACTTGTTCATGGCATTATTGTGGGATCTAGGAGGGTGATCATGCCATTGTCACAGTATTGTATATTTTTCATCTTACCATCAATCATTGTCTTTTTGGAGGTGTTTGTTTTGTATACTGTATAGCACATTTTTATGATCATATTGTTTGTACAGTGCACCATTTTCATCAAGGGGATATGGAAGCTTTTAGGCAGTTTGCACCTCATAAAGTGTATGCCATCAGGGCCTTGATTACCACAGCACCAGGCAATATGATAGGTTGATTATAGGTAAGATGTCATAATTATTAGAATGCCATGAAATAGATGGATTCTTAGGTAATAGATTAGGGTAATTGATGGTATTGTGTGATAGGTGGATCATAAGTGCAGATATTATGATCATGAGAATGCCATGAAATAGATGAATTGTAGGAGTGTGTGTGTATGATTTGGAATTCTAATGTAGCTTTAACAAATTTCCAGTCGTATCGCTATGATGTCTGCAGTGTGGTAGTTTATAGTGATGTCTAGCACAGGGACATCATGCCCATGATATCCTTATATTATAGTGATGTCTGGCACAGGGGCATCATGCCCATGATGTCCTTATATTATAGTGATGTCTGGCACAGGGGCATCATGCCCATGATATCCTTATATTATAGTGATGTCTGGCACAGGGGCATCATGCCCATGATATCCTTATATTATAGTGATGTCTGGCACAGGGACATCATGCCCATGATATCCTTATATTATAGTGATGTCTGGCACAGGGGCATCATGCCCATGATGTCCTTATATTATAGTGATGTCTGGCACAGGGGCATCATGCCCATGATATCCTTATATTATAGTGATGTCTAGCACAGGGACATCATGCCCATGATATCCTTATATTATAGTGATGTCTGGCACAGGGGCATCATGCCCATGATGTCCTTATATTATAGTGATGTCTGGCACAGGGGCATCATGCCCATGATATCCTTATATTATAGTGATGTCTGGCACAGGGGCATCATGCCCATGATATCCTTATATTATAGTGATGTCTAGCACAGGGGCATCATGCCCATGATGTCCTTATGTTATAGTGATGTCTAGCACAGGGGCATCATGCCCATGATATCCTTATATTATAGTGATGTCTAGCACAGGGGCATCATGCCCATGATGTCCTTATGTTATAGTGATGTCTAGCACAGGGGCATCATGCCCATGATATCCTTATATTATAGTGATGTCTAGCACAGGGGCATCATGCCCATGATGTCCTTATGTTATAGTGATGTCTAGCACAGGGGCATCATGCCCATGATGTCCTTATGTTATAGTGATGTCTAGCACAGGGGCATCATGCCCATGATGTCCTTATATTATAGTGATGTCTGGCACAGGGGCATCATGCCCATGATGTCCTTATATTATAGTGATGTCTAGCACAGGGGCATCATGCCCATGATGTCCTTATGTTATAGTTATGTCTAGCACAGGGGCATCATGCCCATGATATCCTTATATTATAGTGATGTCTAGCACAGGGGCATCATGCCCATGATGTCCTTATGTTATCCTAAGACCAGCCTGATCAGTCCTAACACTAACCTCTTAAATAAATGCAGAGCACCTTGCAAGGCAGCTGTTATTATCATTTTTTTAATAAGTCTTTGGTATGGCTTGGCTGGAGTTCAACCCATGGCCTCCCACATCTGAGGCATACACTTAAACTCCTGGTCCATCATAGTTTGGATGTCATGGTCCATCATAGATAGGATGTCATGGTCCATCATAGTTTGGATGTCATGGTCCATCATAGATAGGATGTCATGGTCCATCATAGTTTGGATGTCATGGTCCATCATAGATAGGATGTCATGGTCCATCATAGATAGGGTGTCATGGTCCATCATACATAGGATGTCATGGTCCATCATAGTTTGGATGTCATGGCCATGAGAATGTCATGTAATATGTGGATAATAGATCTTCAGTTATAGTCACCCAGATTGTCAGGTGATATGATGTTAGTGGTCACGATCACCAGGTACTTGATTAGAGAGAAACAGTTTTCATTAATAGTGAAAACTTAATTCTGAATGGTTTAAAAATAACATTTTTTGGCAATTTCTCAATTACAGAAACATGGCATAACCATTTAGGTCAGTATGGGTTCTTTTAGTCAGACAAGCTAAGTACAGCTGGTATAATTATGGAAGGGTTCTCATTTGCCCAGCACAAGATTTGGCTGTTGGCCCATTGAAATTTTGAATAAAACACGATGAATAACTAGCTAATGGTAGAAGGTGTATTTTGGTGATATAATATTACGCCGTAGCAAGCTTATAGGTTTGGACCAAATTAGGTTTGTAATCTTCGTTGGCTTTTATGTTGAAAAGTGATCCACTACCCCTTTGTCAACAAGTTCGAGTTGGAGTTATCAGAAACCTTTAACATCTTATCAGAATTAAGTCAGAAATCAAATATTAACTGCTATATCCACCACTGTAGGTAGGTGTTGTGTTGATCAACATATGCTTCCCACGTAAGCAGAGATTTTTGACTTAATTTAACTTGGCCTTTGTAGGTTTAGGGGTAAATTTTGACTCAATTTAACTTAACCATTGTAGGTTTAGGGGTAAAATTTGACTTAATTTAACTTAGCCATTGTAGGTTTAGGGGTAAAATTTGACTTAATTTAACTTAGCCATTGTAGGTTTAGGGGTAAAACATTTTACAGTGGAAAGCAGATACTTTAATGCACCTCTGAGCTGTTACATGTTAGTGAAATTCATTTCAAGGTTTAAAAAGTGGCCTTTGTTTAAAAGCTGTCATAAATATAGGTTAAAATTTTTGAATTGGAAATTTATTATGATAGTGATTTTATACAGGTGGTTTGCCTACGCAGGTGATTACTTGAGAAATGTTTATTGTTCATGTTTATTTAAATTCCAGTCTGTTGATATATGATAGATTAATTATACAAATAAACAGTTTAGTATTTGAATGAATGGCACTTACAGCCCAACACATACGATTGTATATAATAATACTGAGCTATCATTCTTGCTGGTAAGTTTCAAATGCAAGGGACACAAATTGTACATGTCTACGATATAAATCTTCAAATGAATTTCCAAATACCTGAAATAGTTGTTACTTATAATGAGGTAAGAATCTGAAATTAATTACTTAAATTCTGGTAATGCTGTATGATTTATGATTTGTAAAGCTTTTGTGATTTTGGGAAGGCTTAGTTATGCATCACAATTTAACACAACATAAAATTACTTGTTATAAATTTGGACATGTATTAAATTAGCTAGAAAGGGGTGGGTATGATTGGAACATGATTTGTAAAAGCTATCAAAATTGTCAAACATAATATTAAAGTGGGGTGGAGATTCTCAAGTACTGAGTAATTATGTGAGAATTATAATCATTTGACAGGTTCGATAGATGTGCAGTGCAATTTAATAATTTTATTTCAGTCACCTCCCATGAGGGATTATGGTAGATGTGTAAATGGAAAGATATGTGGGAAGGGTAATGACCTGCTTTACACCGTAATATATTTTTAGTATGTATCATTTTCACATGGAATGTGGCATCCGGGGGGGACAACAAAGTTGTCGAGAATCAGCTGCAGTGCATATTACACAGCATTGCACATAAGATTGATTTACTCTAATGCTAATAAGGTTTACTGTCTATAAACATGTTTGTCAACAGAACCTCTGTTTATTAACTGTTTATGAAGCCACTGTACAGTTTCTTAGTCATTGTAAATGCTATGAAAGTATTACATGTACAGTATAGTACATGCGTCCATTTGCGTTATTGATTTGTTTCTTCATGTAGGAAACAATATAATGATGATCCCTGGGGAGTTTACCTAAATTGTCTGATTTATTTTGAAAACATCTTACTTTATGAATCCTGTCCTAATGAGCAGTACAAGAAGCAAGGCAAACTACAGAATCACAAGCAGAGTGATGCATGGCATGCACATAATAATGGTAGTCAGCTGTTCAGTGAGCCTAATGGGTGCATGAGAAAGGTTGAGTTTCTAATTATTTCGGATAAATGGCATTATTTTGTATATTGTAGAATGCATATTTAGCAGCTCTGCACTCCAAAACCTTGCTGCCTCTCAGGCAGTGTCAGAGTCTTTTGGAAATTTTTGCTACATTTTTCTTCAAAGTTTTTCTCAGGTCATACATTTTAAACTCAGTCAGGGATATCTATCATACATGGACTTAAACCCAGTCAGGGATATCTATCATACATGGACTTAAATGGCAGGGATGTCTGTCATACATGGACTTAAATCCAGTCAGGGATATCTATCATACATGGACTTTAATTGAGTCAGGGATATATATCATACATGGACTTAAATCCAGTCAAGGATATCTATCATACATGGATTTACCCCCAGTCAGGGATATCTGTCATACGTGGACTTAAATCCAGTCAGGGATGTCTGTTAAACATGGACTTACACACAGTCAGGGATATCTATCATACATGGACTTTAATCGAGTCAGGGATATCTATCATACATGGACTTAAATCCAGTCAGGGATATCTATCATATATGGATTTACCCCCAGTCAGGGATATCTGTCATACATGGATTTACCCCCCCCCCAGTCAGGGATATCTATCATACATGGACTGTAAATTAAGGCAGCATGTACTTTTCTTTCCTATCCTCCTGTGACCTTAATGCAAGGCCTGACGCCTAAAACTGTAAAACATACCTGCAACATGAAGGGGGGCAGGCAAGACATAATTTTCATCTTCAGTACAAGTCTGTAATCCATAATATTTGTACCAATTAAGTCCTGCACAAGTCTTGATATTTCATTTTGCCTTTTCTTTACAGTCATATTGTGTGTGTGTGTGTGTGTGTGTGTGATTTGAATTTTTAACGTAGCTTTAACATTTTTTCAGTCATATCACTACGATGTCTGCAGTGTAACAGTTTATAGTGATGTCTGGCACTGAGGCATCATGCCGCAGACATGTAACATGATGTTCCACCCAGTCACATTATCCTGACACCAGGCCGACCAGTCCTAATACTAACCTCTTAATGCTGAGCACCAAGTGAGGCAGCTGTTAGTACCATTTTTTAAAGTCTTTGGTATGACTTGGCCAAGGTTCGAACCTGCGACCTCTCACATCCTCATTAGGCCACTGGACAGTCATATTGTAAAATCAATGAAAGCAATCTTATATTCTTTCATTTTCTTCATAAAAGTGAGCTTGTGGTGGAATGGAATTTATTGGATTGAAACATATTTCTTCAATTAGGGAACAGATTTGGTCCAGACCAGGTTGACTGCTTCAGTGGTTAATTGGGAAAGGCACTTAACTCCCATTTCCTCTGCATGTTACTAGCCATTAATGTGTTGAAAGGGACATTAAACCAACCAACTAACCAAAATTTCCTTAAGAACAAATTTTCCAGTTTTGTATGAAATATGTTAATTAGATCAAGCAGTTAGTAACTACCAAATATATAGACTGTGAGTACAATGTAGTGATTGTTTAATATATATGTGCTAAAGAGGCTGATGCTGCTACCATAGGTATACTTCAGTTAGTGATAGATTAACTTTGCAACAGTAACGAACTCTGGAGATACTTTTAGAGTTGAAAGCAAATAATGTTTTATTGTTGATAGTAATGATTTACAAAATGTTTTTCCAGATGAGTCACATATTTACCTGGAACCTAAACATTAAAGTGATTAATGCTATCGTATAGTGGACCAGGTTGAATATCTCAGTGATACTAAGAAAAAGGGCTAGTTCAAAATGTTATCCTTTATATGGAGGTGTCCTTTTTATAGGGACTCTGTTCAGACAGGTGTCTCTGTGCCTTACTTTTTAAGAACATTGGGAATAGTATGACTCCAGATCAATGAAAATAGAGCCGTACATAGATATTAGAAAATGTTATAAGCCTGCACATGGACACATGAAATAACCTACATACTGGTGCAGAAATAAACTTGTATATGGCTTGTAAGTAACTTAATATTCTTTACTTATAAGTCACACTTGGGTGAAGGCTTGGAATTTTATATGTAAAATAGGTATTTCACTTATTAACAAAATGGGGAGTGCCAGGTGGCAGAGTAGTATAAAGCACTTGCCTTTACCAATCACTGCCATCTCTCCTCTGTCCATGTGGATTTGAGTCTTGAGCTTGGCCATTGTGGGTATGTAAGAAAGTTGCAAGCAGCTTCCTGTGCATCTGTGGTTCTTTGCTGGGGTTTTCCTGGGTTCTTCCACCAACAGTTATGCTGGCTGCTATGAGAAATAGCATTAAACCCAAAGCAACAATTACATATAAATAAAATATATGACACTTAAATGGGAAAAGTGAGTCATTTATTTGGAACACTTATAGGTAATGTATATAAGTGACATCTAGGTGAGTGATTAGGATTGAATACTATTAAAATTATGCATTTCACTTATGTAATGTTGCCCTCTTAGTAAGAGGGGTGGTTAATTGGATTTGGCTGGTGTTATCTAGAGGATGACCTCCCTTGATGTTATAGCCCAGTGGGAGTGAAAAAAGAATAGAATTTCAACAGAGAACTGAGCAAGAATACTGTGAAGAAATAAAGCAATACAAGCCCTCTTAGACAAGAAAAATAACAAATTTAATCAAAACAAATTAAATGTGGCAGTTCCAATTCAATCTAAATTATGTCAACAGAATTTAATGGCAGTGTCCAATTTGGATTTATTTCATCATAATAATGAATGGTGAAAAGAGCGCAATGTCCATGACTGATTTGCATCACCTTCCTTCCTTGACTGTGTATCAGCGTCTTCCTTGAATTCTTATTCTCTATGCTTCATCCCTTCCTGGTCTTCCTAGTCCTTTATTCTGACCTTGTCCTTCTTTTCGTTGGACTAACATCTTAGGACTGTCCTGTCTCTCTCCCAAGAAAGCTGTTCCTTAATGCTGTTCTCTTTCAGAACTTGTGCATCCTCGCACTAAACCCTGTCTTTTCTCACAAGATAGCCACCTGGTCTCTTTCTTGTTAAACAAGGAAAGCACTATTCTCTTTAGGCTTGCCCCAGAGCCAAAACTACTCCCCTCTCAGGAAATTAAGACTAAAGAATTCTGACTAAGGTTGTCACTTTAAATTCTCATTGCTTCTAAAGTGTACACCTTAATTTATTCTGCCCAGTCATAGGCAGTGGTTCCTAAATTTTCCCCAAGATAATAATTTCTTCCATCAGATTTAGACAGCATAGAATCTGTGAACTACGGATTGTATCAATTTCCTTCTGAAAATGATAATTTGACATGGGTTCCTGTCAAGCGGTTATGGTTGAGCTCAAATGTTTATATTCTCAGGACAGCATAGCAATGCCCAGGTCAATCTCCCTGAGTCATAAATTTTAGCCTTTCAAGTTTTAACACTGACACAGGGGGTGGGGGGAGAAAAGATAAAAGGTCGAAGTGACCCTTCACAAAGACTTCTCTGGCTTCACAACTTATAAATAAAGTAACATCACTCTTAGGTAAAATACAAGTCCTTCACTTCCTGCACTTATATGTGATACAAGAGTGATTTCTCACAAAATTTAATGAATCTATGTTTTGATAACAAAACATTTGACTTGACAGGAAATTATGTCCTGATCAAAGGGCAATTCATCAGTTTGATGTATATACATGTGAATGGATATTTATAATTTCTAAAGTTATAAAATTCTTGTACACTTCCATTTAATCAACAATTTGTGAAATGATTCCATCACATTACACACTAGCATGCAGCTTTGAGTCACCACATTTGAAACAGGTTGCATACTACCACAATTTTAGATGAAATAAAGTAAAAATGTGACAACTATAAAATGCATTCCCCAGGTATTAAATACAGCTCTTTGAAACATATATCTTGAGCAGAATCTGACATCATAAAGAAGGCCTCTACAACTGAATCTGAGTCTCCGTCAGCTGTGTATACAGTATACTCTGTAGTTGTCTTTCAAAATCCGGCGGACAGATTCAAACTATTGCTAGCAAATGAATGTTATCGCAAATTCAAACTTTGCTTGTTAAATGAATGCTGTGCCAAATTCAAATTTTGGCTTGTAAATGTATGCTGTCTCAATTTTAAATTTTGGCTGGTAAATTCAGTGCTGTCTCAGATTCAAACTTTGGTTGTTAAATGAATGATGTGCCAAATTAGAATTTTGGCTGGTAAATTATGTTGTCCCAATTTCAAATTTTGGCTTGTAAATTCAGTGCTCTCCCAAATTCAAACTTTGGCTGGTAAATGAATGCTGTGCCAAATTCAAATTATGGCTGGTTACAAAATGAATGCTGTGCCAAATTCAGGTATTGACTGGTAAATGATTTTGGTGCCATATTCAAACTATGGCTAGTAAATGGTATGCTGTGCAAAATTCAAATGTTAGCTGGTAAATGAATGCTGTCCCATATTCAAATTATGGCTGGTAAATGAATGTTGTCCCAAAGTCAGACTTTGGCTGGTAAATGAATGTGGTGACAAATCCAAACTTTGGTAAATTCAGTGCTGTCCCAAGTTCAAACTTTGGTTGTTAAATGAATGCTGTGCCAAATTAACATTTTGGCTGGTAAATGTATGCCGTCCCAATTTCAAATTTTGGCTAGTAAATTCAGTGCTGTCCCAGATTCAAAGTTTGACTGGTAAATTCAGTGCTGTGCCAAATTAAAACCTTGTCTGGTAAATGAATGCTGTCCCAAATTCAATAATCAATCACCATGTGAATCCTAGGATATTTATGTATCCTGTATGATACTGGAAACTACAAAGACCATACAAAGCAGAACTACCGTAGGAAACAAATCAGCATAACATCATTCAATAAATGCAAACCACATGGTTTAAATTCCAGAAACTGGAGATGAAGCATAGACAATTCTAAATTATGATAGTGTTTAACCTGGAAATCTTTAGGGTTCTGTTTTGAAACAGTTTTTATGTCAAATAATTTTCAGCATCCAGCAATAAATTGTTTCTTCAATTTCAGTTGAACATAAACAACTGAACATTAGTGCCAAATTATATTGTTTTTATTGAAATTGTAGACAAAGTTTTATTTTTGGATGCTGAATAAGTCTTTGTTTCAAGGTGTGTTCACAGTGTGTGGGTGGGTGTGCATGCTCCGTTTTATCTTCATTTTGCAATTTACACACACACATACATCTTGCATTATTCCAGTTTTTTTAGACTTAAGGACAATCAAAGATGGAAGTTTTATTTCACTGTCATTCTTTTTTAAAAGTCTTAGAACATTTAAAATAAAACATGCTGAAATTATTTTTACTGTACAACAGTCATTATTGAAATTGATAAATCTAGTGGGAAGTTGTGAAGTTTTGAAAGTAAATTCATAGCATCTTTTGTTGGATTGTGTTTTGCAATAAACCTTGCCTATATTTTACATTAAGTTGTTTCTAAGAATGTGGATGTCATGAAATTAGGGTAAAAAGGAAATGAATAGATTCAGGGATATAAAAGGTAGGACGTCACAGTCATGTTCAATCTAATAAGTAACTGTGTTTTCTACACAGCAACTTTAGATCAGAACAGCATACCTTCACCAAGGTTGCAATCATTGATATCCACTGTTCAAATCAAACAACTTTTAAATAGTCCAGAGGCTTATTAAGCATGGGGCTGGCATACAGTGTGCCTTTTACACAACTTGTTGGGTATTGTCAAAGAGCAAGCAGGATTTAAATATTTTACAAAGTCATGGGCAACAAATCCCTTCAAGGTATAACTAATGAAGTTCCTTATATATGTCCTTCATATTTTAGCTCACCTGACCAAGTACATTTATGGCACAGCACTGCATTCATTAGCATTTGCTTTTTCAACTTTTTTTCAAACAACCACAGGACCATTTAAACTAATTAGCAGAGATTATCCTGGTATGAGTTTTGTTTTAATATGTTTATACAGATGATCTGTCATTAGATAGGGCTATCATTGCTTAAAATAAAATAAAAAACTGAAAAACTTAAATGAATTCTTTTTAAAAAAGTGCTTATTGGATCCTTACCAAATTTAACAGAAAGCATCTTCACGTGAAGGGCTTTTGAGTTTTAAAATGATGCCAATGCACATTCAAACATGGTTATCATTACTAAAATTTAGAGACCTTTTAATGACTTCCTATCAGACACCACTCAACAGAATTTGACCAAATTTGACAGAAAACTTTCTGGCATAAATGACATTTAAATTTTTACAAATAATGTTGGTCTGCCATTTTATATGGCTATCATTGCTAGAAACACAAACCTGTAAATTACTGCTTAAAAATTGTACAACAAAATGTATCTACATTGACAGAAAGCATGTCGTTAAGAGCTTTCAGATTTGTACAAATGATGCCAATCTACCATCAAAAATGGCTAACGTTTAAAAACAAATGAAAAACCTTTCAATTACTTTTTCTCGAATACTGCTCAACAGAATTTGATCAAGTTTGACAGAAAGCGCCTTTGGTTGAATGGATTTTAAGTTTTTACAAATGATACTGTTCTGCCATCAAAAATGACTCTATTACTAACAATTAAAAAACAACTTCTAAACACCTTAAAAACTGCTTAACAGAACTGGAACAAATTTGATACAAAATGCTTTCAGATTTGTACAGATAATGCTGATCCACTGTTAAATTTGGTTGTCACTGCTAGAAATGGAAAAATGTAAATTGACTTCTTCAGGAAAAAAGACAGAATTTGACCAAATTCAATACAAATCATTTAGGGCATTTTTTAAAAAAATTATACAAATGATGTGGATTTTCCATCAGATATCGACTGTTACTAAAATTAGAAAAATCTTTAAAAGGCTTCCATATGTGCCATTCTTCAGAATTGGACCAAATTTGATGAAAAGCATCCTGGCATTTAAGGCTTATCATTATGAGCCAAATTTTCCTGATGTATCCTCAAATTTACATGAAAATAAAATATATTGAGAACTTGAAACAGTTGTTTCATAATACAGTGTATGTACAATCAACAATACAAGACGTTTCTTTAGAAAGCATCCTACTGATCCTGAGGATTTGGTTCCAGATATTATTAGAATGTTAGGCAGATGTCCTTAGCTGAGTGACCTCTCACACTTGGCCCTCTTGTTTTACATTTTTGTGAAAATGAATTCCAGCATAGTTACAAGTTCAAATGAATCATCACTATCATTACTATCTTTTGTTAACACATTAACCCCTGGAGCATTTTGTCAATTTCACCTGAAAATCGAGTAGGAAACACATTTTGAAAGCTATTTCTGAATAGACTTGAAAACACCAAACATAACATACTGCCTAGTTGTGTTAGAAACATCATTTTTCATTGGCTATTTGACTTATGCATGAGCGGAAGGGTAAAAGTAGATGTCCTTGTTTTCTTTTTGTTTGTTTTTTTTTTGCTAAATGGAGCCACATTATTTTTGTATGGAGACCACTCTTTATTCCAGATGCCCATCTTATCCTACTTTTTGCAAAGGCTCACCTGTCTGTTTGCAGTTCATACTGGTTTGCTTTAGATCTGAGACCAAAAAGTCTAAAATCCAGATAAACAAAATCGGATTACGACCACAAGCTAATTTTGGGTAGAAAAAAGTCAGGTCCAAAAAATGAGTTTTTTTTATATCTGTATTTTGTAGTGCAACTAGATATTCCAGATTATTTGGTATCATTGTAGAGCTACATCTGTCTTCCTTTCTATAATACCACCCACTTTATTGTATCTTGCATCACCACGACGCTACAGAGTTTGGCAGTAGGCTACTACCTCCTGCTCGTAAAGTTGTCGCTAGGGGTTAATGCATTAATCACTAACATGGACACATAGGCTATGCTGCATTTTCTGGAGGAAATTCCATTTGAATGAAATAGAACTTTTGGTGCAAGTGACTTTTCTTGAACTTTTCTTGTAAAAAAAATTGTCTTCCTTGACTGTATCTTTTTGTGATTTCACAAGAATTATTTTACTGCACAAGGAAATAAATAAATACTGAAACTTCTAACTTTACTGATTTTTAGTATGTTTTGACATTTTCATTACAAACATTTCTGTTTATTGCATGAGAAGTTTTGTAACCCTAAGATTTATCTGAACCTTTCTCTCATTTTTTTGTATTGAATTCGTGTATTAGTAAACAAAGTTTATAATTTATTTGAAGAAAAATGCTGTTTCAATCTTCCTACAAAGTACTTGTGAAGTAATATTTTAAAGAATTTTGTGAAAATACAGTATTTGAATACAGTGAAGCCATTAAGTAAAGGATGGTCACAGGACATAACAAAATTGTACTTTTTATGTATGGGTGGCCATTGATATGCTTTACAGCTTGTAACTGTGTGTATTACATATGTAGAGGTGCTAAGTGATAAATGGATTCCTTTTGAACAAAATGTACTGCACTGTTACATTCAGTAAGACTCAAAATCCATACATGTACAAATCCAGTAGCAATGAAACAACTAAACAATGAAATACACAATACATTAAAAATTAAATAAGTACATGTTGATCAGTGAATAATTTTAAAATTAAAATTAACACAAAAGAAAAAAAATTATTTCAGCCATTTGAGGGTGGGAGCTGTGATTGTATTTCCAAAGAGGGTATATTTTATTCTCACAACTTAAGATAATTTTCTTTTTCAAGTAAGATGATGGATAGGATTAATTCTTTGTTACCATAAAACAGAGCAAGAAAATATTTTCAAGCTATTTGGTGCCAGAAAACCAAACAAAAATAAATTCCTAGGCCTCACACCAAAAAATTAAGTAGTTTTCCTTATCTAATAATCACAGGTCAGATGGATCTTACTTGGTTCCAGCACATGGTTGTGTCATCAACAATGATTCAGGTAAAATCTTAATGCAGAATTGTGATCAGTTTATATTATTTGCTGTTACATGTATTTATTTTAAACCAACAATCTTTATAAGCAAAGATTGCACTTGCATTAAAAAAGACGGGCCTTTTAAATCCATTACATAAATCTGACCCAAACTAAAGTCAGATTATGTAGCATACCTTGATAGGATTTTCACTGCCAACACTATTAATATTCTATTCTATTACATTTTAGCCAGATCTGGCCACCCATACTAGCTTATGAACTGTTTAATTTATAAGAAACTCTGGCCTCAATATTGTTTACAAGAAAGGTGCCCATCACCACACCTGTACTCTTTGTGTTTGTGTGAAGCAAGATCAGAGAGTTATGAAATCAATGCTAAGTGAACTTACAATGTAATTAGACCTAGTAGAAAATTCTCATTGACCTCAGAATAGTTAAATATCAAAACAAACTCAGTTGTTTCAGATGGGTATTTTTCCATTGACTTAGGAATTTTGTTCTTCTTTGGAGTAAAGTGTCATGCCCAAGGACACACCACAGTAGTGAACCCAGTCTTGTCCGATGGTAGGAACGTTTTTT
This sequence comes from Sinohyriopsis cumingii, assembly GCA_028554795.2. NCBI lineage: Eukaryota > Metazoa > Mollusca > Bivalvia > Unionida > Unionidae > Sinohyriopsis > Sinohyriopsis cumingii. The sequence continues at coordinate 17,762,248 of CM068829.1, forward strand.
TGTTAGGAATCTGTCACGCTTAAAAGGGAGCCAGTGTGGCTTCCTTATTACTCAGGTGATCTTAATCCAATTGGCTGAACTTCTAAACAATCTAGAGACCATATTGTAAGCTTGGATGATAAAGATCTCAGAAGAGTTTGATTAATAATAATAATAATAATAATGATAATAATAATAATCATAATAGTAATAATAATGCTTTATTTATAGAGGATGACTCATTATTCAAGGACTATTTTCCCTTGAGGCTGTCTTAAGGAGAGTATAACAATGTACATTATATGAAGATAGCTATAATTACTGTTTATTTTAACATGTTTAGTATTAAAATACTACATTACATTATCTATTAGAAACACATACATGCTCATGATATCTCTTTTTAAATACTCTATTATTTTCAGCAGATTTTACATGTAGTGGAAGCTTGTTTCACAGAACTGTACCAGAGTATTAGAAGCTCTTTTTAAATTGCTCTATCGTGGTTTTGGTGTTAGAAGGTGTCCTTGTGATATTGATCTCAACTGGTATTGTGTTGAAAAAACCCTGAATAAGTTCTGAAGATACTCTGGTGCAGTTCCATGTAGACATTTATATAAAAGAACTGCCTAGTGAAAATCTATCCTGTCATATATTGTGAACCATTTGAGTTATGTAAACAATGCTTTTGAGGGATGATCAACAGATGCATCTAAAATTACACATTCTGCTTGTTTCTGAAGTTTATAAACCCTGTCAGGCTCAGATTTAGCACAATTCCCCCATACATTTGAACAATAATCCATTGTTGGAAGAATATGTGACTTGTAGTATAGATTACGAGTTTCCATAGGTAAATATTTCTTGATTCTGCTGAGTAGGGCAGTTTTGGATGACAGTGTTTTACTAAGCTTATCAATATGGTTATTCCATAATAAATTATTATCTATGGACACAGCTACAAGATTTTCATGTTTGACATTTTGTAATGGATGATTATTTATTGCAAGAGATAGTTCTGGGTTCCCTGACTTGTGTAGCTTTTGTGATGTCCCCAGAATCATACATTTTGTTTTACCTTCATTAATTACCATCCTATTTTGTTGTGCCCAGTTTTGGACTTTAATAAGGTGTGATTTTAATCTCATTTGGATAGCTTCAGTATCAGAACTAGTTGTATACAAGGTTGCATCATCTGCAAACAAATCTGTATTTGTGGATTCATTATTTAATGTAGATCATTCATATAGATAAGGAAGAGGAGAGGGCCAAAAACTGAGCCTTGAGGGACCCCTGAATAAATATTGTGAGTTTGAGAGCTAATATTGACAATGCTTACTTGTTGAGACCTTTGGTTTAGGTATGACCTAAACCAGTTTAAAGATGGATTGTTGAACCTGTAACAGTTCAACTTTTGCAGCAGAATTTCATGATCAACAAGATCAAAGGCTTTCTTGAAGTCAAGGAATATAATCTCTGAGTCATATATCCATTATTCATTTCCTTCAGCCAAAGATCAATTAATTTGGTAAGTTCTGTTTGGCATGAGTGGTATTTTCTAAATTCTGATTGTGATTTATGAAATAGAGAGTATGTTTAAAACAATTTTATAGACCTGAATGGCTACATGTCTTTCAAATAATTTTGACAGTACAGGTAGAATTGATATTGGTCTGTAATTCCATGGATCCTCCTTTTCTCCTTTCTTAAAGATAGGTGTAATCTTTGCACATTTCAGTGTTTCTGGAGAATAACCACTCGTTATATTTAAGTTTATGATATGTGTTAACACATTAACCCCTGGAGCTTTTTGCCATTTTCATCTGAAAATCGAGTAGGAAACACATTTTGAAAGCTATTTCTGAACAGACTCGAAAACACCAAATCCCTGGTCATCTTTTAAAAACATATTGCCTAGTTGTTTTAGAAACATTGTTTTTCATTGGCTATTTGACTCGTGCATGAGCAGAAGGGTAAAAGTTGGAGTTCTTTTTTCTTTTTTTTTGCTTTTTTTTTGCTAAACGGAGCTAACATTTTTGTATGTAGACCACTCTTTATTCCAAATGTCCATCTTATCCTACGTTTTGCAAAGGCTCATCTGTCTGTTTGCAGTTCATACTGGTTTGCCTTAGATCTGAGACCAAAAAGTCTAAAATCCGGATACAAAATCGGATTCCGACCATGGGCGAATTTTGGGTTTCAAAAAAGTCGGGTAAAAAAAATGAGTTTTTTAAAATCTGTATTTTGTAGTGCAACTAGATATTCCAGATTATTTGGTATCATTGTAGAGCTACATCTGTCTACCTTTCTATAATACCACCCACTTTATTGTATCATGCATGACCATGACGCTACAGAGCTCGGCAGTAGGCTGCTACCTCCTGCCCTGTTAAGTCATCACTAGGGGTTAATTTGTTAATGACTTTGTTATTACTGGTGCAGAACAGTTGCCTTGCTTGGCACTCAGCATTAAGAGGTTAGTGTTAGGACTGGTCGGCCTGGTGTCAGGATAATGTGACTGGGTGGGACAGCATGCCACATGTCTGTGGCACGACGCCCCAGTGCTAGACATCACTATAAACTGCCACACTGCAGACACCGTAGCGATATGACTGAAAATTTGTTAAAGCTACATTAAAAATACAAATCACACACACACACACACACATTACTGGTGCAGCAATTTTAAGAATTCATGGACCAATAGTATCCACTCCAGAGGATTTATTAATATTCACCCTAATTAGCATATCAAAAACATCAGCTTCACTAACATTGTTGCAGCATCATTGCATATTAATGTGGTGTGTTCTTTCATCTTATCACATGAGCCTGAGAACAATTCAGATATAATATTTCTTAACAGATTTTGAGTATACTTACTCAGAGTAATTTTGTGTCATTAGATTTTGATGAGTTTTATAATGAGCAAGATGAGTACATATTAATGAGGATCCAGCCTATCACTTTGTGGGAAACAGACCTGCAACTTGGTCATTAGTCTAACAACTTAGCCACGAAGTTAACTGCAGCACTTTGGTGTATCTCAGTGGTGTACAAGTTATGTCTCCATGGGCGACCTGAGGGGTTCATGACACACCCATGAATCCATGCTGACTACACATATTCACTCCCATTGTAATGCCAAGTAAGTGAAATGTGCAAGATGGGGTTCATAGCAACTGCTAATTTATGAATTGGAGCCTAGTTTAAATTACCTTTCCTCTTTATAGCAAGAATGTGATCTTATATATTTGGTATGGGAAGTAAGATAAATACCAACATTAATAAACTAAGCTTTTCTTTCCCCTCAACAGTTTCATTGTATGTGAATTTGAATTTACAGGTTTTTATATGTCCACTAACTAGATGAGCTTGTTTTTTTTGTTTTTTTGGGGGGGCACATTTAGTCAGGCACATACATAATCAATATCCATTATCTGAACCTTAATGGTGGACTTGTATAGAGTTTTAATTTGACCATGAACATGTCAGTATGGAAAACCTTTTACAGGAAAGGCCAAAAGAACATCTTTATTTTCAGAAACTATCCATTATTCATGCTTGGTGTCACATTAACACTTAACTACAGTATGTGGTTAAATAAGTTTGTTATAAACATGTTTTATTTAGAGCAACCATTTTGGAGAGAGAATGTATCTATTAAGTGGAGAGCTCCTAACTTGGTCTGAGGAGCAATTTTTTTCATCATGAACATTTTCATGTTTGTATGTTGATGTTGTTAGTTTGGTATGAACTTTGCATAAACTTTGTCATAGCTGGTCAGATCACCTAAGATGAACTTTCATTACTAGTTATGGTCTGGGTCTGAGAAACTGCCTGTGCTGCTAGGTATAATCTCCTGTGACTAGATGTCATAGCTGGCTGTGTTACATTAGGATCTGTTAGTACAGTCATGTACTGCCTAGTATAATCTCCTGTGACTAGCTGTCATTGCTATGTCACATTAGGATCTGTTAGTACAGTCATGTGCTGCTTGGTATTATCTCCTGTGACTAGCTGTCATTGCTATGTCACATTAGGATCTGTTAGTACAGTCATGTGCTGCCTAGTATAATCTCCTGTGACTAGATGTCATAGCTGGCTGTGTTACATTAGGATCTGTTAGTACAGTCATGTGCTGCCTAGTATAATCTCCTGTGACTAGCTGTCATTGCTATGTCACATTAGGATCTGTTAGTACAGTCATGTGCTGCTTGGTATTATCTTCTGTGACTAGCTGTCATTGCTATGCCACATTAGGATCTGTTAGTACAGTCATGTGCTGCCTAGTATAATCTCCTGTGACTAGCTGTCATTGTCATTGAAAGGAATTACTTTATAATTATATTTTAATTTATAGGTATGGACTTTGTAGACTGAAATAAAGAATTCTTATTCTTCTTATTCTTTTTGCTATGCCACATTAAAATCTTTTCGTACAGTCATGTGCTGCTTTGAAGAACTCTTGTGCAGTGTTGCTTGGGATTCCAATGAGAAACTGTCAGTTCTGGTGCAGGGCTTTTGCAGAAATGTCTGAGTTGGTAAAGACTATAATGAGAAACCTTCATTGCTGGCCAAGACTCCATCCATAAGAACTTTCAGCGCTAACAAGTAATATGGTCTCCACTCAGGAACTATCAGTGCTTCTCAGTGCTTCTTTAAGGGTATGTCAGTGCTTCTTTGGTGAATGGGAATTCTTGTTGCTCTTGGAAGGAACCGAGGCAGGCAGTGACAGTTAAGTTACTGGCCATGGTCATCAAGAGTCACAAACATGGTCATTTGATGTTTCTTTAAATGGCAACTAATGACTCAGGTATTCTCACACTATACCATTTGTTTGTATCCCCTACTGATTTTAAAAATGGATAATGCAACTGGTAAGAATCCTTGAATTTGATAGCTTGCCTTAAAAACTTGCTAGTATTGTTCTTGAAAAGTCCTTGAATTTGTTGATAAACTGATGAAACAAATTCCCAAATCTTAAATTTTTCTGAGGGAATACAAAACATTAATACTGAATAAAATGTATCACTTTTGAAATCCGTAGCTTCATTATTTACATATTTTTCTCCAAATAAAAAATTAAGTTGGGTGGCTCAAATGACACAATATTGTTAGTTTGCCAGGGTACCTTTGCTACAGACTGGCACCATATTATGTGATTTTTTTTCTTTTATTTTGTAACTGTTATGCAGGGATAAAGTAACATATGGAGAGAGTACAGCTTCTGTATTAAGAAAAAATACTCCTTGAAAACTTTTTAAAATCTTTGAAATCTCCTTGAGAAGTTCTTGAAAAAAAAACTCCCCAGGGCCATATAAACCATGTCATAGGATTATAAGCAGGTTTGCATGTTGTATGGGCATGGATTAATGATGGAGTGGCATTTTTCAAAATTACATTTCCAACTGCAGCCAAATTTGCTCTTGAAACTGAATGTTTAACAGCAAATTTTACATATATGAACAACTATCATAACCCACATTCAGTGCTATACAATAGTTGATTCAGCCGTGTAGAGTTACCTTGTGCAAGTAATGCCAGGCGCATGGTGCACTTAAGCCTGCTTTAAGATTACCTTTTTTGCAGATAAAATGAATGTTGTATCATGAATTCTGGTAAGTAATATTTGTATTTATATATGGCAGTGGCCAGTTTGAAATTGTGCCACCGGTAGTTTCCTGTGGCTGTCTGTGTTGGGTAAAATGGTTGTTTTAAAATGGTGTGGATATCCAGGACTGCAGTAATATCAAACACACACATTCATTTGCTAAATGTCAGTATCACTACTTTATTAATGCAGACTGGTTTATGTTTTAGATTTACCAGACTGTTTCATGTATAATGGGATCACTTACTTTCCCCCAAGTCTGGAAAGATGAGCTTTTGATAATATCGATCAGGACAAAGATAGTATAAATTAAAAATCAGTATTGGCATATCAAAACATCAGGAGGCAATACTTAAGGGAGCTTACGTTAGTGATGATCAGGAGAAGTAATCCAAATGACCTCTGGCTTTTTTTAAGCCATTGTGATTTTTGTATTTCCTCCTCAGTATCTGATTCATCATCTATGTTTGTTTCATTTTTTGTTTCGTCGTTTCCCTCATCATTGTCCGTTTCTAAGTTTATGTCCTGGTCCATTCCCATGTCATTTTCATTATCTCATCTGTTTCATTTTCCATGTCATTTCCATTGTATGTCTCATCTGTTTTCTTTTCCATGTCATTTGATTGTTTTTCTTTTTTTTTGGATTCTGATGGTATGTCTGTTGTGTTTTATTTTGGCCAAAATCATCTAAGCTCAACTCCCCTTCCAGGGAAGAGCTAATGAGGAAGTGTGGTGTTTCCTCTTTTTATGCACCGGTATTGATGTGAGTGGTTTTGTCTCTATCAGGATCACCAGCCCTTCTTCTTTATTTGGTTCTTCATTTTCAGTGGGGTCCTCATCCTCAGTTTGAAGTTAAGGTAGTATGGATTTTTTGCATTATTGCACTGCATGACCTCATACCCCCTACCCTCTGGTTTACATGATTTTTGTTTTTTTTCCCGAAATCCTCCCACTCTAGGTCCTTTCCCCATTTTGATGCACATTGGTGCTATTGATCTCTGTTGTATCAATTATTGATGGCATAGTGATTTGGATATTTGTCCCTAGGGTTGGCTCTGTAATCTGGTTTGATATTTCTGGATAATTTGCCATTTCCCCTTCCTTGACTTCTTGTGTTTCTGCTGCTGCGCTGGCTTATGTTTTTGGGACACAGGGATTTTGACGGTCTCTTGGTGCATGTCCTAATTTTCTGCAAGGGGTGCAGGCTCTTTCCTTTTCACAAATCTTGTACCAGGATTTTACTAAAAACCCTAGTACATGGAAGAATGTTGGGATTTTTGTTGTATCTTCTTTTGCAATGGTAACAATCAAAACTCCTGTTTTTATGGGCTGGTAACCCCATACCATTGCCATCATTTGTCTCTTTATGTTCACTTTAAACTTATGTAACATTTTTTGTACTAGAACTTCGTTATCAACCTCCAGAGGGAGTCCTGATATGAAAATCTCTTTGGTATTGGGCTCCACCTCTCTGGCTATGGGAGGTGCCCTTCACACCACCGTTTTGAGGCCCATGATTTCTATTTCCCCTTCTTCCAGTATGGGAGTATCAAAATCTTTGGGGTAAATAATGTACTTATTTCGCCCCCCATTCTGTATTCCTTCAATCATGCTTATGTCAACCCCTTTCAATTTCATGGCCGTAATTATGTCAGACTGTTACGGGCAGTCATTAACTGCCTCGAAGTCCAACATCTGGCATCCTGTGGGGTGAGAATTAGCTACCAGTATCTCTCTTCCGTTTCCCTTTTCCAGGCTGACATGGAAATAATTTTCTCTAGCTTTGCCCCTCTATACATAACTTTCTTACTTGTTATGTCCATTCGCTGTGTTTTTTAGAGATGTCTCTGTTTCTAATACTAATATCTACCTTAATTGGGTTTGTATAAGTAAAGCTCACTGAGCAAAAATGAAGTTCACTCAGTGGGTCTCACACTACTACGTTCACCCAAAAACAAGTATATAATTACAAAATGTCATAATGTCAAATAAATTGGAAATCAAAATGCAAAACTGCAGAAGACAGCCTGCCTAACTAAACTAACTGAATTAAATACTAATTCCAGACAAAAATCAAAAGTAATAATAAAAGAAGTTCTGAAAATAATGCAAATACAAAGCAAACTATGAGCAAAATGTAAACAATATTTTGATCACACAAGGTGCAAAAATATACCAATCAAAATCAAAAGTAATAATGAGAAAAGTTCTTAAAATAATGTAAATGCACAGCGAAATATAGGCAAAATGTAATAAGAGTTTGATCACACAAGGTGCTAAAATATACCAACCAAAAACAAATCCTTTTAGAATGGTGTGCTCTTACGAGCAGCCTTGGTTGCTGTTTCATTGGAGCCTTTCCTCCTGTGGACTTCCTGGCTGTCTGTTGTTTGTGTGCCATGGCAAGGGTTTGAGTAAAAATCGTTAAGACTTTCCATCTCAATAATGAGTGTCCCATTGGTACAGATGAGTTTATAGCAGGGGCATGATAATGTAATGGGTTGAGTGTGATGCATGACCAGTGATTTTTTTGCCCACACTATTCAGCATTGTGAAATGTCCAGCATGCCAAAGGTATCAAAAATGATCCTTAAGGAATTTCTCGGAATGAGATTGCGTGAAACTATTCTTGGAATACATGAATTTAATATTCTAGGAACAGAAGCTGGGTGTCTGGTTGCAATTTACTAATGTATGGTTTATATTCATATCACTCTCATCAGCTTGATCTAATCATGGCTGATTTAATCTGAGGGCTAATTTTCGAGGTTTATAAAACATTGGAAAACCTTCAGGAATTAATGGTGCCTGTTCTGTATTAGTAGTTTTGACAAAGACCATGCATGCACATGAAATGTTGTGTTTGGTATTAAAGCAGATTGGATTGCATCTACATTGTGTGATAATTAATTTTTGTACCATGAGATGCTGAGTAAACTTGATGCTATACCTAAACGAGGTTGAAAGTGAATGGATTTTTGTGCTATAATGACTTTTGTCTCATTACTCACTTGGTATCATTGAAAAACAAGAAAAGATACCAGTGGAAAATAAATCAGATAGAAGTAAAGTATCATAGTGAGCCAAATTTTCTGTTTCTCTCAGATAATTTTGTTTTCTGTCATGGTAATTTTTTTATCTGTCTGTCTTGTGTCTGTCTCATGTAAAATTTAATTTAATGAATAATAAGCTGTGCACTTGCTTTTTGTTGCTGTTGTTTTTGCAGGGCTTAACGCCATTTTTCAGCACACTAAAGGCTAACCGTGGCGGCCAGTATTAATGGTGGAGAAAGAACCTGGGGAAACCCGGAAAGAACCACTGACCCACGAGAAGCTACTGGCAAGCATTCTCACATACCCAAATAGGCTGAATCCGAGACTCGAACCAAGGCAGACAGAGGTGAGATGGCAGTGATCCGTAACGGAGAGCGCTTTAGACCACTCAGCCTCTCGGGGCCCCCTGTGCACTTGCAGTCAAAAGTAGAAATCTAGATTAAATCAGCATACATGTTCACATTTTCATTTATATTTTAAACATAAGGACCTGTTGTTGCCATGCATCAGTCATCTTCTATGTATGTCCATCTGAACAATTATATCTGTTCTCAAGGCCATATTTTTTTATCAAAATAAATAAAATTTAAAAAATATGTTTGACCCCCAAATATCTTGAATAAAATGTTCTGTATTCTTGCTCTGATTTGTTGCCAAAATATAACTAATTATATCCATTATATTAGTTGAACTCGCCAGAAAGTAAAATGAGTTGAAAGAAAATCTTAAGCCCTCCTACCCTAACTTTTTTTTTTTTATATGATCAGTCCTTTTCAGGTATTTGATTGGCTTAGCCTTTAGGACTCTGACTTTTGTAATAAAAACCACCCAAAGTTGAAAATTAAAGTTTGGTATTTATGTTTATCTGATGATAGTATTTATTCAAATTGTTCCAAATTTTAAAAGACAAAAATTTACTTTTTGAGGATTTTGCACAACACCATAATAAGAACATTAAAGGAGTGAGTGCATATGTGTTTTAAAAACATAAATGCTTTTGTTTGTAAGAGTGTATATTCATCACACACCATGTCTCATCTGGCAATTAACAGTATAGTCGTAAATAATTCTTGGATAAGTATTGTCTGTAGTCCATTGAATTCCTATTTATGGAGCCTAAATCAAATATACTCCAATATGTACAAAAGTATGGACTTAACGTAAATGGTACTAGCAGTTGCCTTGCTTGGCACATAACAGTAAGGAGGTTAGGGTTAGTACTGGTCTGCCTGGGGTCAGGATAATATGACTGGGTGGGACATCATGCTACATGTCTGTGGCATGATGCCCCAGTGCTAGACATCACTATAAACTGCCACACTAGACATCATAGTGATATGACTGAAAATTGTTTAAATCTATATCAGAAGTCAAAATCACACACACACACACACACACACACACACACACACACACAAAAGTATGAACCTTGGAAATTATGTAAAAGAAGATTGCCAAGTTTGGGTTTTTCAAACCATCTGTAAGATCAATTGTACTCCTATTTCCATGTATTCAACAATTGTTTTCTTACAAGAACCTGAAAGGCAATGACTTAAGTTCTTAATTTTTTTTATGCCGCTATAAGGCAGAGCATATTTTCTTATGTTGCGATGTTGTCCCTCTGTCTTTCACCAACTTAATTTCTTCATAATAAGTCAAGATTTTGTTTGCGATCAACAGTTACCAAACTTTGTGGATGGCATGCACTCGTGGTAAGGAAGAACCCTATAGATTTTGAGGTTAAAAGCTCGCATGTCAAGGTCACTGTCTGAAAGAAGGAAAATGGTTTCTGCACCATAACTGAAGTCTCCACCATCTATTTACCAATTTCTGTGTATGGCTTGAATTGGTGAATGAAAGATGACTATCACCTTTGGTGTCAAAAGGTCAATGAGATTGAAAGAATTTTTTTTTTTCCAAATAATAATGTTAGTGCTTCATCACAGACCTGGACCAACTTTTATGGATGGCTTACACTTAAGGAAGAAGTCAGTCAGTTTTGAGAAGAAAAGATCCAGGTTCCAAGGTCAGTGTGGTTGAAAGAAGAAAAGTGTTTCTGCTAACAAAAATTAATTTGCAAGTGTCTGTATATATTAAACAAGATTATTAAACATGGGGTTGGTGTTTAATGGTTCTGTTGTTATATTTTTAAACTTTACTTTTAACTGGTACCATATAGCCATTATTATGCCGACATGCTGTGAAATGCTTAATACACAACTGCTTTTTTAAGTCATTTGGGGCATGGTTTGAAATGGATGAAAAATGACCTTAAATTTGTCACTGGCTGAGAAGGACATTGCACATTTAAAGTCATTATTTGGGGGAATTATTAGAATTAGTTCCAAAAGTAATGTGCCAATGCTATCTTTGCCTGTGGCCATATAAATGACAGAACCAGACAATTTTATTGTGGATCTTCGATCTCTCTTGTGGCTTAGTGGTTAGAGCATCTACCTCAGATGCAGGAGGTTGAGGGTTCAAAGCCTGACTAAGTCATACCAAAGACTTATAAAAATGTTACTAACAGCTGCCTCGCTTGGTTCTCAGCATTAAGAGGTTAGTGCTAGGACTGGTCATTCTGGTGTCAGGATAATGTGACTGGGTGGGACATGATGCTACAGTCTGCCATATGATGCCCCAGTGCTAGACATCACTATAAACTGTCACACTGCAGACATTGTAGTGATGTGACTAAAATGAATCTTGTGTGACCTTGAACTACAGCTGCCAGATGTAGATCCAACCTCCATGGGATGTCTGTTCTAGTTAATACAGCATCTCTTGCACAGTTTGAGAATGAAATTGTATACTCAGATTGTGGCCTACTACAGTACTCCACACAGTATGTGCATATTTTATGTTTGTTGAGTTATTTGTCCCTCAGTTTGCTCAAGTTTTTTCAATTTCCATAAATATTTTGACCCAGATAAATTAACCAGTTGTAGGTTTATTAATGTAATTTCAGTCATAGAGAAGAAAATGTTATCTGTTGATTGATTTGCAGCTTTGACACAAAATCCATGTTGTGCTGAAAAATCCATTCCTGTAATAAATTATAAGATCAGATCTGAGAAAGCTGTAAGAGGTCAAACTTTGTTGGATTGCAAAGCAGTGCCAGTTTATGGATGGAAGCCAGTCCATCTAAAAATCCATTCGTCTGGCATTAATGCTCAAGTTATTTTGTTTTATTTCTTCAGGTAATTTTCTCAGACATTGTTGCTAATACAGTAACATAAATTGGTGCAGAATTAGCAAATTTGGGGGTGGGTTGGGTAGAGCAACACAGGGTTGCTGATGATTGTTTGCATGGTGAGTAGTCCTATCTCACTAAGCCTGATACTTATTATCTCATATATGCATAGATATACTAACAAATTAGAAAGAAAGAAACCCACTTTAGAATAGTGAATGATGACCTTTGTAGCTTGTCTTTGAGATTTACCATACAAAATTTCAGCAATGCATCAGAGTTCAGTAGAGTTGAAGCAAGCATTGTTGGCAACACATTTCTTGGCTGTCAGAGAAACAAGATCTAGTCACCTTTGAATTATACTTTCTTTTGGTGTTTATTTGGTAGTTTAATAGAGAAATAAAACCGAAGGGAATTTTTAGCTCTAGTGGTAATAAGACATGTATGTTATTACTATTAAAAACTTCTGGAGGATGGCCATGAAACTAAAAAACACATTCATCCCATAGTTTATTTGGTTATGAATGACAACGGCCCTGCTTGGACACTTTGAAAATCTTGTATATATTGCTACTCTCCTACATGAAAAAAAACACACACACATACACACAAATGTTGGAAGTTTTGTTTCAGTGTTCTGTTATTTTCAATTGTATAATACTTAAAATGAAACATGATGACATTCTGTTGTCTTTTTGTTGTTGATAGAACAAATTTATTTCCATAAAATACAAAGGTGAAAATGTAAAAACATACCAGTTAATGTCTTTTTACAAGAATACTATTGAGCACTTTGTATTTCCAGAGATTAATAAATAATTTCATTCAAATCAAAATCTGAATACAACAAGATAAATGTTTATGCCCAGATGTTATCACAGGAATGAATAAAAAAAATTTCCAGTAAACAAGATCATAAAACAAACTAAGACACAAAATAATAACCTGGATGAAGATCAAAAGTTCATTTCTAGAAAAATCTGTTATAATTGGAATGTCTCTGTAACTAAAATTATAATAAAGAATATGGTAAACACAATGTCCTTGACTCAGACCAAGTTAAATATGTTTACTTCTTTTGATAATGATCCTAATATTAAACCCACTCTCATAGTGAAAATGTTAGCTATGTTTTAAATGTTTACAGAATTTATTTTTAAATCAATGATATTTGTCAGGTGGACAGTGAACTTGATTTTTGGAGGTCATCTACAAAATACAGTTTTACATAACCCACAGTGTATAATAAATAAAAAAAACTGACAAACAGTGCAGATTAAATATAATAACAAAACTCACTAAAATGATAAATCTGGTAGAAAGTTGTGAATTTTGAGAAAAGATCATGTTGAACTTAGATTGTGTTGTGCAGTAAACCGCAAACTTGATACTGTTAGAAAATTACAATGTCCATAATACTTAACTGATACCATTTGTGTGTCACTTTTAAGTGAAATGTAGGCAAGGCATAGATCAATATTATTTTCACTTATACTGTACTTAACAGAGACTAACATTTCACTTGCTTCATTAAATATGTAAAGTATAAGTAACTAAAAAGTGACCGTAAGTCCCATCTTAGTCAAGCTTATATCATGTACATGACAGAATTTTATTTCTGTAAGTTCTCGTGGCCCAACACCAGCAATTACCAGAGTGTGTATCTTCTGAAGGAATTTTACAATTTGCTTTAATAAATACTAACCTAATGTCCAGCATGTTTTGACTGGCCAAATGTCCTAATAAATGCTAACCTGATAAATGCTTACCAACATGTTCTTACTGGCCTAATATCCAGAATATTTTGAAAGTTTATTTGGTTTAAAACATCATGTCCAGAATTTTCAAAATAATTTCCAGGCATTGTCAGAATGACTTTAATGATTATGTTCCTCCATTATGGAAGCAGCAGATCTTAAACATTTTAGTTTGAACTGTACTTGAAGTTATTTTCATGTTAGTAAAACTTGTGACATCTGTGTTTCAGGGCATATTGGTGCAGGAGGTGGATGAGGGTCAGCCATGTTTAGCCTGTGAGGACAGGTGTCCTGGCTTCAGTGCACATGAATGGAGGTAAGATAAGATTTTAATAAACTGCGTTTCATTACTCCCTGGTTTAGAACTAATCTTTTGCTTTACTGTGTATAGACCAGAAGAACTTATTGGATAGGCTGTTGTCCATTGTCCAGCTTCCATCTGTAAGGATACAGGGTTCCCACGCTACTGGGAAATCTGGAAAAGTTTGACAGAAATGATAAAAAATTCTAACCATTAAAAATCCTTGGATTTTGCAAATATTGATGAAAGTTGGGAAAAATCTGGGAATTTTCCACCAACTGTTGGCACCCAAAACAATTATGTAATTGAGTTGTAACTGAGCTGATCGCGAGATAATTTAACAAGTTCTGACCAGAATATTCTAATGTTGCAGTATGGATCATTTAGGCGCTTGCCATAAACATATTTGTCAAGCCAATCCAAACATTTCAGTGGATTAGATTCTGCTAGTAGACTGGTTGTTTCAAAGAGCAGCTCAATATCTGCGTCCTTTCATACATTTAATGTTGAAAACCGTCTATCATCACTAAAAGCCAACATGGTGGTGGCAAAGAGGTGCCACTTACCAAATGTCCTAGCAAACTTAAATGTTGTAGCATTGTGTCATATCTGCATGAAATTGACTTAAAAATTATTTATTTTCTCAGAAATTATATGAGTTTACGTCATTATCTTTTTAATCCACTGAAAGACAATATGTAACTATGGTGTTGATGAAATTTGACCTTGTAGTAGCGATTTGCATTGCTAGTTGCACGAGTATACAAATCTCACAGCCCACATGTTCATGATATCATAGATGCAGTAGTCACGTGATTTCAGTAACCGGTTTCAGAAGTAGGATTTAAAAAAAAAAAAGAAAGTTGTATACTGTTTGTAATAATACAGAACATAATGAAAGAACACAATTTTTTATTTATTTATTGTGAAAACAGCTACATGGGGTTTGTTGTATCAGGTGAGTAACAGGTTGACATGTACTCTGTGGTTGATGAAAATGAGTCCAGATTGCTGCTACAGCGACAAGTTTTTGGTCATTGTTCTTGAAATAAATATTTTGAAAAGTTTGTTCTTTCTGGTTTTTACAAAAAGGTATCTGACATTCATTTAATATATTTTATTTTTTATGCAACAAGATTAGGTGTTTATAATATCACATGACTATTGGACTTCCTATGTCACCATGAGTACTGGGTCAGGTTTCATGTAGTTTTGTCAGCGGATTAAAGACAATGAATACTTGCCATTTCTGAGAAATAAATAATTTTTCCTATTGATTTCATGCAGGTATGACTCGACATAATATTGTTTACATTTGCTAGACCCAAACTTCCAAATTTTTGATAGTTGCTCTGACCCCACATCCCAACCTAAATGTCAGAAAGGGAAAAAGATTGTGGGAATATTCTGAGGAAACTCGTATTAGAAATGGACTGACATTCGTTTTAAATCAAATATGTTGTCCAAAATGTTGAATCACTGAGCTGAAACTTTGGTGCTAAACTATTATTCTGTGACATGCAGCTTGAAGCATTTGTTTCAGATATTTAGGCTGCAGGAGAAATGAGAGATTGTTATCACTTGTATTGAATATCACAAAACAAAACAAGCTCCCATGAGTATCAATACAGGATTTGGGGACTGGTTTATCACATTACAAGCAGACAGATTTTACAGAAAAGTCTTTTTTTTACAGTAGTATCAAATTTTTAATGTCTTTTTGTCAAGATTTACTCAACCCTATTTTGCAAATGATTTAAATCATGGATTTTGACCAGACATCTTAAAGAGTTTAGGTTGTTTGAAAAATCTTATTTTGGGTTTTATTGGCACAGATTAATTGTGGGTTTAAACTATTTTCTTTACAAGACTAGATTCTAACACTTTCCATTTATTGTTTTTTTCTACTGTGATAGGAAATGTTTATTCTGTATGACATGCTGTTATCTTGTTTTACAGCTGATTATTCTGATCCATTTAGAATTAAATGTTTGAAAAGAATAAAAGTAGTTTATGTTCATTGTGTTGTTTCCTCATACCAACATAATGCAGGTCAGCCAAGAAAAGTTATAATTTTTATTCTGTACATTGAAATGACTTTACATGCCAATTTTCAGGAATATACAGTAGTCGAACTTGTTTCATGTTACATATTTTGTGCTTTAGCGCATGATCATCTTTTCTGACTTAAGATGTTTTGGCAATCTCAGAATAGAAACATCTTTGATTTTTTTTAATGCATGCTTTATAAGCTAAAATGTTCTTAATTCCAATTAATAATGGTTATATGTGAACCTTGAAAAAATCAATTTCTTCCTGGAAATGACCTGGAATTTTTTTTTTAAAGTGGGGGAACCATGAGGATAACTTTGTTGACACTGCTCCTAAACTACTTGTGGAGGTTTCCATGAAATTTACACAATAATTCATTGCAAGGTCACAGTTAGTCCTAAATGAAAATGCTGTTGCTATTGCCACTCCTCTTGAATTCATGGTCATATCAGCTTGGGGTTTTCAGGTTGGTAAATATGGAAATGGTACTGATCTGATATCCAATATGACCACCACAGCAAGTTTGAAAATCTTGTTATTGCTACTCCTCCTAAGTGGAAAGTCATAATTGTATGGGGTTTTACCAGAAGACTTCTTATGATGTCTAGTTGGTCTTAAATAAAACGTTTTCCAATCTGATATCCATTAAGGCTGTTACTGCAGCAGTATTGAAAATCATACTGCTGTAAGTCATTTAAACTTGGGTTTTAACCAGAAGACTTATAATGTCTAGTTATAACTAAATGAAAATGGTGCCAATCTGATATCCAGTATGGTCAACCAACTTGGCAGCCATCTTGTTATTGCTCTTCATCATAATGAAAAGTCATATCAACATGAGGTTTTCACCAGAAGACTAAGCTTGATATATAGTTGCTTCTGAATGAAAATGGTGCAAATCTGACCTTAAATGTGGCTACCACAGTGAAGATAATGAGTAACTCAACTGAATAGATGGTTATATCAGCATGGAGTTTTCACCAAGTCTTCTAATAATATTTAGTTGTCCAAATTGAAGAGAGTCAGAGTTTTCATTTAGATGGCTGCCGTAGTGCCCATTTGAGAATCTCTTCACTCAGGAATATTGAGATGGTTTCAATACAAAGCAGTTATAAGAACGAATTATCCTATCATTGTTTTTTAATTGTAGGGTGTCAGACACTTTGAGCAAGTGTTACGTTTTAACTTACCAGGTTGCAAGGCTGTTAGTGAGTTTATGGTCTGGCCCCATTTCTTCCATAATCTATCTTTCAGCAGTTGCCATTTTCAATTTCCCCAAAACAGACAGAACCAATTTCAGCCTTACTTGGTAGAATGCATCCTGTATAATTAACATCAATTGACCATCAAGTATATATGCCATAACAAAAAATAGACACATCTTCCCAAACAGCACTGAACAGATTTTGATTATATTTGATGAATATCATCCAGGTGTGAAAGGTTTTCAGATTTATGCAAATGATACCAATCCACCATCCAAAATGGCTAACATTACTTGACACAGAAAAGCTTTCAATGACTTCTCAAAATCAACTCTATAGTTCCTTTCAACAGCCTTGCAAAATCTGCTCTGCAGTTTTTTGCGCAAATGACTTTCAGTTTTGTTTAAATGAGGCTGATTCACCATCCAGTAAGTTACACAAAATATATAAACCTTTAATCAAGTTCTTCTACAAAAAACACTCAACGGAATTTACCAGATTTAAAGAAAGCATCCTGGCTTTAAGGAGCTTAAAGTGCTTGTTATGACTTAAGTCATGCTGTTAGTAGAGGTCCTGTAGCACTTACAACATTTGTCATTTTTATTGAATGAAGCAACTATTTGCAGATCCTGGTGCTTCTGCATGGCATGATCTGCTCTGAAACAAAGTTTGATTGGTACGTTATGTCCTGGAACAAGAAATTACCATGGCTAGAAATAGTGAAACATAGTCAACTTCATCTGAACAAAATGTTGAGCAGAATTTGACCAACATTGATAGAAAGTATGCTAGTATAAAGGGTCAATAATGCAAAATGGAGAGAATTCTTGAAACATTTGTTTTCATGGCAGATATAGTCATCTGCATTGGAAGGAATTTCTACAGAATGTCTGAAAGCATGACTACTCTTGCATTTGGTTATTGGGCAGATATCAGATTGGTGAGTGATTTGTGAACAGGTGGGAACATCATGGCTTATAATAAACTGTCTGAGTATAAAATGTCAAACTATGTCTCATATCTTTGGAAATCCTAGAAATGGCTATGGACTAAAATCAGGTGTACTCTATTCTAAAATAGCTTTATGTGATAAGAAAATCATGGAATTGGTCTTGATCACATTGTTTATATTTTTTGACTGTGCTTACAGCAGGATAACTGGACTAAGAATTTTGTACTCTACTAAATGTTTTCAATGCATTTATTGTTCTGTATTGCAGTTTTCAATGCATTTATTGTTCTGTATTGCAGTTTTCAATGCATTTATTGTTCTGTATGCAGTTTTCAATGCATTTATTGTTCTGTATGCAGTTTTCAATGCATTTTAATTGTTCTGTATGCAGTTTTGGCTCATCTCTTTGAAGGCAAACCATGATAGCTGAGTTGGTATAGTATTGGAAATGTAATTCAAAGGTTGTGGTTTCGACACCCACCCACCCACCCAGGCCAGTTAGGGTTAGCTACCTTTGTGTGTCCCTGGGAAAGGAACTTGCCTCCAATTTCCTAGGCATGACATAACTAGTATTTTGATAAAGGTGCTTTTAAAATCAACAAAACAAACCCAGCTCTATGAAGTAGAGGTATTCCAGCAATTCACCAGATATATAAAATATAGAATTTTTTTATCAGCTCTTTTTATTGTATACATGTTTCTTTGAAGTTCAGGAAGTGAAAATGATTTAGCAGAACTTGCATTTTTGTATATATAAAAAATTATAGGTGTACATCTGAAGTAAGGCTAAGCTGTATACTTTGTAACCCATACTATCAATCATACACCAAGATAAAGGCAATTAGAAGCTCCTTTATCAATACTTATCAGTACCTGAGATATTCAAGGTCATTTTGTTAAATAGCCAGGATGACCAGTGAGGAAAACCAGGGTAATTCTTTTGCTTTAAAAACCTAACCCTATGCAAATTAATGAAACTGCAGTGTACCACCTATAAATGGCTGCCATTTCAGCGATCTTGAAAATCTTTTGAATGTTTTTATTGCCACTTCTTTTGAATGGATGATCATATCATCATAGGATCTTCAATAAAACTTCATATGATCTTTAGTTGAGTTGGTCCTTAGCAAATATGGTGCTGATCTGAAGTCCAGTATGATGTTTATCACATCAGCCATCTTGAAAGTTTTTATTGCTACTCTTCCTGAATGGATGGACATATCAACATGGGTCTTCACTAAAAACTTCTTATACTGTTTAGTTGATCGTAAGTTAATATAATCTGAAGTCCAGTCTGTCTGCCAGAATAGCTATATTAAAAATCTTGTTATCACTGCTACTTCTGAATGGATGGTAATTTGAAGATGAGGTTCTTGATAAAATATTAATTGATGGTCTAGTTAGTTAGTCCCAAATGAGAAACTTTGAAACAACTACTTTCATAACACATGCAATCAGTAGTATTGGATGAAATTTGAGTAGAGTCTCGGATTTTTGGCCATTAGGCAAACGTGGTGAACAATCACAGACCCACAAGGACCACTATCTGTGTTGTACATTCAGTTGCAATTCATTCGAACTTTGAATATACATTGTTATTTATTTGTTCTTTATTGGCATGCAAAAATATAATGCAACTTAGTTTACCTGAAATACATGATGGATGAGTCAGTACACAATAGTAATATTACTTTTATGGGGAAGGTAGAGTATCGGAGAAAAATGATACTTTCCATTTAACACAAATTATGCAGACAGAGAGCAAAGTCATTCTTTTTTAGTTCCAAAAGATTGAATTAAGGATTGTAGTTAATATTTTATAACAAAATATAAAGTAGTTCTTCTGCTACAAAATTTTCTG
The DNA here is from genome assembly GCA_028554795.2 of Sinohyriopsis cumingii. Lineage (NCBI taxonomy): Eukaryota > Metazoa > Mollusca > Bivalvia > Unionida > Unionidae > Sinohyriopsis > Sinohyriopsis cumingii. Next base: position 17,782,215 of record CM068829.1, read on the forward strand.
TTGCTAACACTTTTTCCTTAACTCTTACCAGATCTCTATTGCTTTGTGCATCAAGTTGTTGAAAGTCATTACAATCTTAATTTCATCTCAAGGTATACATCTTTTATAATAAGAAAGAATCAACACAATGCTTTGATGATGTTTTCATTGCACTTAGAATGCTTTCAAAATAGTTAGACATTTTTAATTACACTCGGGTTATTTCTGTACAATCTCATGGGCTTTCCTTACATCCTGATATAATTTACAAGTAATATCATTACATTAAAGAAATACCACAAAGCTAGATACATACTGAGTACCTAGCATCCAAGTGGTTTAATCATCTAAACTTTCTTTGGGAAGTTGGCTGTCAGAGGCTTCATAGTTTAATGCAATGGTTGGTAGCATCTGCTGGTCATATACAAGACCGAAGATTCTCTTTATAGCATATAAAAGACTTAGACTGGTTGACTACAAATCATTCAGTACATGTACAGTGGTCTTATACAAGACACCAATTTGATTCATAGAATGGTCGTATACAAGACTACACATTAGTTGATAGGATGGTACTAAATAAGACTACAGTCTAATAAATAGGATGGTCATATACAAGACTACAAATTGGTTGATAGGATGGTCAATATAAGACTACAAATTGGTCGATAGGAATATCGTATAAAAGACTACAGTTTGGTTGATAGGATGGTCATATAGAAGGCTTCAAATTGATTGATAGAATGGTCGTATACAAGACTACAGAGTGATTGATTGGATGGCCAGTGTAAGACTACAGATTGTTTGATTGGATGGTCAATACAAGACAACACAGTAGTTTATAGAATGGTCATATACAAGATTATAAATTGATTGATAGAATAGTCATATACAAGACTACAAATTAATTGATAGGATGGTCATATACAAGACAACACATTGGTTTATAGGATGGTCATATACGAGACTATAAATTGATTGATAGAATGGTCATATACAAGACTACAAATTAATTGATAGAATAGTCATATACAAGACAACACATTGGTTTATAGGATGGTCATATACAAGACTATAAATTGATTGATAGAATAGTCATATACAAGACTACAAATTAATTGATAGAATAGTCATATACAAGACAACACATTGGTTTATAGGATGGTCATATACGAGACTATAAATTGATTGATAGAATGGTCATATACAAGATTATAAATTGATTGATAGAATAGTCATATACAAGACAACACATTGGTTTATAGGATGGTCATATACAAGACAACACATTGGTTTATAGAATGGTCAGTTGATTAATAGGATGGTCATATGCAAAACTACAAATTCATCTATAAAAATGTCATATATAAGACAACAGATTGATTGATTGATTGATTGATTGATAGGATGGTCATATACTAGACTACAAATTGATTGATAGGAATGTCATATATAAGACAACAGATTGGGTGATAGGATGGTCATATGATAGACAATAGATTGTTCGGTAGAAGGCCATATATAAGACAGGCAGGTTGATGGGAATGTCACATATATAAGCAACAGATTGATTGATTTTTTATTTTATTTTGATTGATTGATTGATAGGATGGTCATATACTAGACTACAAATTGATTGATAGGAATGTCATATACAAGACGTCAGATTGGTTGTTAGGAATGTCATATACAAGACAGTCTGTTTGTCTAATTATACACTGACAGAGTCAGATTTGACTATTAAGCAATAGATGACATGTGGTCAAGAATATAGAAAGGAAGATAGGACTGACAGAAGAGTAATGACAGGAAAGCAGAATCAAGTAAAAGAATGTCAGTCTTTGTTTTCGTCCATTCATATTCAGACCAATCCAGCTACCATAGGAGTGATGAGATAGATGGACCTCAACCGGCATAGCCCTAAGAATTGCTAGGTATTACTTGTAGCTGACTAGTTCAGTAAAATGTGATGTCGGAAAGCTCCTGCTTGTGAGATACCAAGTCAGGAGCTTCTGCAATTGTTGATGGCAATAGATTGATTGATAGAAAGATAATAAATATGACTACAAATTGATTGATAGGAATGTCATAATACTACAGATTGGTTGATAGGAATGTCATATATAGGATAACATATTAGTTATAGGAATGTTATATATAGGACAGCAGATTAGTTGATAGGAATGTCATATATAGGACGACAGACTGGTTGATAGGAATGTCATATATAGGATAACAGATTAGTTGACAAGAATGTCGTATAGAGGACAACAAACTGGTTGATAGGATGATAATATATAAGACTAAAAATTGATTGTTAGGAATGTCATAAATAATACTACAGATTGGTTGATAGGAATGTCATATATAGGATAACAGATTAGTTGATAGGAATGTCATATATAGAATAACAGATTAGTTGACAAGAATGTCATATATAGAATAACAGATTAGTTGACAAGAATGTCATATATAGGATAACATATTAGTTATATGAATGTTATATATAGGACAACAGATTAGTTAACAGGAATGTCATATATAGGATAACAGATTAGTTGACAAGAATGTCATATATAGGACAACAAACTGGTTGGTAGGATGATAATAAATAAGACTACAAATGGTTTGATAGGAATGTCATAAATAATACTACATATTGGTTGATAGGAGTGTCATATATGGGACATCAGACTGGTTGATGGGAGTGTCATATATGGGACATCAGACTGGTTGATAAGAGTGTCATATATGGGACATCAGACTGTTTGATAGGAGTGTCATATATGGGACATCAGACTGTTTGATAGGAGTGTCATATATGGGACATCAGACTGGTTGATAGGAGTGTCATATATGGGACATCAGACTGGTTGATAGGAGTGTCATATATGGGACATCAAACTGGTTGATAGGAGTGTCATATATGGGACATCAAACTGGTTGATAGGAGTGTCATATATGGGACATCAGACTGGTTGATAGGAATGTCATATATGGGAGATCAGACTGTTTGATAGGAGTGTCATATATGGGACATCAGACTGTTTGATAGGAGTGTCATATATGGGGCATCAGACTGTTTGATAGGAGTGTCATATATGGGACATCAGACTGTTTGATAGGAGTGTCATATATGGGACATCAGACTGTTTGATAGGAGTGTCATATATGGGACATCAGACTGCTGTTTGATAGGAGTGTCATATATGGGACATCAGACTGTTTGATAGGAGTGTCATATATAGGACATCAGACTGTTTGATAGGAGTGTCATATATAGGACATCAGACTGTTTGATAGGAGTGTCATATATGGGACATCAGACTGGTAGGAGTGTCATATGGGACATCAGACTGTTTGATAGGAGTGTCATATATGGGACAGCAGACTGTTTGATAAGAGTGTCATATATGGGACATCAGACTGGTTGATAGGAGTGTCATATATGGGGCATCAGACTGGTTGATAGGATGGTTGTATGTAAGTGGATAGCATCTGCTGATCATATAGTTCTGAAAATTTGTTGATTGCAGCTGCTGGTTTCAACTCTTCTAATCTAGTAAGTTGGTAGAGTTTGTTCTTCTGTGGATTCTTTTAATCTACTAGGTTGATGAATATCATTCAGTAGCTGTGGATTTGTCTAATCATGTCGAGTGGTGGCTATCATTCAGTAGCTGTGGATTCTAATTTAGCAGATTGGTGGATATCATTCATTAGTTGTGGATTCTAATTTAGAAAATTGGTGGATATCATTCAGTAGTTGTGGATTCTAATTTAGCAGATTGGTGGATATCATTCAGTTTTAAATTTGCTACCCAAAATCATTGTTCACAAATACATGTATAATTATTTTTGTCTGTCCTTAGCAAATGGCAAGATGTAGGTATCATATTTCTAGCAACGAGACCAAAGCCATCACTAATTTTAGGATTCTGTATGAAAGTTTATACAAAGTATACACAGTAAATGCATTGTAGAACAGTGTGTATGCAAGACACTGTGCTGTCTGAAACCCTTGTTGCTGTCATAATCCAGGAGTTGGATGAGGAACATGACATCCTTATGTTTCATTTATACTCATTCACATTTTAAAAATAAATCTCCACTGTTTCTTTTCTTACAGAAATATATGTCTCTCGTGTAAATGTCCCAGAGAACTTCACGACATCTATAATGAGAACTTTGTCAATGTTCGGGATCGGCTTGGTTGGCGGCGTGAAGATGATCCAGCATACCAGGCCACAAAAGAAAAAACCCTGAAAGAAGGTTACACATGGGTCCCCCCAGGGCTTACAAGCCAACAGGTATAATTATACGACTTTAGGTCAGATCAGCATAGGACTTTTTTTTAAAGCTGATGTTCATGAAGACCCAAGATCAAGGTGAATATTGCCCTTTTTGGGATATGTTGGATCACATTTCATGTAGAAAAGGTGAAATCTTGACCTGTATTTATTAGCTAATTGCCAGATTTAAATACTGTAATTGCTTCATTTAATGACAGGCATGGTTGTATTAGTACAGAAGAGTCATCCTTTGCAACATATGCCTCTAACTGTAAGCCTTTTAAATTGTAAGAGAGCATGACTTTCGTAGCTAAATGCCCAACGTTCATGGGAAACTATCAACACTAGAAGGTTTATGAAGTTAATTTCGTAGAGGTTTTTTGAAAATGTTGAGAGGTAAACAACTACCATTCCACAGAATTAGGTTGTTGTTGTTGTTGTTGTGGGGTTTAACTCCATTTTTCAGCACACAATAGGCTATATACTTGGTGGCCAGTATTAATGGTGGAACCTGGGTAAACCCCTGAAAGAACCACCGACCCACGAGAAGCTGCTGGCAAGCTTTCTCACATAGCCACATTGGCCGAATCGGAGACTCGAACCCACGCAGACAGAGGTGAGATGGCAGTGATCCGTAATGGAGACCCATTTAGATCACATGGCCACTTGGGGCCCCCAGAATTAGGTAATTGACTGAAAGTAGCTGGTGTTGCATTATTTTGTTTTGCTACTTTTGCTGTGTGAAAGCCCATTAGGTTAATTGATGCATGTAAAGTAGATGAAATGGAACAGCTCAATTCATTTGAAGTTAGTGAAAACAGAGATGCACATGGAATAAACAAAGATTATTACAATTCATGATCCTTATGAAAGATTATTGACTTGTGATCAATTTCAACATTTCTTTGAAGTCAGATTTTAGTATGTACATAAACAGCAAAATATGATTATTTCAGTAATGGAATGGTAAAGTTAGAAGCATTGTGGAAGTATGATTTGACGGCATATTGTCAAAATGCAACTTAGTAAGGATGAGTCATCTAAATAGTGAGCAAAGTCAAACAAAAAAAATTCCTGGTGGACAGAGTTTGATATTGTGAAGTACTGCAGCATATTACTTGGCACATATTGCAAGCACAATATTGATATTAGTCATTATGGAGTATATAGCATCCATTTACAAAGTAACACCACCCTGCATTGGGACAATGCACAACTGCGTAGTTTAATCCAATTAACAGGCATCAACAAACCAAGTCACAAAAGCTGAAGTGATTTTCTACTGCCCATTACTAGGCAGTCTTGTACCAACAATGAATACTAATGAAACAGTCAGTCTTAAATAAATACCAACAATGAAATATTAATGAAACAAGCACCCTTGAATACATACCAGCAATGAATACTAATGAAACAGGCAGTCTTGAATAAGTACCAACAGTGAAATTTTAATGAAACAGGCAGTCTTGAATAAATACCAACAATGAATATTAACAAAACGGGCAGTCTTAAATAAATACCAGCAGTGAATAGTAACGAAACAGGCAATCTTAAATAAATACTGACAATGAATAGTAACAAAACAGGGAGTCTTAAATAAATACCAACAATGAATGTTAACAAAACAGGCAATCTTGAATAAATACCAGCACTGAATATTATTAACAAAACAGGCAGTCTTCAATAAATACCAGCACTGAATATTAACGAAACAGGCAGTCTTAAATAAGTACCAGCACTGAATTCTAATGAAACAGGCAGTCTTAAATAAATACCAGCACTGAATATTAATGAAACAGGCAGTCTTAAATAAGTACCAGCACTGAATTCTAATGAAACAGGCAGTCTTAAATAAATACCAGCACTGAATATTAATGAAACAGGCAGTCTTAAATAAATACCAGCACTGAATTCTAATGAAACAGGCAGTCTTAAATAAATACCAGCACTGAATATTAATGAAACAGGCAGTCTTAAATAAATACCAGCAATGAAAATTAATGAAACGGGCGGTCTTAAATAAATACCAACAATGAAAATTAATGAAACCGGCAGTCTTAAATAAGTACCAACAATGAATATTAATGAAACCGGTAGTCTTAAATAAGTACCAACAATGAATATTAATGAAACCGGTAGTCTTAAATAAGTACCAACAATGAATATTAATGAAACAGGCAGTCTTAACAATTACCAACAATGAATACTAATAACATTTGTATCAGTTATACACTATAATAAACTGATGACAGTAGCAAAACCGGCAACTACAAATTTATACTGTACTTCACTGTCCAGTGGATTTTAAAGACAAAAGGTTTGTGTCTTTTATTTAATATATGTGTGGTTGTGATTATTTTTGTGTGCATATACAAGTATGTTTGTGATGATGATGTTGATGATCATACTTGCCATATTCCCAGAGAGTGTTGGTGGGGGTGTTTGAGACTCAGAAAATGTTTTAGGTAGTGGGATGTCAGTGCACGTGACAAGAAAAAGGCAGTGTCATCCAATTGAGAATAAGCTAGAAAATGATTGGAAATTGAAATCTGAATAAAAACAATTAACTGTTTTTTGTTTATTTAAGCACTGAATACACTTTGAAAGATATATTTGGTGGACTTGGCATTGTCAAATATCAGCGGCATACAATTACACATGCAAACACATAATCATAACCACACTGATATTAAATAAAAACCTAAATCAAATTACGTCTTTAAAATGAATAGAATGGCAAAATATATGCTTAATTTGATACAGTCATTCCTGCTTTCATTAGTTCAATAGGGGGTTTGAAGGTAGTGCAAGTGCCATAGCATTTGTGTCTGCATTCACTGGAAACTTGATGGTACTGTTGCCCAAACTTCTCTGCTGGATTCTTAACCATAGCATTGCCAGAACTGTCTTTGAAATAGTATGACCATGAGATATGCTTGTCTCTATAGAAAAATTAATATAGATCGCATTTAGGACAGACCGTTTCATTGGGGGAAGGTGAAGAACTTCATATTTTCATGTTTAATGGGGACGTTACAGATAGTACAGAAATAACCAAGGCATCTGTCCAGTATGAGTGTTAACACTTTATCAACACAATCAACTGAGCAAAACGAGTGTGTGCTTTAAGCATGGCTAAAATCAGCCTAAAAGGCATGGGTCAAATAATATTTAGTATTTTAATAAAATTAATATAAGGAATAATAATAAAGATAATTCTAAAATGGATATTGTCACTTGATAGAGCCATTTGCAGCCAGTGAAACTAAGAATAGATGCATTTCTTTGAGACAATAGGTTATGACTCCTTAGCTTTTGAGCTTATCGCAAGGCCTTCATCACAGGAATGACTTCTGGACTGGAGTCACATGATGAACTAAATGTTGACCACACGACAAAACCCTTATGTACAGCAGTGGAAGTTCCAATCCTGAATTGCGGTTCAACACTGGCACACCCTCCATGATTTCAATAGCTTATTTTATTTTTTGGCTTAGCCAAAAGACCAAACTCCTATGAATAAGAAGTGCTCAGTAATCTTAAAACTCCATTATTATAATTGTGGATAAAAGACCACATTGAGGAAACCGCTAGAAACCTGGAGACAAGAGCTAAAGAACACTTAAACACCAACAGAGAATCCCTGACAGCAGTTGGTGAACATTGCAAAGAATCAGTATATCATTTTGTTTGTGATAACATTAGAGTGAAAATACCCTGAGGAGAAAAATAAGAGAAGCTATTATATCCATTTTTAAAAAACTTATTATGATAAAAGAAAATAAATAGTCAAAGCTCAACAGAAAATTGCATACACCCCAAATTAAATGGTCAGTACATTGTAGCAGCTGAATTGCTGTATATGTGAATTGTTATACAAAAATAAAGTTTGATAATTAAGCTTACTCTGTAGCTGATGCCCTGTGAAAGACATTGTACTGACATTAGTAAGCTTGTTGATAAAAATGGTGAGTTTTGATCATGAATCCTACAATTTACTAGCCATTGCATTAATGTATTAAGCAGGGAAACTTTGAGAGTGATAACAACTCATGGGAAAGATATTTATCAGGGAGGACCAGTAAACATACAACACTTATTCATTCAAAAAGCAAAAAATATTTATTGGACATGTAACATAATGCAAATTTGAAGCAGAAAAAACAATGATGATTTTGGTTATATATGACGGGGTTGCTCATTGGATAGGTTGCTCAAATCAGGCTCTGCTCTACCAATAAGAAAGTAATTTTAACACCAGATGACAAAAATTAATATGTACAGAAACCACTTCAGTGGCCTAAATGGTCAGAGCGTCAGTCTTGGATGGGGGAAGTTGTGTGTTCAAACCCTGGCTGAGTCATACCAAAGACTTACAAAAATGGTACTAGAAGCTGCCTCACTTGGCACTCGGCATTAAGAGGTTAGTGTTAGACTGGTCAGACTGGTATCGGGATAATGTAACGTGGTGGGACATGAGGCCACATGTCTGCTGCATGATGCCCAAATGCTAGACATCACTGTACACTGCCACATCATTGTGATATGACTCAAATTGTTAAAGCTACAGTAAGAATCCAAATTTCACGCTCACTCTTATGTACACAAAAATGGATTGACAGTGTTCATAAGAGTATTTACAACTTGTCTTTTTTATATTTTCTCTTTTCAGATCGAAGAGTATATGGAACAACTTCCAAACCACAAAATGCCAAGACTTGGCACACCTGGAGAAAAATACAGAGATATTCAGTTGATCTACCAGCTTCCAAAACAGGACCTATCCGAGGAATACTGTCGGATGCTCACCAACCCATCAGAGGTGAAGGAGTATGAAATATTTAGAGAGTTACGTGACAGTATCGCTATGGACATTGGCAGTGTCAAAGAGCTACAGTCTTCAATGGTATGTAGGGGTATTTAATATTAATTGAGGCAGTTAAGGGGAATGTGTGAATTCATCATACAAGCTTGGAAACAAAAGTGTGACCTTCACTATCTTTACCCTTTGTTTTCAGAATGAAACAAAACTACTGTATGGCTCTTAATTTATTGCATGTTTCCTTTTGTAGTACAGTTAAGGCCATTTTATTATGTAAAATTATATGCAGGGTTCATTCTATATCCCATTGTTATTTTCTAAAGGGCCCAGTACAAGATTGTATTGGCCACTATTTTGTTTCATTAGTCTTTCATTGTTTGTTCTTTTAACATAGAAAAATGATTTTTGTTTCTTAGTAATTTCACATTGTGCAGTTTTAAAACTGAACGTAACTATAACATTAAAATTCATTCTTTCACTTGAGTCATATCTTTATCTGCATTCTTCCAACATTTAATTAAAGGGCTATACACCATTGGATTCACAGCAAAATTAGATGTTTGAGGTGGCCAGCTTGTGAAAGATCGTAATGCATAATGTTGACTTAAAATATATATCCCCATACATTTTTTTTCTTCTGATAATCCAGTATTGGAACACTCACACAAAAAAATTGTTATTGGGACTGATGTATGGATCTAGGCTTAATGTAGTTAAGTAACAAGTTTCTCCAGCATTTACAGTGAATTTATTTTATTTGGGGTGCTTTGCTTTTGTACCACTGAATATGCCATTGGTCCCAAACCCCAAACTGCACCCCAAATCAGGGTTGTGAGGACATTGTGGAGGGTTGCGGAGGCTTAACAGGACTTTTTTAGAGGGACAAAACTTATTTTGTATCTATCTATTGTGTCTAGAATAAAATCATTTGTATCCATCTATTGTGTCTAGAATCACATCATTTTTATATGTCTAGTGTGTCTAGAATCACATCATTTGTAGCTATCTATTGTGTCTAGAATCACATCATTTGTATCAATCTAGTGTGTCTAGAATCACATCATTTGTATATGTCTAGTGTGTCTAGAATCACATCATTTGTAGCTATCTATTGTGTCTAGAATCAAATCATTTGTATCTATCTGTTATGTCTAGAATCATATCATTTGTATCCATCTAGTGTGTCTAGAATCACGTCATTTGTATCTATCTAGTGTGTCTAGAATCACATCATTTGTATCTATCGTGTCTAGAATCACATCATTTGTATCTATCTGGTGTGTCTAGAATCACATCATTTCTATCTATCAAGTGTGTCTAGAATCACATCACTTGTATCTATCTAGTGTGTCTAGAATCACATCATTTGTATCTGTCTAGTGTCTAGAATCACATCATTTGTATCTGTCTATTGTGTCTAGAATCACATCATTTGTATCTGTCTAGTGTGTCTAGCAGTTTGCCTAGAATCACATCACTTGTATCTTTTCAGTGTGTCTTGAATCACATCATTTGTATCTGTCAAGTGTGTATAGAATCACACCTTTTGTATCTATCCAGTGTGTCTATAATCACATCATTTGTATCTATTGTGTCTAGAATCACATCATTTGTATCTATTGTGTCTAGAATCACATCATTTGTATCTATTGTGTCTAGAATCACATCATTTCTATCTATCTAGTGTGTCTAGAATCTCATCACTTGTATTTATCTAGTGTGTCTAGAATCACATCATTTGTATCTGTCTAGTGTGTCTAGAATCACATCATTTGTATCTATCTATTGTGTCTAGAATCACATCATTTGTATCTGTCTAGTGTGTCTAGCAGTTTGCCTAGAATCACATCACTTGTATCTGTCAAATGTGTATAGAATCACACCTTTTGTGTCTATCTATTGTGTCTTGAATCACATCATTTGTATATATCTATTGTGTCTAGAATCACATCATTTGTGTCTGTCTAGTGTGTCTGGAATCACATCACTTGTATCTGTCTAGTGTGTCTAGAATCACATCATTTGTATCTGTCTAGTGTGTATAGAATCACACCTTTTGTATCTATCTATTGTGTCTTGAATCACATCATTTTTATCTGTCTATTGTGTCTAGAATCACATCACTTGTATCTTTCTAGTTTGTCTTAAATCACATCATATGTATCTATATATTGTGTCTAGAATGACATCTGTATCTGTCTAGTGTGTCTAGAATCACATATTTTGTATCTATCTAGTGTGTCTAGTATCACATCATTTGTATCTGTCTAGTTTTTCTTGAATCACATCATTTGTATCTATCTATTGTGTCTAGAATCACATCACTTGTATCTTTCCAGTGTGTCTTGAATAACATCATTTGTATCTGTCAAGTGTGTATAGAATCACATCTTTTGTATCTATCTAGTGAGTCTAGAATCACATCATTTCTAGCTATCTAGTGCCCTGAATCACATCATTTGTAGCTGTCTAGTGTGTCTAGAATCACATCATTTGTATCTGTCTGTTGTGTCTAGAATCACATCACTTGTATCTGTCAAGTGTGTATAGAATCACACCTTTTGTATCTGTCTGTCTAGAATCACATCATTTCTATCTATCTAGTGTCTTGAATCACATCATTTCTAGCTATCTAGTGCCTTGAATCACATCATTTGTATCTGTCTAGTGTGTCTAGAATCACATCATTTGTATTTATCTATTGTGTCTAGAATCACATCTTTTGTATCTATCTAGTGTGTCTAGAATCACATCACTTGTATCTGTCTAGTGTGTCTAGAATCACATCATTTGTATCTGTCTAGTGTGTCTAGAATCACATGATTTCTATCTAGTGTCTTGAATCACATCATTTGTATGTCTAGTGTGTCTTGAATCACATCATTTGTATCTATTGTCTAGAATCACATCACTTGTATCTTTACAGTGTGTCTTGAATCACATCATTTGTATCTGTCTAGTGTGTCTAGCAGTTTGTCTAGAATCACATCACTTGTATCTTTCCAGTGTGTCTTGAATTACATTTGTATCTGTCAAGTGTGTATAGAATCACAACTTTTGTATATATCTACTGTGTCTAGAATCACATCATTTGTATCTGTCTATTGTGTCTAGAATCACATAATTTGTATCTTTCCAGTGTGTCTAGAATCACATCATTTGTATTTTTCCAGTGTGTCCAGCAGTGTCTAGAATCACATCAGTTGTATCTTTCCAGTGTGTCTTGAATCACATCATTTGTATCTGTCAAGTGTGTATAGAATCACACCTTTTGTATCTGTCTAGTGTGTCTAGAATCACATCATTTCTATCTATCTGGTGTCTTGAATCACAGCATTTGTATCTGTCTAGTGTGTCTAGAATCACAGCTTTTGTATCTTTCTAGTGTGTCTGGAATCACATCATTTGTATCTATCTAGTATGTCTATAATCACATCTGTTGTATCTATCTAGTGTGTCTAGAATCACATCTTTTATATCTATCTAGTATGTCTAGAATCACATCTTTTGTATCTGTCTAGTTTGTTTAGACTCATCATTTGTATCTAGTGTGTCTAGAATCATATAATTTCTATCTATCTATTGTGTCTAGAATCACATCACTTGTATCTTTCCAGTGTCTTGAATCGCGTCATTTGTATCTGTCTATTGTGTCTAGACTCATCATTTGTATCTATTGTCTAGAATCACATCTTTTGTATATGTCTATTGTGTCTAGAATCACATAATTTGTATCTTTCCAGTGTGTCTAGAATCACATCATTTGTATCTGTCAAGTGTGTCCAGCAGTGTTTAGAATCACATAATTTGTATCTTTCCAGTGTGTCTTGAATCGTGTCATTTGTATCTCTCAAGTATGTGTAGAATCACACCTTTTGTATCTATCTAGTGTGTCTAGAATCACATCATTTCTATCTATCTAGTGTCTTGAATCACATCATTTGTATCTATCCAGTGTGTCTTGAATCACATCATTTGTATCTATCTAGTGTGTCTGGAATCACATCTTTTGTATCTATCTAGTATGTCTGGAATCACATCTTTTGTATCTGTCTAGTGTATCTAGACTCGTCATTTGTATCTAGTGTGTCTAGAATCACATAATTTGTATTTGTCTAGTGTGTCTAGAATCACATATTTTGTGTCTCTCTAGTGTGTCTAGAATCACATAATTTGTATCTGTATAGAAACTCTAGAATCACATTAGTTGTATCTAATTTTATAATCGTCTCAGTTTCGTTGCACTGTCTTTATCCTGCAGGAGACATACAAATTTGAATTTGTCTTAATTATCACCATGTTTGTAGCAAGCAATGCTGCCAGTGCTTTTGACTTTATTACAAGAAGCTCACTTTATTTGGTTCCGATGATGGACTGCATGAATAAATATAAGCATTTTAAGACAGTTGCTGTTGGATAGCACCACTTTAATTCTGATCTTTATATGAATTTCAACAAAAAAGTCGCCAGCATATTTCAAAAACATCTCTCATGAAGACATATGCTTGCACATAGTGTGACTGGTTATCATTTCTTGCTATGTCAAATATGATGTTTATAAGAAGAGCAATGTAACCAGTCAAGCTCAACCTCTGTAGGTCTCTGTCAGTTATATGCTCATATGTATAATATGCATTATGGGTTCAGAGGTGAATTTACAAACAGCAACAGAGATGAGACAAATTTGCACTGGTTATTTCAACATTGTGCTATGTGGATGTGTCTTTCCATAAAGTCTGTATATCTGTAATGAACTTCCTTATAATCCATGGCTCCCACATACAGAATTATAATGAGGGTGTATCGTAGTTATTTTATTGTCCCAAAACTTAGGGACAAAAAAAAAATTCTTATCAAAAGTGTCATAAAGTTTTGGGTGGAGGAAGATTTACCACTGTTTTTATTCCTGGTGACAGTTGTATAACAGGTGTTTTGCATTGTATATATGACAAACTCAAAGTCTTCATTATTTATGCATCATTTGCTTTCTGCATCTTTTATATATATGTTGTTGTTGCCTGACTTGACTATACCTACATCACAACAGCAATATGTCTACATCTGTGAAGTTCAAGTTGTCACTACTGCTGTCGATCATCTCAATGGATATAAATTAAACTGTTTCATCAGTAGATTGTAAAAGTGACTGCCAAAAGCCAATGGACCAAAACAAGAGCAAATATTGCTAACCTTATTCACACTTACACAGTGATAGTCCCGCTATTTTGATGTCATGATTCTTGGCAGACTAGTACCTTTCCAATCCTGAAATTTATATGGAACTTTTCACTCTTTTGGACTTGAAAAGAACTTTTTCATGATTATTTTTTATTCACTTCATAATAATACTATGAGGAAATTAAGTTTTACAAAACTTGTTGGTTTTGCTTCTTTCTGTTGCATAATTTATGACCACAGAGTTGTAACAATGGGATCACAAATTTTCAAGTGGCAGTTTTATGTTACGATAACTGTTATACAAGTTCCTTAATCTATCACAAAGATATTTTTCTTTGATTTACAATATCTGTTAGATAAATTGGCAAATATAAAACATTATTTTATTAAGATAGGACATAAACAGCATGACTTAATGTCTTACATTGGATGGATTCAGGTGATTTCTTTAAATGGTATTTTGAAGTTAAGTTTTTTTGAATACCTGTTCTATTAATTTACCTTTTTATTTGGGAAATGTTGTGCATTTTCTCTTGGGAAACAGTTTCAAAATAGAACTTCTTGCTGCATTAGTAGTGATCAGTTACTACAATGCGTTATTAGGCAGGGGACATTATTTCAGTTGCCTCAGCACAAAATAACCTACTTGTGTTGTTGTGCCATAAAGGACTAAACACCTTTTTTTGTTGTGGAACTTTGAACTCAGTGTTTTGATTGATTAAAAATCACACTTCCATTGTGAACAGAGTCTTTCAGTGCTTGCTTTTTAGTTCTAGAGCAGAAGGCCAGAGATGTATTAATTTTACTGTGGAAAATAAAGTATACTTGTATTGTGGCTTCTGGAAGTACTGCTGCACATCATATCTGCATCGTTAGAAATGCTTCACTGCTCAACAAGTTGATACAGTGAAGTAAAAGAAATTTAGATGATGTTTTACCTCTCCAGGCACTGATTTTTGGCTCCCAAAGTAGATAATAAAAAATGAATAAATTGCCATGTGTTTAATATGCGAACTGATTTTGCCATTTTGATATCTTCTGGCAGTTTCTTTCGTTTAATGTTTTCACACACATCAGTGG
This sequence comes from Sinohyriopsis cumingii, assembly GCA_028554795.2. Taxonomy (NCBI): domain Eukaryota; kingdom Metazoa; phylum Mollusca; class Bivalvia; order Unionida; family Unionidae; genus Sinohyriopsis; species Sinohyriopsis cumingii. The sequence continues at coordinate 17,797,563 of CM068829.1, forward strand.
AAAATGCTGTTCAATATATGCGATTCTACCAGCAGAAGGAAGGAAATACCATTTGATTGACTGCCCCTGCACATACCATTTTTTAGTTGAAATCTACTGCTTTTGAAAACTTAAGAAATTGTTTTAAAGTTTGGAATCAGAAAAAGAAGACCCTCCCTCTCAGTTTTTTTTACAAATTATATCAGCAATACAGAAACCAGTCAAAAATTGTGTACCTAGTCTAAGCTGTTACAGTGGTACAATGGTGCATGGCTGAGCAATTGGATTAAGATGGCTTAATATATAACATGCAGTTAATTAATTACCTTATTATTGCAAAATGAAGAGTTTAAGACCAAATGCAGGATGTTTCTTAAGGTGTCATAAAGACTGAAGAGGTCAAGGGTGTTTTATGATGGCTTTTGAGTCTTTGATTAAGAATTGGCCATCATTTGGTGGAGGTGAAATAGAAATGAGAGACTGACCAAAAAAGTATTTCAGCAGAAACACTTGAGTAAGTATTCTTATATTTTGTCATTGTTTTATTGTTACTGCATTGTTAACAATATTTTAAGAGGAATATTTAAGCGCATCTCATATATTGTGTTTTTTATCAGTTCATGTCAAAATGCCAAATATGCACTGTGTCCTAGTGCTAAAAGAGCCCCCACTGGTAGAGAAATATTACAAGTTCAAAAATGTTTGCAAATCAGAGTTTAAGTGTGTGCAGGTGAGTAAGAAAAGTCCTGAGTTTACATTGTGTGTTTCATGCAAAGTGTGTACAGGTTAGTAAGAAAGGTCCTTAGTTTGTGTTTCATGCAAAGTGTGTGCAGGTGAGTAAGAATGGTACTTAGTTTGCATTGTGTGTTAAATTCAAAATGTCTGCAGGTGAGTAAGAAAGGTCCTTAGTTTACATTGTGTGCTTCATGCAAAGTGTGTGCAGGTGAGTAAAAAAGGTCCTTAGTTTATTTACATTGTGTGTTTCATGCAGAGTGTGTGCAGGTGAGTTAGAAAGGTCCTGAGTTTACATTGTGTGTTTCGTGCAAAGTGGATTTTTTAGTAGTATTTGGAGAGGAAATTATATCATGAGGCATCTGTAGATACCATCACATAGGAGCTGATGTGATTCTTCTGTAACAACACACCCACTTGAAGGCCTTGTTTGAGACTGGATCAAAAGAGGATCAAGTAGCACTTGCAGAGATTGTTTGCAAATTTGTTGGCAGAGCACAATTTGCCATTCCTCATAGCAAACCATTTTACTATAAGTTGATTAAAGTTACATTTCCAGAGTATTGGAGTGCAGTCAGCAGCTTTAAAAAGTCAGCCACAACAAACTGAAGTTTGAATTTCATGCATGCAGAGCCTAGATGCTTTGTCATTGCCACATTCTAATGGTAGCCCTGAGTGGCCGAGTGGTTTAAAGCGCTCTATTATGGATCACTGCCATCTCACCTCTGTCTGCATAGATTCGAGTCTCGGATTCGGCCAATGTGGGTATGTGAGAAAGCTTGCCAGTAGCTTCTCGAGGGTCGGTGGTTCTTTCCGGGGATTTCCCGGGTTCTTCCTCCACCATTAATACTGGCCGCCATGTATAGCCTATCGTGTGCTGAAAAATGGCGTTAAACCATACAACAACAACAACAACAACAACAGCCACATTCTAATGTGAATACAGAGAGAGTGTTCTCCATTCTTCACAAAATATCAAGGAGCAAATCTTGACCCCAAAACTTACGACAGCCTTTGTAGTATGAAACTTAAAAATTACGTTGAATGTCAAAAGTGATTACCAATCAAGTGATCTTGTGAAGGAAACTAAAAATTGTTGCAGAATTGTTTTTGAAAGAAAGCTTTGTGGTTACCTATGAGACAGATACGCAGATCTTCCCTTTTCATTTAATTGAGAACATGCTGACTCGTATTAATTATTTTTGTAGTATTTTCCAACAGAATCTGATTCAGGTTCAAAGATTGCTTCTAATCATAGTATGAAGAAAATATATATATTTTGGCAAACACTTACATCAGTAACCTTAAATCTTTAAAAATTTGTAAGTAAAAAACATACTGGTTTAGAAGAATTGCAACTGTTCAGACTTTGTAAATGTACTGGTTTTTGATGCACTGGTAGTGTCACATGCATGGAGTTCATTTATCTTTGCTTCAGATTAGAAAATACTTGTCACGTACAAATGTATTACTTGAGTATATTATAATTTATTTTTGTAAGAAATACAAATAGGTACAGAGTCAAATGTCAATTTTAAATGGTTTCTCATGTAAAAAAAACAATCATCACATGCATTCAAAGGAGTAAATACAGTTTGAATATAAACACTCTTAAAACACTTGTAGAAATCTATTCCAGTTCAGCTCTTTGCTAGAATGTTGCAGTCAGCTGTAATTACATTATATTGCTTTCCAGAAATACCTCACAACTACATCAAATAGTGATACACTAACTTAATGTATTGGGATGTAATCTTAAATCATATATTTCTATTTTTGCCTACAGCTTTATTGCACCATCTCTCGACTTGCAAGTAGAAATATGTCCTATGTGCCGTATACAGTTCAAGACAGTGCCTGTAATATAAGATGTATGAGCCAGAAAAAAAAGACAGTGCCAGCGGTCAGAACTAGTTGACAAATTTGCTGTCCGAGTAAATTATTTGTTAGTTTTTAAATGAGATATTAAGATTTTGGGAGGGGGGTGTTTGAAAATTGAGTTTCCAGGCAAATATTACATTTTTTGCAGCTTTAGTTATTTGTACATGAATGCAGACATATATGAATTGGACAGGCTTCTACCTGCCTCAATATTTACTTGCATGCACATCCTTTGTAGTTGGGAAGAGTTGCTGAGGTTCAGTGATTTGCAATGCACTACTCATGACCAAGACTTTATGGGTTTGAATCTTGCCCACACCATTCCAGATTGACTGCCATGGAGTGCCTCTGGGCATGAATCTTTATTTCATTTGCCTTGGCATGATATAACCATGCATGCATCAAGGTAACATTAATCACCAGTTAATCAATCTTGATAGGAACTATAATTTTATGTCCCATCATGACTGTGGCATAGATGTGCAGCATTCAGTCCAATATGTCCCACATTTCTTATGTGTGCAACTACTCCTGGACTGTTTTGAAATTTGGAACATATTACTGACATCTTGCCAATATGTGCTTATTGTTCTGTCCTGCTTGGATGCATTTTCTAGAGTTATGGGCCTTTTCTGGGTGTTAATAATTATCCCATAGTTGATAATTACTGTGTGTGCAACAGGTTAATCCACAGCTTATGATGAATTGCCCTGAAAGTTGGCAGACATTATTTACACGAGACCAGCATATGCCTGTCATCCTTTAGTCATATTCTGATGCAGTTGTTATTCCCCTTTCTGGTGTTAAACATAATATGCTGTATATGATTATTCCTGTGTGTGTAACTAGACTCTCAACTTTGGATGAACTGCTCAAAACTTGGCGGATTCTGCTGACATCAGTTGAACATGTTCTGTTATGTCATGCTTTGATGTTTTTCTACAGTTATACCCATTTATTATTTTTAAATCCATGTTAATTTTCATTTTCAGGTTTATATGTGTATACATTCTGGCGGCACTAATGTTTTTGTCTGTATGCAACAGTCATTCTGGCAAAGGGGAGGGGTGGGTGGGGAGGTGAGGACATCCATATAATGTGGACACATTTATATTTAATTGAAAATCTTATTTTCTCTTCAAGTTAAAAAGACAAAAGATGTGTCTGACAGACAGATTCAGCACAGGATTTATCACTTAATCCAGATTAATTTTCCTGCATCAGATTTCTTTTTGTGTCAATACTTTCACTTAAACGGGGCCCCGAGTGGCCGAGTGGTCTAAAGCGCTCTCCATCTTTCAGGGGTTTTCCCTTGTTCTTCCTCCACCATTAATACTGGCCGCCATGTATAGCCTATCGTGTGCTGAAAAATGGTGTTAAACCCTACAACAACAACAACAACAACTTTAATTTAAACAAAAATGAAAGTCATATGATACAACACTGTAAATAGAATCCCTAGAGACATTATCGTTATAAGAAACATCTGCAGAGTTATGTATCAATATTAGTGTGGATGATATCATCATATGGTGGTTGTTTTTCTGTTATATGGCAAATCATTTGTAACCTTTATTTTAGTCCATAATGTGATTTTGGTCTGAAGACTTAGAACTGATATATAAAAAATAAAAGGATTTTAATGTACGTGAAGCGGGATTGTTTGTGAACAACTATTTTGTTTCCCTTGCATGTCATACATAGTTTTTGCAGGTTACAAACCTGTTATACCCAAAAACTTTTATTCCTGACATTAACAAAATGAAAATTATATGATCGGTTTGATTTTACTGCCCCCATATGACTAAACAGATATAATTTAACTTTCAAAAGTTTTTTCTCTTTGTCATATTACAGAAGACATCTTGCAGTCATCATGTACATCTGTCTATTCACTTACTCATTCAGCCATCTGTCCAGGAATATTTTTTGGAAACAATTACGCAAGAACAAGTTGATTTACTTGAACGAATTAAATTTGTTTGCTGAAAGAAGAAAGCTACTCAAATATTTTACAACAAGAAATTGTTTATGTTGAAATATATATTTTTATGACAGAACCAGGACATCCAATCAAAAGAGTTCAGAATTTCTTATAAATTAGTTGGGTTTTTATAAACATAAATTTGATTGATATGTTTTAAAATGAATGAAAAAATCAAGCATGTATTTTTGGGATCCTTCAGTAAACAACAAGTTTTGAATATGAAAAACAAATTGCAGAGTTTTAAATAATCTGGATCCTGTATCAGATGATTATTACACCTGTGCTATGTTGCATATTGAAATACCAAGGAATCGGGCCAAAATATGATAAACTGATTAATGATGCACACTGACTCCTACATGTATTTTAAACTTTTCTGTTCCATTTAGAAGGTAGGGCCTGAGTGACAGTGTGCAACGTCTTTGTGTGATGGCATGCAAATTTCTGTGCAATCTCGGAGTCAGGAAACATACCTAACAACTTTCTAAAATGATCTGCAATGAGAAATTATTATGGTAAATTATTCTTTGCAACAAAATTTGCAAACAAAGTTTTTGCATGTACCACTTTCAATTCAGTCTCAAACAAGACCTTTAAAATGGGTGTCTTTGTTACATAAGAATCATGTATGCATTTGCCTGGTGATGTAATTTCTTCGTGTATATACTATTTTAAAATCCACTTTGCATGAAAGATGCAATGCAAACACGGGACTTTTGCTACTTGCATCAATTTAAAGCATTGTTTAACTTTTAATATTTTTAATTGGTGTTTTTATCATTATGATAAAACATCTTTTGGTGTTTTGACATGACTCAAATTCATATATGAGCTACCCTTAAATATGTGTCTTAAAACATCTTGAAAAGTACATTCATAATTATACAAAACAGAAAGAATCAAAATAGATCTATTTTGGGCAAGAGTTTCTGATGAAATCATGTTTTGGTCAGCCTTTTCGTTTCATCTCACCTGGGCCATAGGTATGCTGATTTTTAATAAAGACTCAAATGAACCACCTTTGATCCCTTTTTTACTTATAACACCAAATGAATATCCTGTCTTTGTCCTTAAACTCTTCAATCTAGAACAATAACGTAATAAATTTAAAGCTTGTTGTGTACACATGTAAGTCATTGTGTAGCAATCGTTAATTGGATTACTCAGTATGCATCATTGCATTGACTGTTGGAACAGTTTGGGCCCAATGTTGACTGGTTGTGACTGATTTCTGTAATGTGTGGACAGATTGGATAAAAATGCTGTTTCTTTTTCTAATTCAAAAAAAATATTTTAAGTTTCAAAAGCAGTAGATGTGATTTATAAAACAGTATGTGTGGCAGATGGCCTTTAAAACAGTATTTTTGTCTTACTCTCACAGGTAGAATCATGTGTGAGATTCATCCATAGTAAGTATGTTAGAATGGACAAAGTGGATGTCACTGAACTAGTTTTGTCACTATATTCATTGTAATATAAATATTAATCAGATCTTATATAGGATTGAAATACTTCACAAAATATTTTTGATGATAAAATGTTTGGAAAAATGAACATGCTTGAAATTAACATTCAGTTTTTTTTCTTTATACAGAATGAGTTGTAAGTACTAAATTTCATAGCAGTTTATTTTCATAATTTGGAGGTTTGAATATGAGCAGAATTTCAGTTTTTTATTCTTAAAAGGAACAGGTTTTCTAGTGGTATTTGCTTTTTGCATCGGTTTGATTGTCTCATGACAGATTCATGCGTCAAAATTCCAGTCATGCTCACTTGGACCGTTTTATGGCATGTTGTAAAATGACATCTGTTAAAGTTAAAAATAAAATTGTATTTTTTTGCTTCAATATGTTATTATTTTCTGGCAACAGGATCTGGGTAAACTGTCTTCATTGAACATGGATAATGTGCCTGGGCCTAAAAAGTGACCCAAATGCAAGACCTATAATGTGACACTATGTGTCCTACCACTTACCAGTATCTTCCATTTTATTGATTTTGTAAAACCAGCTGTAAATTGTTTAGCAATTTATGCAGGAGTACAATTATACCTTGGTTGTTTATTATTTTTTTATATCCTGGTTAAATTGTAACACTTTGTTAGCAGTATTTTTTGGAGTTAGTTTTTGGAGTTAGTTTTTGGAGTTATTTTTTAGAGTTATTTTTTGGAGTTATTTTTTGGAGTTACTTTGCTTCACCCGCATGCTGTCAGACATATTCTTCTTCCTATGTTGGCACACTTTCAGCAAAAGAGACTCTTGTACGTAATTGTTGATATTACTGTGCTGATACTTTCATTATCATGTGAATTTATCAGATTTTTCTCCTTGGATCTATGTTGAAAGTTAAGTGCCAATTTTTGAATGATTAACACTCACAATTTGGTATAAAACTTTGGCAGCTGAGTGCCTGAATTAATGTTTATTTTGAGCAGGATCATACAATCAATTTTAGCTTGTTATTCACCTCAGAGCATGCAGTTCTTTTGTATACAGTATAAACTGCAATTAACAAAGCAAAAATCTTCCATAAGAATCCCAATTCATACAAACAGTATCACCCAGTATTAACACTTTGTATGCTCAGGATCACTTGCTGAGTAGCATTATCAATCTCATTAGAGTTATCAAAACTTGCCCATTGTTATTAGTCCAACACAGATTGTGGCTGTAGAAAATTCAAACTCAATCATCAGATAAACAAAACTGACTGTCATTTAATTCCATCAAATTCTTTTTTATCATACTGCATTATAAAGTAATATTTAAAAACACAAAACAAAAGTAAGTTGAATTAAGGAGATGAGCCAGTGGTGAAGTTAAATGATTAATTTGTAATTCAGAGATTTCTGTACAACTTATTTCTGATCTCAGCAAGGGAACATGAAAAACCTGGGATAAATGACTGTTTGAATGTGGTTTAGATAGACACTGTACTAATAATCTAGGTCTGTTATTGGGACATACACATGTGTTTAGATCGACACTGTACTAATACTCCAGGTCTGTTATGGGGACATGGCACATGTGATTTAGATAGACACTACTAATACTCTAGGTCTGTTATGGAGACATGGCACATGTGGTTTAGATAGACACTGTACTAATACTCTAGGTCTGTTGTGGAGACATGGCACATGTGGTTTAGATAGACACTGTACTAATACTCTAGGTCTGTTATGGGGACATGGCACGTGTGGTTTAGATAGACTGTACTAATACTCTAGGTCTGTTGTGGAGACATGGCACATGTAGTTTAGATAGACACTGTACTAATAATACTCAAGGTCTGTTATGGCACATGTGGTTTAGATAGACACTGTACTGATACTCTTTTTATATTACTGGGACATAGCACATGTGGTTTATATAGACAGCACTGTTAATCTGGGTATGTTATGGGGACATAGCACATGTGGTTTAGATGGACACAGTGCTGATAATCAGGGTATGTTATGTGGACATAGCACATGTGGTTTAGATAGACAACACTTATAATCTGGATATGTTATGGGGACATGGCACATGTGGTTTATTTAGACAATACTGATAATCTGCATATGTTATGGGGACAAAGCATATGTGGTTTAGAGAGACACTACTGAAAATATGGGTTGTTATGGGGACAAAGCACATGTGGTTTAGATGGACACTACTGAAAATCTGGGCATGTTATGGGGACATAACACATTGTTTAGATGGACACTGTACTTTTAATTTGGATATGTTTTGTGGAAATGGCACATGTGGTTTAGATACACTACTGTTAATCTGGGTATGTTATGAAGAAATGGCTCACCTGGTTCAGATGGACAGTACTGATAATATGGGTATGTTATTGGGACATAGCACACATGGTTTAGAGAGACACAGTACTTTCAATCTGAGTATGTTATGGGGAAATGACACATGTGGTTTAGATAGAGGTTTAGATGGATAATGTACTTATAATAAACAGGGTATGATATGAGGACATAGCACATATGGTTTAGATAGACACTACTGATAGTTTGGGTATGATATGGGGACATAGCACATGTGGTTTAGATAGACGCAGTACTGATAATCTGGGTATGATATGGGGATATAGCACATGTGGTTTAGATATACACAGTACTGATAATCTGGGTATGATATGGGGACATAGCACATGTGGTTTAGAAAGACACTCCTGATAATCTGGGTATTATATGGGAACATGGCACATATGGTTTAGACAGACACAGTACTGATAATCTGGGTATGATATGGGGACATAGCACATGTGGTTTAGATAGACACAGTACTGATAATCTGGGTATGATATGGGGACATAGCACATGTAGCTTAGATAGACACAGTACTGATAATCTGGGTGTGATATGGGGACATATCACATGTGGTTTAGATAAACATTGTATTGATAATCTGGGTATGTTACGGGAACTATACATGTGGTTTAGATAAACATTGTAATGATGATTCTGGGTATGTTATGGGAACTATACATGTGGTTAAGATAGACACTATACCAATAATCTGACTGTTATGGGGACAATACATGTGGTTAAGATAGACACTATGCCAATAATCTGACTGTTATGGGGACAATACATGTGGTTAAGATAGACACTATACCAATAATCTATGTTATGGGGACAATACATGTAGTTAAGATAGACACTATGCCAATAATCTGACTGTTATGGGGACAATACATGTGGTTAAGATAGACACTATACCAATAATCTGACTATGTTATGGGGACAATACATGTAGCTAAGATAGACACTATACCAATAATCTGACTGTTATGGGGACAATACATGTGGTTAAGATAGACACTATACCAATAATATGAGTATGTTATGGGGATGGTACATGTGGTTAAGATAGACACTATACCAATAATATGAGTTTGTTAAAGGGACATAGTACATGTGGTATAGATACACTCTGTACTGTTAGACATGTTTGTATGACACAGTGCATGTGGTATATATAGATACACTCTGTACTGTTAGACATGTTTGTGGGAGGTGCCTCGAGTGGCTGAGTGGTCTAAAGTGCTCTCCATTACGGATCACTGCCATCTCACCTCTGTCTGCATGGGTTTGAGTCTCAGATATGGCCAATGTGGGTATGTGAGAAAGCCTGCCAGTAGCTTCTCATGGGTCGGTGGTTCTTTATGGGGGGGTTTCCGGGTTCTTCCTCCACCATTAATACTGGCCACCATGTATAGCGTATCGTGTGCTGAAAAATGGCGTTAAACCCCACAACAACAACAACATGTTTGTGGGACATTATACATGTGACTTTGATATACAGTGGTCACCCTCTTGAATGGCTTCCCTTACTAGTGGTTGGTCTCTTTTTAAAGCCTGAATAGAATGGCTACCTCTCTAACATAGTCATTGGTCAGCATAAAAAATGTCAAATTTACACCTCATGACTGACATTGACATTTGTTCCAGTATGTCAGTAAAGTACCTAACTGTACTAAAGAGGTAAGTAATCCAGTGACCCTTACCACTGTGTGTTACATAGATGTTATGTCATTTTGATGACAATAATTGGTCATTATTAACACTGATAATTATCAAGTTTACAAGAGCCAACAGCTAAGAAGCACTGAAATGATCTGCTCAAGTCAGTGTCCAGTCTCCATAAAGTAGAAATGTTATGTTAGCCATTGTGGCTTCTCTCCATTGAATTACAAGATGTATTAGAAAGGATACCAGACTATAACCAGTCCATCAGATGACGAACTCACTTTCTTTGTAAACACTGAGATTTTGTGCAGTAGCTAAGTAGGCATGAGTGTTTACTGTAATGGCTACAATTTAGTTTGAAAGTGTTATGATTGCATTGAAGGAATAAGTTGCTGCAAAACCCCACAGAACATTGTTAGTTTAGAAGGAACAGTGAAAGCAATTCCAACTAAACAAAGGAAAGGGGAGTTATATGAACATTGCTAAAACAATGTTGAATATGTAGAAGAGGATGTAAACACCCAAATATATGTTGCAAGATGAGACTCAGTGAGGTGACACACTGGAGAAGGAGCATATAATGTCACTCACCCCATGCTGGTTTGTGGATGTTGATTAGGCTGGAATCAGTTGTACTGTGTCATAAGCTGTCATTCATGCATGCTGTCATTCACGCAAGCTGTCATTCATGCATGCATCCTGTGACTGTTGTCCAAGTTAAAAGGGCTTTCAGTTTTAAAAGATTGCAGTTTGTACAGAGATATGTTGACCATTGTTTTCTAAGGGTTTAACTCGTTTTTGCCTTTATCTTTGCTTTGTATGTGGGAGTTTTTTTGTTGTTGAGTTTTTGCATCTTCTTTACCTTTTATTTATTGCGTCATGGTGGATATATGCTTTTGGTTGTTGAGACCCATGGTGGCTTAGTGGTTAGCATGCAGGATTTATGTCCAGAAGAGTGGGGGTTTAAATCCCACCATCACATCAGCCTAGGTTGGCTACTGTGATGTGTCGCTGAGCAATACACTTGATCTAATGTATTGACATAAAGTACAAAACCTGCTATTTTTATAAGAGGAGTTGTCTTCCTGGGGATTTTGGCAGTGCCTTTGACTGTGCTCTATGTAACCATGATTGTGCTGATCTACCATTAAGTCACACACACACACACAGATGGGGATGGAGTTGGGAGGTTTGAGACTTGAAAAGTATTTTCAGGTTCCAAGGAGGGGGAGGAGTAATGTGTGTGGGTTATTGAAAATTAGTTTTATACTGATATAAGCCTTTAGAAAATTACTAGAAATTTAAATTTAAATATAAAAAACAGATTTGCTTAGAATTACACCAAAAAACCTACATTTTGCCATCAAAAAAAATAATCACTTGTACACTATTCCAGGTACCAGAGTAACCACATGTTTCATTTTATACATGGGGTAGACGAATCTGACTTTGACAAGACATTTTTACTGATCTGAAACTTACCAGTAATCTTTGACAAAGATGACTTAAACATTCTTATTCAGAGTAGAGATATAATTACCTTTGTTCTTCAGCACACATCTCTATTATGATTTACCTAACTTGAAATAAATTGGGTTGTTCCATGTGTGTACTTAACTTATGCAAATTAGCATAATGGACTCTACCACAGTTGCGTTCATAGGTCTTAACATGACATCACCCAAATTATTGTTAGCCAATAAAGTACTGGTAGGTATTTTATTTTAGACCACCTTGTGTTTTAATCAGCAGTAGGACAGTCAGCTGTATAAGCTGCCCAGAGGATAGTTTTACGTGAGCATTAAGCAGGAATATTTACTTTTTGTACAGTCTTCTTTCACCATCATGCACATTTTCTATTCTTAGCAATTTATAACTACTGAAGATGTTGTTATCAATATATAAAAAAAGTTTTCAATGCCTCTCCCTCCCCTCACCACAATGATTGGCTTTAAACCTCATTTCCAGTCACTAAATAAAAAAATTGTATGCTGTTAATTCTGTCAGATGATACCCACGAAACAGGCATTTTTACCTTGACATAATGAGAATGTGGCATCTATGCATTCTTCATAGACTTGAATTAGTCATTATGTATGTGCACACCATTTGAAGCAATTAAGAAAAGAAAATGAAGCATAATTGGTGTTAAGAAATATCATATTATGAGTTTTCATTCTTTAGTGTATTACTTACTTTAAAGCTGGAGCAGGAAACCATGCCTAATTGTCCACTCCCATGTTTACTGTATATCAGTTAACAATATTAACCTCGAAATCTAAATATATTTAAAAGCTTTGGAAATTAAAAGAGCTATATACTGAAGGTCTCTTGAAAAATTCCAAATTTCTGGAATTCCATAAGCAGATGTTGATGTAGTTTTATCAGATTTTCTTTATAATTATTCAATGAAAAAATGTGGACTAACATAAAATTTAGTAATGCAACGTCTGCAAAGGTGTTTTGCCTCGATTGATCATAACATATAATGCAAACCAATCAAAACATTCTACTTTTGCAAATATGTTGAATTTTTTAAACTCACCAAATTTATTGATGCCATTATGCACAGGAGTTCGTGACAAAGAAAATTAGGAGTCTAACTTGTAACAGTATAAGTTAGACTCCTAATTTTCTTTGTAATGAACACCTGTGCCATTATGTATAGTTATGTAAGACACGCCTTTCTTGCCTTTCTTGCCTTTCTTTTATTTTGACATATTATTTAGAAATTATTTATATTAAGATGATTGCACAACAAGTTACTATAACTTACAACATTTATCTGATAGTAAGCCATACATAATGATAAGCACACTCCATTATTTGCAGAATTTTAGCAAATATTTTACAGTAAAAACTGCTATGAGCGACCTCTGCTATGTGCAACCACCAGTCATTTCTGACCACAATCGTAATGCATGGATCGATTTTATTATATAAACGCTATGTTATGAGCAACCACCTGCTGACACAGGTGCTCGAAGTGAGCTTGATGTTGAGAAGAAAAAACAATAATCTGAAGGATAAGAATCATACAGAGTGACAAAAATACCTTAGATTATACTTAAATAACATACATGCATCAAGAGAACCGTTTATACCCAGGCATAAAGAGGTAATAACATGATCGCATCATGTTAGAAATCATTTTAATGTGTTAAATTAATGAGAGTATACATTGAAGTATAACCTTTTGAGCCAAACATAATTCGGCATTGACATGTGTGTCCCATAGTATACATGATTTGAAAATGAGAGTCACTTGTATGCGATGTATGTGTAGTGAAGAAGATAATGTCTAATTCTTCCAAGGAACAGGATTCCTAAAGTTGAATCGAGTTAATGATAAGTAAAAACTTACTTTTGCATCTACCATTGTTCTGTAATTAAAGAAGGGATGTATTTTAGAGTCGCAAGCATGTATATGTACCTCTTTTCACTGCTTGTCACATGAGCTCAAAGTTGTCCCAGCAGGCAAAATTCACGAAAACGCACGCTTTGGAGCCCATAACTTCAGTTTGGAACAACACAGAAAAGTCAGTGATGGCTTGATGAATAGAAAACTATCTCAGGAGTAAAACAAGCCATAGAGTATGGTTGTGTGCCTTTAAAGATGGAAGTAGCGGAAGGAAATCGAGGGTCATGGGTGGAGCCAGGTATTTGGAAGTTAACGTACCGTCTCTCTTATATAGTATGATAGAGAGTGTCCTATGTCAGAATGGGTCATGGGGGGTAATCTAAGGTATTTTTGTCACACTGTATGATTTTTTCCCTTCAGATTATTGTTTTCTTTCTCAACATCAAGCTCGTGTTGAGCACCTGTGCCTGCTGAACATGACCAGTGACTGTGATGTCTTGGCAAAATATGCATTTCGACACTGCTGTGAATGACCCCATTGCAGAAACAAGGATATACTGACCTTTATTTAATCCCTGTAAAAACAGCCACTCATACCATTCTAAATTTTAATTTTAAAAAAAAATAATAAACTGGCTACCGATGTCTGAGTCATTTTAGCTATGCCTATAGTGTTTTATAGTTTCTGTTGTGAACCAGACTAAAGTATATGTAGATTATTTTCTAGTCTGTTTCCCTGCTTTGTATGCTCCCTGCATTGTTCTCGCTATTAGTATAGGGGTGAGCAACACAGGGAGCATAAAAAGCAGGGAACCAGATTAATTATTCCTGCACTTAGCCTGCTTCCTGGTCTTATTTTAGGACCCGGCATCCCTATCAATGATTGTATAGTGAGAACAGACACCACTGACCTATATGTAATCAGTTGTTACAATGACTGCTTGATTAGTAATTATCGTTCTGATAAAAAACAAACATAAAAGGAATATTTAAAAAAAAAGGAATGTTGCTACCAGTGATAGATGCTACAATCCGCAAACCAGGCTAATGTACATGTCACAAATTGCCGTTGTAGTGCCAAAGTTGACATAGTCGTCGCATATATATTGTTTGTCTATAGACTTAATCTGTATTGCCAGGGGTGAATATGGTCATTGTCTATTAAACCAGAAAGAGAGAATCATTTGCGGGATTCGATTGATAGTGTTCAAGACATGTGATATTTGTTGTATTCCCCCCCCCAATGTTACATGATTACATGCAGCAGTTTAAATGTTGGTAAAACAAATTTAGATTGTTATAAAGGAAAACAAGTAAATCAGAAACAATTTAATAAGTTCAAATATGTGATCTTCAAATGTAAATGGGATTTCATGTTTAATGATAGAAGTATATCTTTATTGCTATATAATTTTGTTGTTAATAAAGAATAGAATAGATGTACAGTGATTGTGGTTATTTTTCTTGAACTTGTTCTGAAACTGGACCTTGAAAACTCATCTTTTTGTACAAACCTGCTATGAGAGACCACCTGTCCTAAGAGACCACTTTTTGTTGACAGAAGGGGTGGTCTGTCATAATAGGTTTTACTTTACTAAATTTTGACAAATATTTACTATTTTTAGATAATACATGTAAATTCACCCCCAGCTTTTTGAGAGAAAAAAATTCATGGATGAAATACTGTATACATGTATATAGAATGTTCTCTTGGTGGGCAGTCAGATGTTTTAATATTAGAGAAATACTGGATAGAATGTGTCACAGTCTCATGTTTCGTGATGGTAGAAATCCTGTATAGAATGTGTCTCAGTCTCATGTTTCATGATGGTAGAAATCCTATACAGAATGTGTCTCAGTCTCATGTTTCATGATGGTAGAAATCCTGTTTAGAATGTGATTTTAGTTGGTCAGAAGTTTTATCATGGGAGAAACACTGTAGATTGTGATCTCTGTGGAGAAATACTTTATTGAATGTGATCTCAGTGGGTCAGAGATTTTTTCATGTAGAGAATGCAGTATATGAATCTGCTTTCTGTGAAAAGTCTAGAATGTGCTCTCAGGGGGTCAAATGTTTTATTATTGGAGAAAAACTGTATCAAATGTGGTTTCAGTGGATAAACACTATAGAATGAGCTCTCAGTGGAAAAATACTGTGTATAGTGTGATATCAGTGGAGAAACACTATAGAATGAGCTCTCAGTGGAAAAATACTGTGTATAGTGTGATATCAGTAGATAAACACTATAGAATGAGCTCTCAGTGGAAAAATACTGTGTATAGTGTGATATCAGTGGAGAAACACTATAGAATGAGCTCTCAGTGGAAAAATACTGTATAGTGTGATATCAGTGGAGAAACACTATAGAATGACCTCTCAGTGGAAAAATACTGTATAGTGTGATATCAGTGGAGAAACACTATAGAATGAGCTCTCAGTGGAAAAATGCTGTGTATAGTGTGATATCGGTGGAGAAACACTATAGAATGAGCTCTCATTGGAAATATACTGGGTATAATTTGATATCAGCGGAGAAATAATATATAATGAGCTTTCAGTTTATAAATATTGTATTGAATGTGTTCTAATAGGTAATAACATGATTGCATCATGTTAGGAATCATTTTAATGTATTAAATTAATGAGAGTATACATTGAAGTAAACCTTTTTGAGCCAAACATAATTCGGCATTGACATGTGTGCCCCATAGTATACATGTTTTGAAAATGAGAGTCGCTTGCTTGTGATGTATGTGTAGTGAAGAAGATAAAAGTTTTCTTGGTTTAGAGGCACTGTTTGAAATGTGCTGTCAGTGGAGAAATATTGTATTGAACATGCTCGAAAGTGGAGAAACAAACTATGGAATGTATTTGCAGTTGAGACAAAAACTGCACAGAATATATTCCTAGTGGATTAAATGCTGCTGTGGTGTGGTTTTTGATGTAGAGGAAACTACTGACCTTAGATGGGTGACAACTTGCCATTGCACACATCAGAACTTGGTATCAAACCTGGGACTGTGAAGGTAAACATGATGACAAAAAAATACATGTATTTAATCTTCAAAAAGATGCCATTTATACTGAGCTTAAATCAGAATGATCATTTTCTGAAGCAGTCAAGAATTCTTCATTGTTGACTGATTTTGTTAAACCCGCATTAGTGGGGAGCAATACATGTATATTGCAGTCATGCTTTTGGCGTTGGCATCAATGATTTGTGAAGGTTTTGGTTCAAGTTTTACAGTACAGTAGTACATTAATTCCAGACTGAACATACAAGCCCCAGCATTCGTGTTTTAATATTACAACATTCAGTCTTTATCTCCTTCATATTGATCATGTCTCTGGAACTGAGTACTTCTTCCCAAAACTGTTTTCAAATTTAAATGTTAGGTACATTTTATTGAGGTATGCACCTTGAGCAAGATCACATATTGTGATTATGATTTTGGAATTGGTAACAATAACAATAAAATTTACTGATTGTGGTTGTTATTTCTTAAGTTTCAGTTTTATTCTCAGTTTATTGAGCCAAAAAATCCACATTTCTGCGTATTTTCTTTTCATAAACTCATTTGTACTTCAGATATGAACTTCTGAGAGAGTTACAGGAGTAAGGTATAGTGGTCTGCATTTCCAACATGCACATTGGAGATTGTTGGCATACATCTGTTACTTTCCTGTACTGTGGATGAAGATTCTTTTGATATTGTATTTGTGGAAATTGTACATGATCTAAGCACACAGCTAACCATAATGACTGCACCCATGTGCTCAAAAAATTAGACTGAATTAGTCTAAAGAACTCTATTTTGAGCAGTTATTAAAATGGGGAAAAGTAATTTTGCCAGACAAGACAATATCAGCTTCAGAAAGTGCAATTGATGAATTACCAAATACAGTTTATTTTTTTAAATAGTTGTCAGCTCTGTTTCTTTCAATTTACCTCTGAAGTCCAGGAAATGAATTATGAAAATGACCAAGAGGAGTCAGCAGTTTTTTTTATAGATGCACATTTGAAATAAGGCCAAGCTATAGATTCTATAGCCCATATTACACACAGCAATCATACACCAAAATAAAGGGAATTAAAAGTGTTTTACCAATACCCAGGATATACAAGTCCTTTTCTAAAATAGCCAGTACAACCAGTGAGGAAATCCAGGGAAATTCTTTTCTTTAAAAATCTAACCCTATGCAAAAGTACAAAACTGTAGCATCATCACCATCTCATAATTTACTGAAGACAAGGGGAAAGAACTGATATCTACCATATCATTAATATTTACTGGATTAATTCCCTTGCATTATTCTGTTTTGCATAAATAGTTATTACATTTCCTCTGGTTTGTTAATTACCAAAATAAAGTCTTTATTCTTATTTTATGTGGGTGACACATTTTGTACAAAAATCAGTCTCCCTTGAAATTCTCAATTACTTACACATGTTCATACAAATTTATAAAATGCAGCAGGGAAACAAGTATCATACAAAATGATATTTCTTATTAATGTACACAAAAGCCACATTATATGTACTCAGCACACTGTGGACACAAACATGCATCAATGTAAACTTGTCTTTCATTCACACACACGCACACACACACAAGTAATCACCCAGATATGTTTCATACAAGATATACATAAACACAATAAAGTTTGCCGTAATCTGTTTTAGACATTATCAGAATTCCATCCATTGCAAACATCTGAGATGAAAAGAAGACACTGATGATGGGTCTTTAACATTTTGAGGTAGACAGTTCCAAATGATTGGATCCAAAAAAAAAGCCAAACAAATTTGATTCAGTTTACTGATGGGATTAAGAAGAAAAATGATAGTAGGTGACATGTGGCATAATATCAGTAAATGAGACTTTATATTAGTATTACTTGTACTTTGACTTAGTATATCATTTTTATGGTTGGGCATAAAACCATTAGAAGCTTAAAAAGTAAATTTAGCTTTCCTTAAAACATATTTTGATAATTCATACATTTTTACATTGCTGTCTTGGATCTTGAACTTTATTAGTAAGTTGCTACATTGCAATGACAGTTTAGTTAGTTGCTATGACAGCTATGATATTTTAGTGCCATGCAGTGTCAGCCTTTGATATAATCTCGTGTTTTTTAAAAATGTGACCATACTGATATAGAGAAGTCTGAAGATTCATCAGTCGTGATTAATATTTGTGGTAATGGATTCCGATCTTTATTGTTTTGTAAGAAAAAAATGCACATTTTTAACTTTAACTTTGTACAATATGTTATCCAATAAGTACTTTTATGTTCATATTGATTATTCCTAATTTTTGGGGGGTTTCATTAAATTGTATCTGGTTATTCTTGCTTTGTTTCTTAAATCATTTTGGAAAAATATTAATCTATTTTCCATTCTGTGTTATGTTTAATGGTTTCCACAACAACTTATTCAACATTGGAATCATACATCCTGGGTATAGTCATAATTGGATGTAATAATAATAATAATGGTGTATTTGTTATGGATTCAGTGCCATTTTCCAGCACATGATAAGTTATTACAGTGCTCTTTAATTATCATTTAGGAAATTACCATGTGTGCCATGAGGGATTCTGGCACAAATTCTAACTTACAGTGCTCTTTAATTATCATTTAGGAAATTACCATGTGTGCCATGAGGGATTCTGGCACAAATTCTAACTTACAGTGCTCTTTAATTATCATCAAGGAAATTACCATGTGTGCCATGAGGGATTCTTGCCCAAATACCAACTTAAAATACTTTGTAATTATCAAAAAGGAAATTGTCATATGTGCCATTGGGGATTCTGGCCTAAATACCATCTTACAATGCTTCATAATTATCATCGTGAGACGACACAAAATCTCATGCTGAAGATCAGTTTTATCAACCATTCATGTGAATCCTCTATTCCAAAATTACATTGATTATTAATACTCCCCACATCCCAAGAAAACAAAACAAATTACCGTAGTACTTGATCTCTGACAATTCAAAAATAGTGTCCTTTACCACTTCTTTAGTTTATCAGAGTAAATTCATTGATGTCCAAGCCACCAGTTGTGGTCATGTATAATATATAGGTGTTTTGAAAGCTGGAAGCGGGGTTGGAGCTACCATTGCAGCATACCACAAGTTGGATAAAGCCTCCATGTTTTCATGCATCAGATTAAATGCTGTTTTTATGATTTACATTAAGAAAGCCTAAGTTAGGTTCAATTTTAACAATTTTTGGTTTCAGTAAACAAGTCATGTATCATTAATAAACAAGTCATGTTTGTTTCAGACAAATAAATTTAAAAAAAATAAAGAAATTTAAAAAAAAACATATTGACGAAATTTTAACTTAAAAGGCCTAAAAATCTTGTTGATACCTTCTTTATGAAGCTGTTTGTCAGTGGAAGTTTGAAGCTCGCTTATTGTTCCAAAATACTCTGCAAGTATCGTGTGGTCAGCGTGCAAAGAATGAATGACGACACTATAATTCATCCTTTTCAGACTTGTCACGGCTGTGGAGGTGAGATGGAGAGTGGTGACCTTGCCGTCTTTGCCCCGAAGTTGTCACGGGATGTGAGCTGGCATCCAGCATGTTTTTTCTGCCAGACTTGTGAAGAACTACTCGTGGATCTGACGTACTGTCAGCATAGTCAGAAGCTTTACTGTGAACGCCACTATGCTGAGCTGATTCGACCTCGATGTCCTGCATGTGATGAGGTAAAATATACCAGACCTATTTTTCATCCCTCTTACTGCCTGTTTTTCCACTGAAAAAATACAATGAAATCATTGTGTGCCAGCCTGTGGATTGATGTATGCTACCAGTATCTGATTTGCAAAAGCTTTAACACAAAACGTTATTGGTAGAAAAGTAATACTTTGTGTCACTGTGCTTATATAGGTGATATAAATCTTGCAATGGATGTGTTATCAAAAGGACTTGATATTATTGTCACCTACAATGCTAAATCCAAGTTCATTATAAATAAGTTCTTGTACTGCAAGTTGATTGTTTCAGAATGCTTCTCAATCAACCTTTTTTACTATAACGTTCAGCAGATGCTCTGTACGATATATTGCCTTAAGCTTTTTGTTTTGTCAGGATGCCATCCATGAAGTGGACAAATTCCTAACAGAACTGATTGGCAGCTAAGAATCATCATTCTGCATACAGCATACACCATTTCCTTAATAACTAGCAAGAATTTAGGTTAAAAAGCATTGACCACAGTAGAAACAAAGGCGTGAGTTAGCAAGGTCGAGTCATAATTACATAGTTAAGGTTAGGATTTTCAACTAAAATTGGTAAAATATATGTTCGTTTATAAATAATATTCTTAGATACTGTAATAAGTGAATGATTTAGCATAAATAAAGTGTATATGTACATGTGCTACTCAGATTGGTCTGAAACAGGAGTTACTTCCCGTGTGGAACCTAGTCCTTGCACCCATTCATCTTTGCAGTACAGATACTAAAATTTCATAGCTTCATTTGCATTCTTCATTGAACTCATCAACACATTTGCATATTTGCATTCTTCAGGTGCCAAAATTGAACTCAACACATTTGCATACTTCAAGTGCCAAAATTGAACTCATCAACACATATGTTTTTATTCCTCAAGTTGGCAGTAGAAATGTTGGTATAAACCATATTGTTAACAGATGATTGAATTCTGCTCAAAAGCTGATTCAGCTAATAAATGGTGTCAGCACACAGTAATTGCACCATCCCAGGATGTTACACCTGGGTCATAAAGAAGAAGGTTAAGAAGAAAAAAGATATGAGAAGCACTCAAAGTTTATTCCCAAGCGCACTGTAGTGTTTGAAGAACAAGTCACCATATTCGCCGCAGTAAAAATTATATGAATTGTCTACAGTGTTATTTATACAAACATTTAGAATGAATCTCTAACCAGATTGTTCTGAAATGATAACCATATTGCATGAATTTTAAACAGCTGGAGATAATTAGTCTGTTAATTAGTGCTTTGTTAAATTAATCTGTTAATTAGTGCTTTGTTAAATTTTGTCAGAGGATTATTAAGTTCTCACTGCTTGTAAAAATTATGCCAGACTAAGCTGTAAAGTTAACGGAATTATGTCAGAACTGTCTTTTTTATCCTTTTGATGTTGCAGTATATTTGATGCCATTGTAATTGGACATGAGATGAAGGAAGTACTCCTGTGCAAAATATATTTTTTCCATGTTTTTCTGGAAGACTTTTCTATTGGGAATCTAATAGAAAAGTTCCCATGACAAAAGTTTATTTATGACAACTACCACAAAACTTCTGTAAAAAATCCAGTCTCAATAAAAAATGAGTTTGGACCAAGTTTAACTACAGGCATCCTTAATGTTGACATTATGACATATACTTCTGTCAAACGCACCATCTCAATAATATGTGTTTAGACCAAGTTTAACTAAAGGCATCCCTAATGTTGACATTATGACATATACTTTTATCTAAGGCACCATCTCAATAATCTGTGTTTAGACCAATTTTAACTACAGGCATCCCTAATGTTGACATTATGACATATACTTCTGTCAAAGGCACCATCTGAATAATCTGTGTTTAGACCAAGTTTAACTACAGGCATCCTGGACTTTGACATTATGACACAGACTTCTGTAAAAGATCCACCTCATTAAAATGTGTTTGGACCAAGTTTAACTTCAGACTTCCCTAATGATGACATTACAACATTTACATCTGTCAAATGCACCGTCTCAGTAAACTTTGGACGGAGTTTAATTACAGGCATCCCTGCCTTTGACATTAGGTTGTTCATGCCTTTACTTTATGTAATGTTTGACATTTTGTTATTCGTAGGAGCAATGACAATCTCATATGTGATGCATTTAATTTAACCATTCCATTTTCTGTTTATTTGAAGATTTTTATTTAAATAGTTTTGTTTATATTTTCACTGCCACCCCAAAACAATTATCTTTTGTTTTCTAAAACAAAGTGTTTCAGAAATATACTAGAATCTTGTGTATTACATGGAAGCAGAGATGAAAAGTAAGGGGACATAACTCAGTTCAGTTTAGAATGATCTTCAAATACACTCATTTGAAACATGATTCTTTTCCCTGCTCCATCCCTTGAGCCTAATTAACATCATAAAAATCCTGTTCAACCCAGATTTTGATATGACTACATGAGATCAGGCATGAATAAAACTCACTCATAAATCACAATCCATAGAAATAATCCAGTAAGTGTCGAACAAAAGTTTTCATCCCATTCTTTATCCATTGCTGCATATAAAGACATTACATCATGTGACATTATACACATGGGTACATTTTTTATCCCATTATTTATCTATTACTGCATAAGACATCACAACATGTGACATGACACAGTATGTGTTGCACATCACATGGATACAATTTTTATCTCGTTAAGTATTCATTACTGCATATAAAGACATTCCACCATGTGGCATGATTCAGTTGATATTAATTATTGGAGGTTTTCAGTTTACAGCACTTTATGAAACATTTGTATTACCACAGCAAATTTTAATTGAAATGTCCGCTGCATAGTAACTGGAAAAATCATTTCTCAAGTATATATTGTGTTACGTGTTTAGGCTCTCATGAACATTAACAAGAAAAGAGGGAAGACAAAAGCTTGTAAAATTTAACAAATAATTTATTTCCCTAGTAATGAAAAATAGAACTAATGGTTTTAAGAATCAAATCCAAAAGTAATCCAAGAATAATCCAAGAATTAGAAAATTAGAAGTCCTAGTAATAAAATGTTCAAATGAATTTGAGTTTGAGTCCTGATGAAACTCCAAAATGGAAGGCAATGACATATACTGTAGCCAGTATAGTATTGACATGTCAACAGTTCTTGTACCACAAGGAATTAATATTCCGGTGTTTTGAATTACGAATAACATTTCAATAAATGTCTTTGTCAGGGCCCCGAGTGACCAAGTGGTCTGAAGCGCTGTCCATTATGGATCACTGCCATCTCACCTCTGTCTGCGTGAGTTCGAGTCTCAGATTCAGCCAGTGTGGGTATGTGAGAAAGCTTGCCAGTAACTTCTCGTGGGTCGGTGGTTCTTTCCAGGGTTTTCCTGTTTTCTTCCTCCACTATTAATACTGGCTGCCATGTATAGCCTATCATGTGCTGAAAAATGGCGTTAAACCCCGAAACAACAACAACAGATGTCTTTGTCCAAGAAATCTGTATGAGCTCTTAAATATTCCCAGGGAAAAGAATTAATCTTTTAGAATCCAAATATTGGGAAGAAAAATTTAAGTATTAAATTCCAGCTGGTCACAACAGAAAAAAAACACCACCTTGACGTCGAAATGTTTAAAAGCCCAACTAAAATTAGTTTTCAATAATACATCACTATTATATCTGACTACTATGCAATTCTGGTAAAACCAGAATTTCAAAATAGAGGCTTTTCACATGTATAAAGTCATGTACACCCATTACAACCTCAATTCCACTCTATAAATCCACACATTAAGAATGAATATAAAAAAATGAAAAAAAGAAGTTGTTTACTTCAGCTGTAACTAAGTCTGCATCAAAGTCAGGAACTATGTCAGCTTTTAGATACAAAGTTGTATTGTTAGGTGTTTACACAAAAAAACACTCAGGTCAAACTAATATCTGGAAAATGTCAAATTCCAGTAAACAAAATTACATTACTATAACATGTAATGGAATAATAAATTTAGAACAAAGAAACAAACAATTAAATTAAATCAAATATAAATTTTAATCAAATATACATAACAATTGGCATTTAGGACTTCCAAAATCAAATTCACATAGAAAATATACCTTACTACCAGTGCTGCTTGTTGCCAATGATTTTGAGATATATTTTACTTCACTTTATTTACATTGTTCTAATTTCTATATAAACTCATTTGAATTTCTGCATAAAATCTGGTGAATTTAAGTTTTGACATGACAGCCCATTATACACACAGACATGAGTAATGATTACCTATTAAATATGAAGATGTAATTCAGTTTTGAATTATAAGGTTAATATTTTATATAAAAATAAGACATGTTATGTAATCAGTTTCATAAAACTTATGTTATTTAAAAATAATTATTAATAATCATCACTTGTGATGTAAAACCACCTTATCAGTAAAATCAAGGTACATGTACACATATAGTCAACTTTGTCCATTCCATTATCCCACTTCTATAGCATGTATAACTGACATTTATTTGAATCTTTCTTATATCAAATTTCTCAGCTCTGATCAAAGGATTCGCCCTCTTTTTGTTTAGTCAAATTGCTTTCACTTTTTCTTCAAAACTGAGATATCTGATGACATTTAACAACCTACTTGTTCATTGGCATTATGTCATTATTACATAAATGCTTAGTGTTTTCAAAGGATGTGAACTTGTCACATGACTGAGTTGTTTTAGTCTGGTACCCTATCATTTACATTTCATTATCTGTGAGAGAGAAGCCACACTGGCTATACCATTTCTACCTGTTAGCAACTTGATGTTGAATGGACTTGAGCTGAACAATAATGTACTTCTCAGCAGTCAGCTTTCATCATCTTCAGAATGTCTTTTCAGTAATAATAGTCAGTAATTATCATTGTGATAAAACTTAACGTCTTGGGAAGATTAATTATCATCGTGATAAAACTTAACGTCTTGGGAAGATTAATTATCATCGTGATAAAACTTAACGTCTTGGGAAGATTCAGCTATAAGGTAATTACTTGCTTCTTTGTAATGCTTAAAGTTGGGTATTTTATTAAAAAAATGTCAGTGTGTTGAATTTGAAAATCAACAAATATTCTTAACATTTCTATCAGAAACTCTAGTATCTGTCGGCTTGTGAAAGGTACGTTTGACATGTTGGGTGCTATCATGCTAGCTGGTTTGAGGGATGGTCATCCTTGAGGGTTTATTTTTTTAACGTAAACTCAATTGTTGCAAAGGGTACTGACCATAAAATCACGTGACTGCTTGCATGTTGGGCATTATAATGCAAGCTGTTGGCTGCGTTTGAGTGATGGTCATCCTTGAGTGATATTTTTGAACATAAACTCAATTGTGGCAAAGGATAGTGACCTTGAAAGTATGTGGCTGCTTGTTCAAGGAAACTGTTCAGAAGGGGACCACTGTATTCCAGATTTGTTTGCCACATTAAATAATAGTTTTGTTGGTTTCAATCAGAATTTTATTATTAAAGAGATGTTTGTTTTGTGGGATTTAACACCATTTTTCAGTAAATGATATGCTTTACACATCATTCATTATATTTAATAATAATAATAATAATAATAATAATAATAATAGTGACCTTATTTAAGAGGGTAACACAATTAACTAAGGACTAATCTACCTTGAGGCCCTCATACAAAGGAATTTATTTTTTTTAGCTGCATCTCTGAAGCCACTGGATATATTGGGTTTGGAAGAAGGAAATAGAGTGGGCATTTCCAGAGTTCCCGAGTATTGGAAACTTAACCTTTTTTTAAAATAACTTCTTTTTTGGTTTGGGAATTTTATACTGTTTGGTAGACATGGATAGCAGGTGGGGAGTATTACCATGTAGCCTTTACTGGGATAGTGATTGTAAATATTCAGGAGCACTTTTATGGAATATCCTGTACATTAATTTGGCTTTCTCAAACAGATTTGGTCTTTAATAGGTAATATTTTTTAACTTACCAGATAAATTTTCCTTGCTTCCTTTCTGGATTGATATTACCATATATACTCATGTATAAGCCAAATAATTTAGGAAAAATTAAAGGCCTGGAAGAAGGGGGGTTGGCTTATCTGTGGGCCAGTGTCTAAACTGGACAGTTTTTAGATCTTTTTGTTGGCTTCTGTAATGGCTGCAAATCTTGGGACACGAAACAGTAATTTTTTCTGTGTCCTAAGACATAGGCATGTAAAACAATGACTTTTGGTGACTGTTATAAAGTACTATGATTGATTTTGTTATTATTTTGCATGTGCATATTTTCTGATTTCTCCAACATGAATTTAAATAAAGTTAAATACAGACTTCATAATTTGCGGGCTGGTTGAGTTTACACAGGAGACTAGGCTGAACTAAAATATACAGTACTTGCACAGTGCAAAGCATGCATAGCGTCACTTAAATCTTTACTGATTCCCAAACATATTAGATGCGGATTTTGCCATATTCATTGTTTCAACCAAATTGCGTTTTTCCAGATAACATTTCAGCTAGTTCTTAATAGCTGTTTCAGTTATGTTGAAACGCGCTCACGAGTTGCTCATTTTCAATGATATAAGCAATACTACAAATTGAGGTAATATTTTAAAAAAGATATGCATGTTTAATTGTACAAGGCACAAAACCAGCATTATTTAAATGTTCAGGAAGAGTGGTAATAATAAAGGCTACAATTCTCATATAGATCAGCTAACATCAACATCAATCAATTTTAGTTTTGTGTTTTGACTTAACAAACATCATAACTTTACACACAATGGAAAGCTTGATGTTTCTGTGTCTCCTATGTTGATAGTTGGTGAATTTGTCGTTCATTTTGTGACAGCAGTACAGGCCTGTTAATCATTAAATCCCTGAAACTGGCTTGTGTTAAGAGAGAATTTTTACTGGCAACTATACCACTACATTGATGTGTAATTGCCTTGTATTCCACAATATTAGCGCGATTACCGTAATTTTGTAAAACTGGGTGTAAGGTATACCTATGAACTTTTCAAAAGCCATGTAGGGAGACTCAATAAAAAAAAGAGATTGGGACCTAAAATCAGGAGGTTTTTCGTGGTATTTTTAAAGCACTGTTTTCACTAAATATTGATTGATCTTCCTGGTCCAGTATGTGAGAAATTTGCAAAAAGACTTGCCATTTCTCCCTGTCACATGCCCTATTTTCCCCCATGTCATGCCCTATTTTATTATTCTGGTCAGCTGTGGTCAAACTGCACAATAGCTAAAGATTAGTTTTTTATAAACAACCGAGAAAACTATATAGTGTGACTAAAAGTTAATCCTTATTGATACAACTATGTTGTGAAAATGACTGACCCTCCATCATAATTCAAAGAAACCATGTTCTACACTATTGTGTGTTAAGCAAACACCAGCAATCAATTGGCAAATAAAGGATTCCCAATTTTGTTGAAGTAAAGGTACCAAAATAGCCAGCCTCATGGTACCTTACATGTGGCAACTATTTTCCCATCTTTGCATATCCGACCATATTCCCTTATTGTCAACTCGTAAAGTATTTAGTATTGTTTATTATAAATCCTGTATTCTGAATTAGTTTTTTGATGACAAATTTGCTGCATGGTATTTTCATTCCTTCTTTTAATTTAACCATGGTAATTAAAATTGGTATATATGGTATAGAAATGTCAGATGTTCACTCGTGTTTCTTTCGTGGCGCTATAGCATATGGAGTTAAGCATTCGTAGTGATCACTCTTGGGGTTAAAATTAAATGTGGACAATTTTTTGTTCTGGTTTATTTTTTATTTTTGTATTGTTGTAGAATTAAAAAAGTAATTAATTTACATGAATACTGTTTAAACTTAACATTCTATTTAATGAAGAAGCGAATTCTTTCTAGTAGAGTAATTATTTTGTTACAACAATAATTCACAGGTGATACAACAGAACATGTAGGACTTTTCTTGTTTAGAAGAATTGAAAATCGAAGACATAATGTAATAATTGGGAGTTCTCTGCAAAAATTGAAAGATATGAAATCAGGAGGTAGCTGTGGAGTGACCCCAAACATCAGGGGGTTTTTTTTGTCCTCCTGTCATGAAAGTTGACAGGTATGGTGTAAGGTCGCTTACATCAAGGTAAGCTAAAACTCAGCTTTTGCGGTATTAGCATAATTTTCGAAGCATTATTTCTGAAACTTCATTATTGTATTTTGGAAATATCATTAAAGTTTAGCACAATGGTGCCATGATTCGACTCCAATGGAAGTGCTTAATTCAGTGCACAATCAAACCTAGAATGTACATGTGGTGGTGCCATTATATAAATACATTCAGTAGCCTAAGTGCGAGCGTTGAATCAAACCATATTGTTGTTCGTTATGTTGTCATACTGGGATTACATTGTAATGAGTTACAATTTCAAAGCAAAGTAAAAATGTAATTACTGGTGAACTGATATGAAATGTCCAATGCAATAATGCATAAACAAAAAATAAGTCAGAAGGGAGAGGTAGTGTTACAGCAACTCACGATTGCTAAATTCTTGTCATCGTTCAATCAGATTATACACAAATCTAAATTAGGCAGAAACAATAAGAAAACAGAAAATTAAATAAATTACTTAAGTATACATATATATTTTGTTAAATATAAATTTGCCTAAATAAATGCATTTAAAACTTACCTTGTGCATCTTGAGATGCCTCGGAGTTGTGGGTTGGCTAATATACATGGGTCATGCATGTTTTAGTGTTTATACCTGTTCAGTTTGGGGGATCGGCTTATATGCAAACGGGCTTATGCATGAGTACATATGGTAGCCCTAATGCTCTTTTTGGAAGATGTGCCAGCTTTGCTATGTTTTTGCTGTATTACAGTAGTCTAAATAGGGTTGTATGTAACAGTTATAAAATAGTTTCCTGTGCCTTTCAGGGAGAAAATGTCTTAACCTACTGAGAAGCCATAAACTTGAATTGACCTTTTTACTGATATGTTTGATATGTTCAGTCCATGATAGGTTATTATCTACCAGAACACCAAGTAGTCTGTCATGACGGACCATTTGCAAATTTTTATCCTTCCATGTCTGACATAGTTCATCACTATCAAGATTTGTACTATTTTGCCATGTTGAGATAAGTAATATTTTAGTTTTACTAGTAAGAGTGCTTGATATTTCTGTAACCCTTGTGGGCTCATTTACCAGCTGGTCTAGGCCTAATGATTCAATAAATTCCATCCAGTTGTTCCTTGCCAAGTATATGTTTCTTTCTCCTGTGCAAGAACATTTTCCATTTGTTTCAAAAAGTTATCATTCGAAATTGTTTTGGTGGAAGGTGGTGTATAATAGAAACCAACTAGGAATGATTTTGCATTATTTTGAAAACTTTCCACCCAGATACTCTCAATTTCATGTGACTCCAAGTCAAGTCGCCTTTCTGCATTTACATCTTCCCAAATGTATACAACAAGACCTACCCCTGCAGTCTCTCTGTCCCTGCATAATGGTATATTGTAGCCTTGACAGTGAAATATATCATCATTGTGGTTAGCATTTAATTTGGTTTCTGTGAGTCCAAAAACATGTATATTTGTTTCCTTGGAAGACGACATTAACTAAATCTGGTCTGTTTTTCCCACTATACCTTGTACATTTAAGTGACCTGTGTTAAAACCTTTTGTATTTAGTTTCATATCAATTATTTGTATGTCATCATGCAAAGGGGTTACTCACTGAGATTGTCTTCATAGTATATTTGGTGGAGGAAGAACCCAGTAAGACCCTGGGAAGAACCAGCAACCCATGGGAAGCTACTGGCAAGCTTTCTCACATATTCACATAGGCAGAGCCAAGACTCAAACTGTGTACATGCTTACAGAATTACATTGATGATTAGTGTTACCCCATTGGAAGGATATATATATAACAAAACAGATTAGTTACAACTAAAAGTATGTACAATAAAACATATGAGAAAAGTACACAGGAATGAAATGTAACTGACAGATACAAGCAACTACAAAACTAAAAGCTAGAAGTAAGACAAAGCAAAAACTAAAAACACTACTCATGTGGCAGAGTTAATATAACTAATACCTGAAACAAACATACTAATTGTCATTGTGATAATAGGCAAAGTTACAGAGTTGCCTTTTATGTGAACCTCCTGCAGTGATGGGTTTTTGGCCTGAGTTTAGGAGAAACTCATGAACCTTCCATCATTCCTTGGACTCTCCCATGTAGGCAAAATTATTATTTAAAATTCAATTTTTTTTATATAAAAAATCCCATTTTGATTTCAGCATAGTATATTTATAGAAATATTGCCTGTCATCATGTGATTAAACTGGTTAAAGCAGAACAAAACAATATAGTTGCTAATTTCAGCCATTGAGACAAAACACCAACATCCAAGAAACCTATGTATCACAAAAATTTCAATGTCAGATAGAAAAAGGAATTTGATTGGTTTATTATCAAGTTGAAAGGGACTTGAATATGTGTTCTGCTGTTTCAGTACAGTGGATTTTGAAATCTTTTATGGTGGCAAGAATGACATTGTATGTCATAGAAACCCCCATGTCATAAAAAACATTAACCATGACACTGAATATGCTAACTCTGAAATTCGTGTTTGCTTAATCAGCATCAAAATGTGGGTCAAGTTATTGCCAGCTTTATAGCCAAACATTATCTCCTATTTATGGTAGCTAAACATGTTTCATACCTACTCAAAATAAAATGTTCCCAGATTTGGAAATTGCACACAAGTTTTCACGTAGTTACTATATTATAGTTCGCAAGAAATCGTAACCTTAATTGCATAAACATGAAACATGAATGAAAACCAGACTAAAATATGTGTCACATACTGCAATTAATAATGCCTGGCATGGATGAAGTCTTTGTTTTCATATGTAAGACTAGCAGGGGTTATTTGTTTTCCAATTGGATTGTCATTATTAAAGAAGGGTGGTATTGATGATAATGATGATTACAAAGGTGTCCACAAATTAGGCTGAAATTTACAAAGGGTGTGATGGTTTAATATATGTGTTTGTACTTCGTATGGAGAATTGTACTGACATTAAAACCACATTAGACCTAAATTTTACCAGTTCTGGCAGGTGGTCAGCAGTCTGAATCTACCCACAGGCAGGAAACAATATAAACTTCTTGGTAGACTCACTAGAGTCTTGTTAATAACTTTGCCACATTTCAGTGCAGACATTGAAAAGCCATTTTCCATT
Organism: Sinohyriopsis cumingii; assembly: GCA_028554795.2. Taxonomy (NCBI): domain Eukaryota; kingdom Metazoa; phylum Mollusca; class Bivalvia; order Unionida; family Unionidae; genus Sinohyriopsis; species Sinohyriopsis cumingii. The sequence continues at coordinate 17,828,953 of CM068829.1, forward strand.
CCAAGGAAAATTCAGGCTAACTCCAGAGAAACTTTGATCCAGTAACAGTACATCATCCCCCAAGTGAAGAGATCAGTGATGAGGACTGCCACCAGTATAACCCAGGCATTGATCCCCCAAGTGTAGAGATTAATGATGAGGACTGCCACCAATAAAACCCAGGCATTGATCCCCCAAGTGTAGAGATCACCGATGAGGACTGCCACCAATTTGATCCAGGCACTGATCTCCTAAGTGTAGAGATCAATGATGAGGACTGCCACAAATATAATCCAGGCATTGATCTCCTAAGTGTAGAGATCAGTGATGAGGACTGCCACCAATATAACCCAGGCATTGATCTCCTAAGTGTAGAGATCAGTGATGAGGACTGCCACCAATTTGATCCAGGCATTGATCTCCTAAGTGTAGAGATCAATGATGAAGACTGCCACAAATATAATCCAGGCATTCATCTCCTAAGTGTAGAGATCAGTGATGAGGACTGCCACCAATCTGATCAATGAAGTGGATTTGCATATTTTGTTCCATTACCATACAATGTTTTGTTTTTTATAAACTAATATAATTGATATAATTAGTTTGTTTTTTTCTACAATAAGAGCAAAAATATTTGTTTTGAGCATATTTGGGGGCCAAAAATTGTTTTTCAAAAAAAGGCCCAGGCTCCATCCTTAAAACATTTTAAAAAAATTAATGGTCAGTCAGTTCAGTACAATATGGGATTGTACAACTGTACAAGTTCTATTTGCGACCTGGGAGCCCAGGTAGTTCAGTTGATAGAATGATGGACTCATAATCCAAGGGTTGTGAGTTCAATACAGACCCAGGCCAGCCTGGTGTAATAATGTCACAGCAACTCCTTTTGAAAGGAACTTAGCTCCTATTTCCCTTGCATGATATTACCAGTAATGTCTAAAGTGTCATTACAACTAACAAAAACAAGACAGAAATTAACTGCAGTAGCTTCATTAAGAAATAAATAGAAGAAGAAATTCTGAAAGTAGCAAGGACCACAACACCAAACCTTCCTTTGGTGGTCAAAGGGGCAATGTTCCTAGGGGAGGAGGAAAGTATGGGGATACCACACATAAGCTGTAATGGTGGTCTTGATGCATCAACTATAGTCCTTAATGGAGATATGAGAAAATTCTTTGAAAGTATTTTTTGTATTTTAGAATTTTGCATAAAATTGAGATAAGGGACCCTGATGATCTTGTTGATTCCATGATATTACTAAGGACTATATTATCATGCAGACTCAGGAAGTTCATTGACATTTAACCAATTTTAACATATTTCTAGTTCTTTCAATGAAATGAATATCACTTTATTCATTAGCTGATAATAAATCTGTATTTTAAGATGTGCTGCTAAAAAGAAGCATTGGAAAATGTAAGCTGTCTGGTGATGGAATAACAAGTTAACAGTTAATGGTACAGGTTCACAGAAAGGCTGACATTCCAAGGCATCCAAAGCATTTCGTATGTAGGTTTATAAAACCATGAGCATAGCGTTTACTATAGTTAATGATACAAGTTCGTGGAAAGGCTGACATTCTTATTTCCATTGATTTGGCAAGGTTTCATCTTTTCTATCTGACTGAGCCCTACCTGTTTCTCTGTAAATACCAAACACTCAAGTGGAGTTTAAATATAACACAATAGGCCTGCTCACAGAAGAGAATAAGTGATGAGTATGCATTGTATAATCTGTATTCCTTGGTTATGGGAGGTGGTGCACATGTGCATGCATGTACAGGTGCACACACACACTGTCTACTTCCTGGTTAAATATTTTGGATTGATGTTGGTTGTAGCAGAGTTTCTTATTCTAAACTTGGCATAAAATTGTAAAATTTAACCACATTGAAAATCATTAAATTTTAGCTCAGAAACAAACCATTCTATGCCTTTAATAGACTTGACTCAAAGAAAATGCTGCCTCATCAGTAAGCTTAGAAAATATTTTAGAAAAACAGAAATTTTTCTTCCTTGGTCAAATTACCAAAAATTATCAGAATGGAATCCTCCTCTTGATTGAGTGATATGCATTAATTCAAGTTTAATTTAAGCAGAAAAATTTTATGCTATACACATACAAAAATAGATACCAACAAAAGTAAATTAATGCAAAATACTTATTATGACTTAAATATCCACCTTCACATTGTATCCTGCCTCAGTATAAAGGACCCTGTATACAAGGAGCATTGTATATATATAAGATACACATTTTACCTGCATTTAAAGAACATGTACCATTAGAGGCCTGTCCATTGTTTCCCCACCCCCCACAAACCCAGACCATTTTCTATTTAAACTGACACTGTAATTACTGGCTTACATATATTCGACAAGTTCAAATATGTGATCATAATATCATATGTCAAGTCCACACCCCTTTATTTCCCATACTGTTTGGCATAATGCAGGAATAGTACATGTATTTACAATCTTGTCCATTTTGTCCCTCCATCACACTTTCTCCTGGACTTTTAACTTTATGCCTTTTGAAAGGAATTAGTGAAACTTGGTTTTACTTAGAGGTTTAATAATGTTCTGTATATTACCTTGTTTTTAAAGTTAGAGTCATCGGTCATTGTTTTCATAGCAAGTAAGGGACAGATTTGTTGGTCATAACGGTGAGGCAGACCCCCTTGGCTAATCGTGGAAGGAATTTTAGCATCTTGGTTTTTGTGTAATGCTTTGCATATCATGTACTTAACACTCAGGCCCAGAACCACTTCAGGCTGAGTGCCCTCTCTTAAAATATTTTGTCAGGTGAAGTACATAATGACACTCAACATTCCCTATTGGTGTATGTGTGTGTGAAACATTTCCCAGCTGCATTTAATAATAATAATAATAATAATAATAATAATTTTTTTTTAAGAAGTTCATTTGACCAGTGCAACAATCTTCATGAGTCTTCTACAATTATAAACATATATATGTATATGTTGTAGAATTTTAAAAACTAGATAATGGACCCCTTTAACTTCATGCATTTAGGACGAGTTGCCGTTTATGACATCAATTGCTAACAATCAAAATGAGGCTATCACTGCAGGGTGAATGTTATTTATATTGACTTGGAAGTGAAGATTGACGTTGGAAAGTCTGAATAATATCATGACATCATGTACATGTACTTGTGTTGATAAATAAATATAAGCATTCACTATGTATGGATCTTTAATAATAATAATAATAATAATAATAATAATAATAATAATAATTAATAATAATATTAATAATCAACCTATTACCCGATATGTTTATGATAAAATAAATAACACACACCTAAGCAAATGAAAAATATCTCATAGAAATTGGTTTATACTAAATGATTGCTTTAGAATGTATTTTATCTACTTTTAATTGCCCCCAATATTTTATTTGTAAAATAATGTTTAGAGGTATATACAGTTTAGCTATTAAAGCATGTTTAGAGGTATGTAGTTTAAATAAACTGTAGCTAAAATCAGTGGAAAAACAATCATTATCCCTGCAGATTCAGAAGGCAACAGCCTCCCAACCCACAACACCCTTTCTGTTGAACTCCAGTTTGAAATAAAATTTCCCTTAGTACTATTAGACTAATACCAGTTTTAGTCTTTAGTGAAATCTACTAGTATCTAACTTAACCAGACTAATGTTAAACCCTGAAAACAGATTATCAGAATCTTGGATCTAAGTCTGACCATTGTCTTAAAATTTGTAATTTAATTTAACACTATTCCCTAGTTTTGGTATTTTAATTTAAAATAACGTTATTCTGTTGTTTTGGTATTTTAATTAAATAACATTCTGTTGTTTTGGTATTTTAATATAATAAAAACATTATGCAATAGTTTTTGGTATTGTAATTTAAAATAGCGTTAATCTATAGTTTTGGTATTTTAATTTAAAATAGCGTTAATCTATAGTTTTGGTATTTTAATTTAAAATAGCGTTATTCTATAGTTTTGGTATTTTAATTTAAAATAGCGTTATTCTATAGTTTTGGTATTTTAATTTAAAATAGCGTTATTCTATAGTTTTGGTATTTTAATTTAAAATAGCGTTATTCTATAGTTTTGGTATTTTAATTTAAAATAGCGTTATTCTATAGTTTTGGTATTTTAATTTAATAATTTCTCTAGTTTTGGTATTGTAATTTAAAATAGCGTTATTCTATAGTTTTGGTATTTTAATTTAAAATAGCGTTATTCTATAGTTTTGGTATTTTAATTTAACAATTTCTCTAGTTTTGGTATTGTAATTTAAAATAGCGTTATTCTATAGTTTTGGTATTTTAATTTAAAATAGCGTTAATCTATAGTTTTGGTATTTTAATTTAACAATTTCTTAGTTTTGGTATTGTAATTTAAAATAGCGTTATTCTATAGTTTTGGTATTTTAATTTAACAATTTCTCTAGTTTTGGTATTGTAATTTAAAATAGCGTTATTCTATAGTTTTGGTATTTTAATTTAACAATTTCTCTAGTTTTGGTATTGTAATTTAAAATAGCGTTATTCTATAGTTTTATTATTTTTATTGAAATAGCAATATTCTCTTTTTTTATACTGCGAGACATACTTTTTTCTGTAAATTAGGGCATAGGTATGCTACATCAGCTTAGCTGTTTGTCCGCTGACACTTAAATAAGAATTAAGTATCCTTTTAGTTGTTTGACAGTTAAACACTGTAAATCCATTTGGCATTAATTAATATATTTTTCATGTTCTGACATTTTGATTGTTTATAATTCTACCAGCGCTTCATTTTGGAACTTAAAGATTTTGCAAGCATTATTTTTGGGTATTGTAAAACTGAAACTGATCCATTGATATACTGTTTTTGAATATGTAGCAGGCATTACAGATGAGTAGGTACAGGATTTATATAAAGATTGACCTAAGACATTATAGGTGAGTACATGAAAGAGCATTGTATTAAAGTTGAGGAGAAAGAAGAGTAGTACTGAATCTTACATCATTGGTTCCCAACCCCCAGGTTGCAACCCAGATCAGGGTTGCAAGGATGTTCTGGAGGGTCACCAGGATTTATTTTGAGGGTGGTAAAATAGTTTTTAAAGTCGCAGCCAGAAAAGGTTGGGAACTTCTGATTTATATGCTTCTTTAACACATTAACCCCAGGAGCTTTTTGTCATTTTTGCCTAAAAATCGAGTAGGAAACACATTTTGAAAGCTATTTCTGAATAGACTTGAAAAATCCCAAGTCTCCAGTCATCTGTCAATAACATACTGCCTAGTGGTGTTAGAAACATCGATTTTCATTGGCTATTTGACTTTTTATAATTTTTTTTGCTAAACGGAGCCATTATTTTTTTATGGAGACCACTCTTTATTCCAAATGTCCATCTTATCCTGCTTTTTGCAAAGGCTCATCTGTCTGTTTGCAGTTCCTACCGATTTGCCTTAGATCTGAGACAAAAAAGTCTAAAATCCGGACGCAAAATCAGATTCCGACCACGGGCAAATTTTGGGTAAAAAAAAGACGGGTCCAAAAAATGAGGTTTTTCTCTCTGTATTTTGTAGAGCAGCTAGATATTCCAGATTATTTGGTATCATTGTAGAGCTACATCTGTCTACCTTTCTATAATACCACCCACTTTAGTGTATCATGTATGACCATGACACTACAGAGAAAAAGTAAAACTCTCACCATGTTACTGAAGAGTTGGTTTAGATACTGTTATTTGAGATGGATCTTAGTTTGCACTGAGATGTTCCTGCAGCAGTACATGTAAATAAACCAGTGTTAATCTTTCCAAACACGTAGATGGTACAGAGACATTCCTATTGCATTACTCTCCCCAAAGACATATCATCCTACTGCAGTACTCTACCCAGAGACATATGTAGCATAAAAATATCTCTGCTGCAGTACTCCACCTAATAGCACAGCAGCATCCCTGCTGTAGTACTCTACCCAGAGATTTGTAACACAGCAACATCTCTACCCAGAGATATATGTAGCAGTGACATTACTGCTGTAGTACTCTACAGAGATATATGTCACTCAGATGCATTCCTTCTATAGCACTTGTTATATATATTTCTATTATTTGTTGCTTTTTCTTAACGATTATATGTTATATAGATTTGTATTGTGTACCTGACCTTGTCTAAAATCAAGTTCATTGTGTACCCGACTGGTGACATTTTAATAGAATACAAGGTTAGAATTTTTTCTGTGATTGTTAATTAAATGTTCAGATCATTATTAATGTAAATGTTTACCCGAATTTGAATTAAAAGATACAGCCTTGATTCTAACCTTAGAATCGTCTAGAATGGAAAATGCCATTACGCGAAAGTTTTTTTCCTTCAGAAAATGGTGATTGCAGCCTAGGTCAGATAGAGGAGTATATAATCTTGCTTATCGCTTAACTAAAATTTCCTCTTTCCTGCATTAACATCTGAAGCAGAATCAACGTCATTGTTGTGTTCATTTTTTTCATTTGGGTGGATTAATTTATTTATTCAAATTGTTATTCACTGGATTGACTGCTCTGGTGACCTAGGAGTGTCTGCCTCAGATTGGGAGGTCACAGGTTTGAACCTTGGCCAAACCATACCAAAGACTTATAAAAATGATACTACCAGCTGCCTCATTTGGTGCTCAGCATTAAGAGGTTAGTATTAGAACTGGTCGGCCTGGTGTCAGGATAATGTGATGGGGGGGGACATGATGCTACAAGTCTACAGCATAATGCCCCAGTACTAGATGTCACTATAAACTGCCACACTGCAGACATTGTATCAATATGACTACAAGCCAAAAACACACATTATTCACTGGAATTTCAAAATGCTCAATAATATTCTTGGACAGGAACATTAATTTGGAAATATGGTGAATTCAGACAAGAACATTTTGGATTATATTATTGTGATGCATCAAAATACTCTTACTTGGAATACCACTGGAATTCAAGTGGAACTTTATAGATTTGGGCCTATGATAAAACATTTAGGACTATTTAGGATTTAATTCACAATACTGAAAGTTCTTTTTTGAATTTTCACTTTGTATTTAAAGGAAATGTAATATTGGTTGAATTGTACACACTGGTTGGTTTTTGCTTTTTTCTTTTACATAGTTTAAAGTCATTGAGTCGTAAGATACTCTATCCCCAGAGGCATATGTAGCACAGATACATTCCTGCTACAGTACTCTACCCAGAGGCATATGTAGCACAGATACATCCCTGCTACAGTACTCTACCCAGAGGCATATATAGCAAAGATGCATCCCAGCTGCAGTACTCTACCCAGAGATATATGTAGCACGGATGCATTCCAGCTGCAGTACTCTACCCAGAGGCATATGTAGCACAGAGGCATATATAGCACAGATGCATCCCAGCTGCAGTACTGTACCCAAAGGCATGTTTAGCACAGATGCATCCCAGCTGCAGTACTCTACCCAGAGGCATATGTAGCACAGATACATCCCTGCTACAGTACTCTACCCAGAAGCATATATAGCAAAGATGCATCCCAGCTGCAGTACTCTACCCAGAGATATATGTAGCACGGATGCATTCCAGCTGCAGTACTCTACCCAGAGGCATATGTAGCACAGAGGCATATATAGCACAGATGCATCCCAGCTGCAGTACTCTACCCAGAGATATATGTAGCACGGATGCATCCCAGCTGCAGTACTCTACCCAGAGGCATATATAGCACAGATGCATCCCAGCTGCAGTACTCTACCCAGAGGCATATATAGCACAGATACATCCCTGCTGCAGTACTCTACCCCGATGCATATATAGCACAGATGCATCCCAGCTGCAGTACTCTACCCAGAGGCATATATAGCACAGATATATCCCTGATGCAGTATTGTACCCAGAGGCATGTTTAGCACAGATGCATCCTAGCTGCAGTACTCTACCCAGAGGCATATATAGCATAGATACATCCCTGCTGCATGACTCTATCCAGAGATATCTGTAGCACAGAGACATCCCTGCTGCAGTACTCTACCCAGAGGCATATATAGCACAGATACATCCCTGCTGCAGGACTCTATCCAGAGATATCTGTAGCACAAATGCATCCCGGCTGCAGTTCTCTACCCAGAGGCATATATAGCACAGATACATCCCTGCTGCAGTACTCTACCCCGATGCATATATAGCACAGATGCATCCCAGCTGCAGTACTCTACCCAGAGGCATATATAGCACAGATACATCCCTGCTGCATGACTCTATCCAGAGATATATGTAGCACAGAAGACATCCCTAATGCAGTACTGTACCCAAAGGCATGTTTAGCACAGATGCATCCTAGCTGCAATACTCTACCCAGAGGCATATATAGCACAGATACATCCCTGCTGCATGACTCTATCCAGAGATATATGTAGCACAGAGACATCCCTGCTGCAGTATTTTACCCAGAGGCATGTTTAGCACAGATGCATCCCAGCTGCAGTACTCTACCCAGAGGCATATATAGCACAGATACATCCTTGCTGCATGACTCTAACCAGAGATATACGTAGCACAGATGCATCCCAGCTGCAGTACTCTACCCAGAGATATATGTAGTACAGAGACATCCCTGCTGCAGTACTCTACCCAGAGGCATATATAACACAGATACATCCCTGCTGCATGAATCTACCCAGAGCTATATGTAGCACAGAGACATTCCTGTTGCAGTACTCTACCCAGAGAAATATGCAGCAGAGACATCCTTGTTGCAGTACTCGAGAGTCATATATAGCACAGATACATTCCTGCTGCAGTACTCTACCCAGAGATATATGTAGCACAGATGCATCAATGTTGCAGAATTCTACCCAGAGGCATATATAATATAGATATATCTCTGCTGCAGTACTCTACCGAGATATATATTTAGCACAGATGCATCCGTCTTGCAGTACCAGAGAATATATAGCACATATTCATCCCTGCAGCAGTACTCTACCCAGAGACATATATAGCAGAGATTCATCTCTGCTGCACTACTCCTCCCAGAGATATATGACGCACATATATTAACAACTAGACCACAAACATTGTTATAGAGCAGGGATTCTCAAACTAATACCACCCTGAGGGCCAGGTAAGGGTATTTTTGATGGCCTATGAGCTGCACCACCTTTGTTATGCCGATTATTTTGCATGCAACCTGTGAGCCACGTGTTTGATACCCCTACTTTAGAGTGACTGCCTCTTCAAATATAAATGAGGGTATCAGCAAGGAGAGTATTCATGTTACTGCCTATGATTGCTGGATATAAAATGAGTCAGCTATGTATATATCTGGTGAAGACAGTTCTCAACTGGTGTCACATTTCCTTCCCCCGGGATTATTTGAATCAACGCAGAGTTTTATAGCTTATCAAATCATTAAGATATTAAGACAGTTAAGCAGCTAATCAAACAATAGATGATTCAGGTAGTTGTGGCTACAAAGAGATGAAATTTCCAGACACATCAAATTAGCTTGTAAAACATTGGTTTGTTTTGCTTTTGACTTTAAAACATTATTGGCATTATCATGCTGAGGAATGGAAACTGAGTATGGCTTCTCAGTAGGATAAGACATTTTCTCCCTGAAAGGCACAGGAAACTATTTTATAACAGTTACATACAACCCTATTTGGACTACTGTAGTACAGTATGGGGTAATTCAAATGATAAAAACATAGCAAAGCTGGCACATCTTCAAAAAAGAGCATTTGGGCTAATATCAATCCAGAAAGAAAGCAAGGAAAGTTTAGCTGGTAGGTTAAAAATATTACCTATTAAAGACCGAATCTGTTTGAGAAAAGCCAAATTAATGTACAGGATATCTCAGAATAGTGCTCCTGAATATTTACAATCACTATTCCAGTATAGGCTACCTGGTAATACTCCCCACCTGCAATCCATGTCTACCAAACAGTATAAAATTCCCAAACCAAATAAGGAGTTATTTAAAAAAAGTTTCCAATACTCTGGAACTCTGCTCTGGAATAGTATTCCAGCTGAGATTAGAAATGCCCACTCTATTTCCTTCTTCCAAACCCAATATATTCAGTGGCTTCAGAGATGCAGCTTAAATAAATAAATTCCTTTGTATGAGGGCCTCAAGGTAGATTAGTTTTTAGCTAATTGTGTTACCCTCTTTAAATAAGGTCATTATTATTATTATTATTATTATAGTGCCTTTCACAAGGACCTGCTGAGGCGGTCAATCCAGGCTTGCCTTTGTGGGCATCAAACCTGCTACCCATGTAGTACAAGCCCAATATTCTAGCAACTAAGCTGCTGTGGCTCATGCATTGCCTGGGCTGATAACACAGACATGCTTAACCCTGGTAGTGTGGAAGCCATATATTTATGGATAACATCACCTGGCTGTATGCAGGAACCATATATTTATGGTCAAATGTCACCTGGCTCTGTGTGCGGATACCATATTTTTATGGCACAGGACAGTGGCGTCTACGGATGTCCAGTCTAGGCCAATCATTAATCATGTGCTAATAATAACAGGGTGATAGCATATGTAAATGTCTCGAAAGATCACGGCTCTGCATCACTATAACAGAACATCAGTGAAACAAATATTCATGTATGTGACTTTGGAATCTAATAATCAAGACCTTCATCCAATATGCACTTTCGACCCAGTAGAAATCTTATCTTTTTTTTCCTCGTCAGTTCATTTTGTTTCATTAAAACAGCTAGTTTCCGAGGTAGGCCAGTGAACATAAAAAGATTGATCTCTTATATTTTTTTCCTCAAATGTTTGACAAAGTGGAAGTTATGATCTGTTAAAATTAGTCTTGATAAATTTTATTGCAAATATTTTTGGCAAGTTGCAGTTATCAGTTGTTATTGAAAACCTCACAACTCTTGCTCTATAATTTATAATCAATGAGAAATATCTATGTTAAATTTTGGTAATAATGTCTTTCAGGCCTCTCAAATGTACAGCTCTGCTCAAAAGAATACTTGATAACCAATATCACTATCATACATGTGTACCGGACACAAGAGCTCCCCTGTGTTTCAAACTCCATCTCAGTGTTCATACTTCTGTTTATTTCTGCCTCACTTGGTGGTAAAGATCAAAGAGCTAACTTGGTTGCACACTGGCATTTTTGGCTGTTTCATTACCATATATAACCAAAAATTGGTACACTACTCAATTGTGTCGCGAGAAGACCCAAACTTTTTTTGTTGATGATCTAGGGTTTAAAGCCATTTTTCAGCACAAGATAGGCTATACATGGCAGCCAGTATAACTGGTGGAGGAAGAACCCTGGAAAACCCAGGGAAGAACCACCGACCCACGAGAAGCTACTGGCAGGCTTTCCCACGTACCCACGCTAGCCGAGCCTTGGACTTGAACCCACGCAGACAGAGGTGAGATGGCAGTGATCCGGAACGGTGAGCGCTTTAGACCACTCAGCCACTCGGGGCCCCAAGACCCAAACTAATGGCTGTGATAATATTGCTCTGTCTAATGATATTGCATTCAATTCAGTCAGCTGTAGACACTAGAATGTAAAAGAATTAAATACGTATATTTGGTAGGCCACTGACAGTTGTGGAAAATGAAAAATTTAATAAAAATAAGAGGATCCGAATCAACCAAAAACATGCAATAGAAGAAAAAAATACAATATGAGAAAGCGCTCGGGCACAACCGATACAAGTTAACCCCCCAAAAACACTTCATTAAAGAAAACAAACAAAAATATACAATATGAGAAAGCGCACCGGCACAACCCATACAAGCTACCCCCAAAAATATTTAATGAAAGAAAATAAACAAAAATTCACCTTGAACAAATATGTTAAGCCTACGGGTACAACTACAGTTAGGAAGTTGGGTCAAACTCTAATGATCTGAAAAGATCAGAAGAGGGACGCACCCCAAAAATAAACAAAAAAACTAGCTGAACATAATATAAGATGTATTAAAAATCAGAATTAAAACAACATGAGTTGTAAAGAAGGTTATTCAAAAACTATATTTGCTGTCATATATTAAAGAATGTATTATTTATAAAATTTATTAAAGAAATCAAATTCAGTCTGCATGTTAATAGATAGTAGAGGAAAGTTATGATGTACATAAGATTTAGTAATGAAGCTGGCAAAAAGAAAAGTTATGTAGTCTTGAGTCTAGAAATAACCCTAAAAGTCGTTAATTCCATGTGTGAAATCATAGCTTTTTTAACAGTATTCTTTATTTTAAAAGAAAAATTTATATTTCTTTCATTTACATGATGTTATGAAATAATAGAGTCCACTGCAGTCGATGGCAAACCTGCAGATGGATTTTTTGTTGATTATTACATTTGTCACATGTGATGAGATACTTGTATTCATCAAATTTATTCTTGCAACCAACATTAATTGCTTATAGAGATGTTTACAAAAAAAAACCTGTAAGACATCTGCCTTTCAACAATTTTCAAATGAGATAACTAGTTTTCCGTTAGTTTGACTTCATTGCATAAACAGTATTCTCTTCACCCTAAAACATGACAAATATAAATGTTCTACATTATGATATTTATTATTTTACCCTCATAATTAAAACAACTTGATAACATCAAGTTCTTTGAACAATGAATGCTGTATTTAAGTGGCTAAAAGAATCTGCCAACAATATTATTTTAAACAGTTTTTTAAACCTTTCAAACATTACTTTTTGGTCGCTATGGCAACCAAAGTAAAATTTATAATTATCATTTTTCATTATGATTAGTATTTGTTCCTTATCAGTGAACTATATAAGTGAATAGAATTATGTTTTATGTAGAGAAAATTTGTGAATAATAACTACATAAATATTGTACCATATTGAAATGTAGAGACATGTTTGAAAGTAAAAAAATTTTTATCTAGCATAAGCCTTAAAGTAATGAACTGAGGATATGTAATATGTAGAAACAAATTAACTGTCCATGTACACATTCAGAATAACTATATTTGATGGAAAAGTATACACTATATTCGATTTTTTTTGTGGTCAAAAATTACTTTTCCACCCATTTTCTCTATTTGGTTGCTGTGGTAACCATGAACACACTTCAATTTCACTGACGTTTTTAGTGTTTGCGATCTGCATGCATATGTGCATCACTTTGTACAATTTCACAGCATGTCTGATTATAAGTACTAGTTTTGTAGTTGTTATGTGGATTTGGCCCAAAAAGTCTGTGTTGTACTGAAACAATTCAGCATACACAGAGATGGCATTTAGAAACAAATCAGCACTGGTTTCAGGGTCATCCCAAAACAACACAGCACTACCAGGGTTAATACTTAATCGGAACATGAAATTTTCCATGAGTCTGATGCTGATTAAGATTAACCAATAACCTGACAAACTTAAAGAGACTGTTAATTATTGAGAGAGAGAGAGACTGCAATAGTTACAATGAGAGGTCCTCGGTTTCTGTGTTTTTGTTTCTAAAGGCTTCTAAAACCTCCATAACAGACGACAGTCAAATGATGATTTATCGAATGTAATTAAACTTGTGACAAAAGGAAAAGATCAAGCAACACTTGTGACTTATTTTAAAAATGTCATTAAATTTAAAATGAGCTGTTTGTAGACAAATTACACCACTCCCTCGATAACTTGTGATCTGATAAATGGCGAACCTACATATAAAGTGGGATCAGGCATGGATCCCATTTTTTATACCAGAAATACCCCAAAAATTGATCCCTATTTGTTGAACTTGAAGAAAATCGCAGTCAAAATTGGTAACGGAAACTTTGATATATTGCTCATTTTATCATTGAAAAGGGTAGATAAGACCTGTAAATTTTAATCAACATTATGAAATATCAAATTTAAAAATAGTTCATAAAATTTTAACGTTTTCTTTACAAACAACATTCCTGGTACACTGCAATTAATGATATGTAAGGAAATTTTGAACGATGAAAATTTAATTTATGCCAAGTGGAGGTAGTACTTTAATAAATGTATATAAATTAAATAATTTTTTGATCAATCAAAATTTGTGTTCTAGTTCTATCTTTTAGTTCCTGTTAATTGTAATCATCATGAATGCAACATGTCCTCTTGTAATTAAATGTAAAGTGCATATATCTACTGTAACATCTATATCTGCAAGCAATTTCTGAGAACCTAATTAAGTGCTGACTTGAAGTATTTGTTTTATTATTGTACTGAATTAAAATCTGGCCTCCTTTGTATTATCACGTTAATTATGTCTTTCACAAATAAAGGAGGTGGAATAAACGAAAAGTTAAAAGGCATGAAAATCCTACCAACATAAAATCTAACGGCCCCGGTCGTATGTCAGGTGAACAAACTTCATTTGATCAGTTGAACACTTTTATGAATGTCATTGTGAATGCAACATAAACTACCTTAAATTTCATAACTGACCAAAGATAGCAAGGTAGCGAAGTGAAATGAATAGTTCATAAAATAAAGAGCTTGATTTTACAGATACGGACCATTGTGGGCAAGCGAGCTTCAGAGAATTTTTGAATGGAATTTAGAGATATCCTCAAGGATGATAAGAAGTATAACTATTACTTCCACTGAAATCACGACATCAATATTGTACTAACTGAACAATACAAAAATTGAGTTTCAACATAGACGATTGTCTCACGAAGTAAATATGTTGTTTTTTTTATATATAAAAAAGGAATCTTGTTTGGTGGTGTAGCAACAGTTAGTCTAGTTCCCAGTTCTGAGGACACCCAATTGTGCAGGATACTCTCAAACACCAATATGGGAAGCAGACTCATCAAGAAAACTAAAAGCAGTGACGTAATACATATATTTTTTTGCATACACGTGATGCTTGTTGAAATCAGTTGGAACGATCTTTCACGTGTTGGACACTTTGAAAATAAATGTTTTTTAAACAGAATAATGAACAACTTAGTAGAAAAAGTGGGTTGTTACAAATTATTATCGACATGACTATAATGAGGATTCAGTCATTAAAAAGCCTAGTTCCTAACGCTGCCCCCTCCCCAGTTTTCTCGATATCAAAGCGAATATTTTCAATTTATGGAGGTCCCTCATTAACACGTGCCTTCACTTATAGTGTTGTCTATGTTTGTGGAAGTGTTGTGTGCAAGTTATTGAGGGAGAGGTATATTTAGCTTTTAAATTGCAACAAATATGACTTGATAGAATATGAACTAGAAGAATGGATATTGGACACTTGCAACAGGAAAGTGGTTAAGTTATTTCAGATTAAAAAAATTATGCTCATGTTTAGTCCCTAAATGCAGCCCATAAATTTAATTTAATTTTAAACTTTTCCAAGTATTATACAGTCTTTAGAAAAGTTATTTCTCTTTTTAGATTATACTAAATATTGCTTGATTTAAGTGATTGTGAGGAAATGCATAAGACAAAGCAATGTATTTACTAACTGTTGCTGACAAATAGTATAAGTTATTTCAGAGACAGAATTTTAAGCTCCTGTTTAGACCCAGATTAAGGCCATTAAAATAAACTTTTTTCTGAAAAGTTTTGCATAGAAATTATTTTGCTTTTACATGCTACCAAAAATGATGATTTAATTAAATCTTAAGAAATAAATCATCTAAAGCTGTTGGTATGTATGTGACAGTTCTGACAGAAATATGATTGTGCCTCTGCAAAAGCTGCAATTGATCACTTTGGTGTTTGTGTGCGTGTCCAGCTATACATTTGTCCATCCATACCTTTGATTAAGTTTATCCATCCACACCGAAGTTTAAGGTTGTGCATCCACACCTAAGATTAAAAGTTGTCTATTCACACCTAAAAATAAGGTCATTTCTTTTATTAACCTCAGAGTTATAGTTCTTTTACTTTCTACCAATAAAAACAGCAGGCTTGACAAAAATAACTTGTAACTTGTTTACATATAAGATATTTTTTTGCATTTTTTGACAGTAAAAAGTTGCAAATTCACAATTATCCTGAAGATGAAATACTTTGTGTCTTGATTTGATGCCAAGAACTTGATATGTAATTTGGCTTCAAAGCAATGCTACCTATCCAATCACACTCCAATTTATCATCCTTCTTTTTCCATTGTTTACAGGGAGAAAGTTAAAGAAATGCAAAATGGATGTTGTGTTTTGTTTGGCACATAAATTACTGTATGGCCAGCATATGAAGTGCACCTATTGCAAAAGTATGCTGGAAAATCGGGGTCTGTGTTATCCATTCCATTTATGGATAATTTTACTTGTGTAACATATATGGAAGAGTATGCATGGGTGCTTATTTGCAATGAAACAAGTCACAGTGATGCGAGCCTTGGAATTTAAAGCAAGGGATTGGAATTCTTTGCCAATAACTTCATTTGAAATGTGCATAGATATGCTAATTCTGTTTGACAGAACTGCAGAATTAGTTAATTGCCTATGAAATACATTCGTATACTTCAGTTATTATGCCTCTGATGCAAATCACCTAACTTGACAACTGCTTCTAAAATGGGGGCCTTAGGTGGCAGAGTGTTCTAAAGCACTCTTCACTGCCATCTCACTTCAAGTTTTTCACAGAGTGAGGACTTTAGTATCATGGCTCATTTTGATAGTTCCATAATGGTCATGGTCCAGTGATCTCCTTGACACGATGCCTACAAGGAGATACCTCTGTTGATGTATCTTCTGTCATAGCATAGATTGCCTCTCCTGCACAATCAGGGGACCTGGCCTTTACAAATGACTCACTTATCAGCTCTGTTCATGTGGTTGTGTGTCTTGTTAGTGGTTCTTCCCAGGGGGCTCCCATGTTTTTCCTTTACTAAATATACTGGCTGTCATCAGTAGTCTATGATATGCTGAAAAATGGCATTTAACCCACAAAACTAAACCTGCACAACAATCCACTGATTCTCTGTCTTCTTGTTGAATTTATTTCAAACAATCTATCAAATTAAATGGGTTTCCAAGCAGGGTTGCAGACTTCATCACCCAGGCTAGACAGCAGTTAACCTCCAAGGTATTACAGTGCCAAGTGGAGAGTATTCCCTATTTGGCACTGTGGACAACACATTGATCTGATCTGTCCCTTTTGACAGCAGTTGCTTGTTTTCTTTTCTTTCTTTTGAAGAAAAATACTGCTTTGACTACACCATTAAAGATTATATAAATATCCTTAAGTTTTCTGTAGGCTTCATCAGAAGGACCAGACTCTCATCTATCTCTTTAACTTGAATGTGTAGGTATAACCGTTTATGTATCCTTTGGTCATTATCTAAACTATCTTTTAAACCTGGTGTTGAAGCTTTCTTTGGGAAACTTACCTTTATGCTTTATCTGTGGACAAGGGTTGCTTACAATTCATTGGCTACCATGGTTCAATGATCCTTCTTGTTTGCATTCTCAGCTTTCTGGCCAAAAATTAGCTAGCTTCAGTAGCACTTGAACCAATTAAAATCTTAGTCTCAATCATATCTTTGCATGAGTGATCAAGATGTGCTCATTTGTCATGTCAGGTCCTTACATTTTTATAAAGCTAAATTATATCAGATTGGAAATGGACAATATGATCTGATTCTATCAAAGGTATTTCTAATAATTTATCAGCTGCCATTTCAACTTGGATTGTTCCATCCAAAGAGCCTATCAGTCTCCCACTGAGACAGATCTTCATGAGATTCAAAGCTGCCAGTGAGGTTAGGTTGCATCAGCTAGGACAGTACTTAAACTTTGCATGGTCTCATAAAAGCAGTCTCACTCCACCTTTTCTTCGTTCTGCTGTCATTTGATGTCACACTAGAGTGAAAGTTTCCATGCATTTAGCCTGATTGTCTCAGCCCAGCAGTTTGTTGATGCTTCCTTCAGCCTGCTTTATAGCTTCTCATTGGTTGGTGGTTCTTCCTGGTATTTTCCAGGGTTCTTCAACTACCAGATATACTAGCTGTCATGTATAGCCTTTTGTGTGCTGAAAAATGGCATTTTTCCAACAACAGCAACTACTTTCATCTTTTAATTAATATCAGGGAATAGGGTCATTGCACAGTGGCTTCCATCAAACAGGTTAGTCAAAAAGTTTTATCCCAGAAAATCATGTCTAGCAAAGGTTTTGCTTTGTAAGAACACAGAAACTTATTACTGTGTTTTGCAGAATGAAAAAAATGTCCCCTGTGTATGTACGTGTACATGTCGTTTTTAGTTTGCCTCATTCTTTTCTTCCTAAGTCCAAGACAACAATTTGGAATGAGTTCCTTGGCACATATCTCAAGCACTTTTCATGTTTGAATCATTAAACTAGATGATTATATGCGTCTCTGTTCATATCCAACTCTTGCTACAAAAATGGTCACAATGACCTACATTTCACATTTTTTAATATTGTCAGCTTCATTGTTTGCATTTAATTCATGCTTACATAGGTTTTTGACATCCTGTATGCATACCATCCTACCTAGAAAAACAAAGCTTTGATGAGGGGATGCATCTTGATAAGCACAGTACCACATTCTTATTACAAAAGAGGTTTCATTGACCTATATTTAATACTTCAGTGACTTGGTTGAAAAATTGTTTAGAGCTCTTTTCTTTTGGTGCTGTTAATGTTCGAGTCATATAATTGGATGCATGTCCATTAGTGCTACATACTTACAACCAACAACATACTGAGTTAAAGTATTTATAATTAGGTCACGACCATATTAATTTTTGCATTTGGTTATTCATAATAACCATTACAGAAAGCTCATTCTGACCAATACAGTTAAAGGCAGGAAAACCATTTTTATTAAGTTGTGAAATTTTCATATTCATGATTATACTTCACATATATTATGGTGGGTTATAAACAGCAGTTAACATGTGAATGACTGTATTTTATTCCTTTTGATTACTGATGTTTGAGCTGTGTAATAGTGGTCACATAATAGTTGTCACACCCAAAGCCTGTGACTTCCACATAATAAAATCTTGCTTCTAGGGGTGAACGATATTTATAACTTTAAAATGAGATTTTATGAATGATGATTTTTAAGAAAAGTAAGGTTACTCTGGTTTTTATCAACTCATTATAGTGCTCTACCTCAGTATCATAGAAAAGCATTTCTTTTCTTTGTATTGGATGCCATGTCACTTTAGTCAAAAACTTATTTTCAGCCTGATAACTAATATTAACAATGTTGACAGTACCACTGTTAACAAATTCTGCAGGATGTTAAGCTTCTTTGAGGCATGTTATTTAATCAGTGATTGCAATCTGTAGTTTTTTTTTAGAAGTTTTTATAGGTATTGGTCCTCCATTTATGAGATCATTCCATCTAGAGTTGGTCTCTTCTGCATGCTATTGGATAAATTCCCAAAAGTGGCCCATGAATCCTCAACAACTTGATGGCGGTGTGGCCAGTGTGAGAGTTTTTCAAGTGGAGCCTGGGCACACCTTTTACTAAAAGACACTGAAGTCATGGAACAGAAAGTCTAACTGCTCATCACCAGAACTTTGCAGCTGCTTATGTTAGTATGCTGAGAAAAGCATCCTTTAACCCAGCTGCCCTTCAGTGTGTCCTGGAAGCTGTAGCCAAGACATCTTGGCATGCACTTTCTATTTCTATGACTCTGTTGATGGAATTTCTTCACATTTGAACTGATATTGCTTTGAGCTCTTCAAAGGTATTACTTGATGACAGTAAAGACATCCTTAGGGCTGCTTTGCATGAAGCCAAGTCTGTTTGAAGGCCTCATTCCTATTGTGGCATCGCAAGACTTGTTTGATCATCAGCACATCCACCCTTGGCCCATTGCATTCTTCTAGGAAGTAAATCAGTGTGAATAAACCTCAAGAGCCTTCTGCCAAGTTCTTCAGGCAGACAGAACCCCAGTCCAGTATGCAGCCTCAAATGGACCTCCTCCTTGTCCATTTGGCTCACAGAAACCGAAAACCAGATATGCTCGATGAACCTGGAGAGGAAGGAGACAGTTTTTATAGCCCCCTTCTTTTCCCGAAGGAGGTGGGTGGGGGGCAACTCTTGCAACTTGAGCCCTCTCCTTCCACACATCGTTCTCCCAGGCATTCCCATCGGAGCTCACCTCGGCAGCTTTTCCTAGGCCTGGTCAAGCATCATGGATGATGGTTGGGTCCTTTCATTAGTGAACAAGGGGTACTTGCTCCAGTTTTTGGGAATTGGCTATCCAGGGCCTCCATCTTTCTTCACCAATCGAATCTACTGAAACTGAGGGAGGAAGTAAGTGCACATCTTTTTACAGAAAAGAGCAGTCAAGAGGATCCTGAACAATCAGTTACCCACCTCTATTTCTGTATCTTTTTGGTTACCGAGAAAAGTGGAAAGTTTTGCATTATAAGCAACCTCTGCCTCTTAAACCGGTTTCCTTTGGAAGAACTTTTCAAGATGGAGACCACTTCCCCAATCCAGAATGGGCAGTCTCAATCGACCTTCAGGATGCCTATCTACACATCCCAATATTTCCTCCTCACTGCAGATGTCTGTTTTTTTTATTCCACACCAAGAATTTTCACCTGAGTTAAAGGAATAATGGTGAGATACCTCAGATTACTGCAAATATCAGTTCTCCAGTTTTTCGCTGACTGGCTAATGCACAGTATTGAAATCCAATCCTTTCATCAGGATCTATAATGCTGTTAGTCTGTGGTAACTCAATTGGGCCTTTTGCCCAGCAAGGAAAAATTGGAACTCACTCCATCACAAGACTTTGTTTACATGGGGATGAATTTCCTCATAAACCAGAACTTGGTATGAATTTCACTGGATCTAGTAAATCGAATCCTGGTGCTGTTGAGATACTATGAGCAAAAATAGCTTTTTCTGCTTGACTGTACCTGTCCTTTCTGGGAACTTTGAATTCAGCTGCCAGGTTGGTTCTGTTAGGACATCTTCATATGTAACCTCTACAGTTCCTCCTTCTCGCAAGGTGGAAAGCTCACAAAGATTCTCTATCAACACAGATCTTTCTAGGACTTGCATTTCACCATTTGCAATGGTGGATGAATCAGGACAAATTCATGATTGGAGTTCCCATGCATGCACCAGAACACCATTCCTATCTGTTTGCCAATGCATCAGATTCCAGTTGGGGCACTCATTTAGAACTGGAGGGCATAATTCTACACAGACTTAAGACCCCATCCAAATCATCCCTCCAAATAAACAACCTTGAAATGAAGGCAGTATAGCTAGTGTTGCAAGGGTGCATCAGAAGGGTAAGGAGTCAATGTGTCATGGTCTCCTTGGACGACACATCTTATGTAGCTTATCTTTGACATCAAGGAAGCACACATTCCCCATCTCTTTATATAGAAGTCTGGAATCTCCTGAACTGGGCCACATCAGAGAACATAACACATTTGGCATATTCCAAGAAAGAAGAACATTTTGGTGGGCTGTCTTTCCAGAACTGGCAGAGCCATCCTCACAGTGTGAGCCCTTAACTCCTCTGTTATGGAGACTCCCCGCCCCCCAACACTGATGTGCTTCACAAAGTAAAACTCCATCAACCAAGAGTTCTTAAATTTATTTTGCTGGGTTTTGCTTGCTTTGCATATAGCTAATTGCTTTCTGAATAGCCTTAAAAAAATGAATCACACTTAAACACTATTCCAACAACTGAAATAATCATGCTTTGCTTTTATTTATATGAAATAAGTTTCAGTGTCAAAGAAACATTGCTGCTGTTTACAAATTCGTCAATAATTTTTAATACAAATGGTGTAAACATTTTCATTGAAGGCAATGATTTGTAATCACTTTGATTCTTCAATACACATCTAGCATCTCATTGATTTACCTATATTGGGCTGTTCCACTTTGTGAGCTTTACCTATGCAAAAATTAACATAATGGGCTCTTCCACTGCAGTCTTCAAAGTGCTCAACACATCACACTAGCTATTATCTGCCAATTAAGTAATATGTGAAAATGATCTCTTTGCCTCTGTTAAAATGCCCAAAGGATAGTTTTTCATCAGCTCCAATCTGGACTGTTTATATATGCTACCTGTTGTTACAGGCATACACTTAAGTGTTGTTGTTTTTTTCTCTTCAAAGTTTACTGAAAATCATGTTTTGCAAAACACAACCATGTCATGTGGTTTTAGAAAAAAAATTGTTTTCAGCATGACACCATGGTATGGCAGGTATGTCTGCAGTGGGAGCATACATGTTCAAAAAACACAACTCTAATCCTTTTTATGTCTGGCATTTTGGCAGAGCATATTATTCTAATACCCTGTCTGTTAACTTTTCCTTCCTGATAACTTTTGCTGTGGAGCACATGCCTCCAACAAACTTTGTGGATACCTTACACCTGTGGTAAGTAAGAAACCTATCCAGTTTAGATCCAGTTGGTTAAGGTGTGGTCACTGCAACTTGCACACAATATCATTAGTTCTGCTTTACCTATAGGGATCAAACTGTACATAGCTTGCACTTTGGGGTAAGAAAAAACCCTATCAGTTTCATAGTAAAAATGTCAAAGGTCAATGTCATTATGACTAAAAGAACAATTATTTCTACACAATAACAGTGGGCATATCAACACATTCACTATTGGAATTTATTCAGAACATTCTAAACTTTTAGACTTGTGATAGAACATTTAGAAATATTTGGGATTTCGTTTACAATACTGTGAAGTTCCTCATAAATTTTGTCTTTGTAACTTAGAAAAATAAATTGTTTATTTTAATAAACTTATTGGTTTTGCTTTTTTCTATTACTTAATTTAAGATCTCAAGAGTCATAACAGTCTGACGTGGCAGCATACATGTTTTACAAAAACAAATCTAGTCCTTTTTTATGTTACGGATTAGGAGTTTCATTCGTAGCAGTTTTACAGTTGTTTTAGCCTGTTGCTTCTCTGATAGAATTATAGCAAGATTGAATTTTTTCTTGATTTATACAAGACAAGGTTATACAGAATGCAAAATCTATGTTATTGTCAAATTACAAATACAGTAAAATGTAAATTATCCGGCACCATCAGGAAACAGATTCTGTGCAGATAATCACTCACCAGGATGATTACATTTTGATCTCAGTCATAGGTTTGACTGAATATGATGTTATTATGAGATGATTATAATATCTATCTTTCTATTATAAATGTTGGACTTGTGTGACCCAGGGTCAGCTAGTTGTAGCCAGGCCAGGGCTCTGTGGGTTTAATGTTTATTTTAATGTCAAATCTATTGCCATTTACACCAAACTGACTCTGGAGCTCATGTTGGTCAGGTGATTAACATCTTAATTTGATCCCCAGTTAAAACAAATGCCTTAAGCTCTGTAAGGCATTCTGGTTTGAAGCTCTGTAAGGCATTCTGGTTTGTAGGATCAGTCACAATTTTATAGCTATACTGTTTTCTGTGCTGTTAAAAGAACTTTGCAGCATTTGTTGGCAATGGTGGTATTCCTGAGAAACAAAACTTGGATA
The DNA here is from genome assembly GCA_028554795.2 of Sinohyriopsis cumingii. Lineage (NCBI taxonomy): Eukaryota > Metazoa > Mollusca > Bivalvia > Unionida > Unionidae > Sinohyriopsis > Sinohyriopsis cumingii. Next base: position 17,852,375 of record CM068829.1, read on the forward strand.
AGTTTCAAAGGGATATACAGTTACAGTGAGCCATAGATTCAGGGGAATTATTTGAAGTCTGTTTTAAAAAACTGGATTCAGTTTTTATACATCTTTGATGTGGGTCTCGGTGGAATGTTTGGTGGACTTATAAAACTGTGGATTTGGTTTTGATGAACTTTTGCTGTTGATTTCAGTAGGATTGTTACTTTGTACACCATTGCCATGGATTTTGGTGGATTTTTTTGGCACATTTGTTAAGCTATGGATTCAGTTTTAATGAAAATTTGTCATGGATTTTTATGGAGTTTTAAAACTATGGATTCAGTTTTTCTAAACTTTTGCCATGGATTTTATAGTAAATTTTATTGGGACTGGACTACCAGACATTGCAGTGGATGCTTTGTTAGTGATCAGGATAGCTTTAAGCACAAAACTGCTTTTGCAGTGATATACATAGGCTTACCAAAGTGCTGAGGATTCAGTGGAAACCAAAAGCTATGTGAGCTTCTGGTGTGAAACCAGTTTGGAAGGAAATGTCTCTTTTAACCCAGAATCAGAAATTTACAAAAAGAAAACTTGGTTAATGCTGATAAAAATACTTTCCATGTTACAAAGATAGGGAGACCCTGAGTGGCAAGTGGTCTAAAGCGCTCACTGTTCTAGATCACTGCCATCACCTCAGTTTGCATGGGTTTGAGTCTCGAGCTTGTCTAACATGGGTATGTGAGAAAGCTTGGCAGTAACTGCTTGTGGGTCCGTGGTTCTTCATGGGGGTTTTTCTGGGTTCTTCCCCCACCAGTTATAGTGGCTGCATGTATAGTCAGTCTATCTTGTGCTGAAATATGGCATTAAACACAAGAACAACAACATTGGATGAATGTACCATCGAACAGTCTGACCTTTTAGAATATAAAAGGGGTGAAATTGCAGTTGGAATAACTGAAAAGTAGCTGTAGGTGGAGATAGTAACACATCTTGCTGAACATGATGCATTCGTAGACTAAGCAAAATGGGGTGAAGAAGTGAAAACTCTAGAGAAGGGGAGAGGTCAAGACAGGTAGCACAGCAAGCAAGCAAGGGCACTGTTGAACAAAGAAAGATCCCGACTGCAATGTTTGGGAAATGTCCTCATGAATATTTCATCAAGTTTCTAAAATTAATGATACAAACAAAACATACAGAGGTTTAGTGGTCCAGAGGGATGTTTAACCGATACATATTAATTCTCCCACCATTGCAGGCCAAAATAGATTAGGTGCAGTAGGGGCATTCGCTCAGTTTTCAGTGCTGTTATCTGCCAGTGTGGAAATATAATACAGTGTAGACTGAAGAAGTTCTTTTCATTTGGATTTTACATTGAACTTAAATACATGTATCAGTGAGATAGACATGGTATTATGTTGAAAAACATTCGTTAGTTTTTGCCTCAGATGGCAGGTGTTAAGATGACATTATGAGAGGTATATAGCATACATATCTCCAGTATGGATGTTGGACATGTGTGACCCAGTGTCGACCTTGTTGCAGCCAAGTGCGGGATGTGTGGTTTGAATACTTATTTCAATTTCAATGCTATTCTCACCAAACTTAACTCAAGGGATGGTCTTTTGACCATTATCCAATGTTTGCCCTTTCATAGCACAAGTCTTTTCCTGAACTACTTCGAGGATTGCCATGAAACTTAACACATACACATTCTTCCCGTGGTCTAGTTGGTCCTAGATGAAAATGGTGCTGATTGCCCATCCAATATGGCCACCATAATGGCCATCTTGAAAATCTTGAATGGATGGATAGTCATATCAGCATAAGCTTATAACTAAAGAAGACTTGTGATGTCTGTTTGGTCCTAAATGAAAATGGTGCTGATGTGATGTCCCATATGACCACCTTGGCAACCATTTTGAAAATCTTTTTATCCCTGCTTCTCCTTAATGGATGGTCATACCATAATGGAGTTTTGACTAAACAAAACTTCTAATAATATCTATTTAGTCCTAAATAAAAATGACACTGTTATGGGGTTCAGTATTGCCATAGCAGCCCTCACTGAGCAACATTCAGTTGTAAGAATATAATTTCTCTCTTTGTATCTCACTTTCTCTCTCTCTCTCTCTCTCTCTCCTTATTACAATTACTTTTTATTTAAAAAAGATAATTCAGTTATTTTTAAAATCAGTGTATTTATAATTGTATGAATTTGCATTTGACAGTTTTTTTCTTATTTCTGTTACTGGTATTCAGACAGAAGCAGAAGCCAATTTTTGATTTTCAGAACACAACTTGCATGGTGATAATGGATATACATGTGTGAAAACTAGAAGAGAGGGTTGCAATTAACTAGATAAACAATTCTTTCCCTAGGACTCCAGTTACTCAGATACACACCCAGCTGTTACATTCCAAACAGCAGAGTAGCAGTTGTAAGTAGAATATTCAGCCTCCAGATATTGACTGTGGCACCAACCTGCAGTCAGAAGTGCCAGATTGCTGTGTAAGAGAAAACAAGAAGATTCCACTAACTAAAGCCATTCACATTTGATTCCTGCAGTCTGTGTCTTAAACATTATATACCACAGGTGCATACCTGCTATATATTACCAGATAGTGGAGGGGGGGGACTTTGTGTGTGTTTGGTGCCCAATCGGAGTTCTGTGAGCATGAGGTACATTCCTTTAATTGAAATTAAGTTACTTTTTCATATGAAGAGACTAGAAAAAATGAACTGGGAATTCAAATTTGAATGAAAGAAGATATGTTTTCTTTGAAGCATCTGAAATACTTGCAAATAAAAATATAGTTGGTAAACTTAGCTCTGTCAGGAATCATCACTACACACATATAGACACACTCTCATATAATCCCACAGGAATTAAGTTTCTGTATTTAAAATCCACTGGGTAAGGAATTCATTCTTTGCTGCTGTCAGTAATTATTCAGTAAGAGGTTTGAAGGCAATGCAAGTATCGGTGGCAAGTATCATTTGCATTCATATTTGCACTCCTTAGAGACAGGATGATACTGTTGTTCAAATTTCCCCAAAGAGCTTGTTAATTTTTCTAAGCCTTGAAAATAAATATTCTGTAATTGTATTGCTGTGAGGGAATCAGGTGAAACATGCAAATCAGCAACCTGGTTAGAGTATCATATCTTGATTTTCCTGAAGATAGATGACAAATTTTCTTCACAGCATTGGTCATAAACCCAGTTCAATATAGTGATGGTGTTGTCACCTCCCTTGTCATTTGGTTCATCAATCAGGGGAGAGAATTTGTGATTATGGCATAACTTGGTCATTTGTGTGTCCATCATTCGTGCAATGATATCATTTTATGACATAAACTGTTTTTATCACTTTATAAATAGATTTCTTAATAATATCACAATTCAGGAACATTTGCTTACCACAAGTATGAAATATGATATGCAGCTAAAAATGGCAGATTGTGCTTTGCGAATTTCCGAAAAGTGCTTCAGCTCAGTGACCTAGTCTGTCACTGATTGTTTAATCATGTTAGTTACTCATAGGATTGAACTCTGCATTCATGCATTTCCCGACGATGCTGGGTGGTGTCGTTATGTATACAGATATTGTATACTCCAGAGACCGCTTCAGTGGCCTAAATGGTTAGAGTATCCACCTCAGATGTTGGAGGTTCGAACCCTGGCCAAGCATAACCATAGACTTATTTTAAAAAATGGTACTTGGCGGCTGCCTCGCTTGGTGCTCAGCATTAAGAGTTTAGTGTTAGGACTGGTTGGTCTGGTGGCCAGATAATGTGACTGGGTGGGACATGATGCTAAATGTCTGCAGCATGATGCCACAGTGCTAGACATCATTATTAACTGCCACACTCAGACAATATAGCGATTTGACTGAAAAACTGTTAAAGCTACATTAAAAATCCAAATCTCTCTCACACACATAGACACACACAATCACAAACTTGCAGTAAATCTTTAATAAAGATGACTGAAACATTGTCATTCAAAGCAATGATGTGCATAACTTTTGTTCTTCAAGACACATCTTGATGATGTACCTAACTTTAAATGAATTGGGTTTTTCCACTGTCTGTCTTTTACCAAAGCAAATTAGACTTGTGTTCTCTCCATACCTGCCATATTCCCAAATAGTGTTGGGTTTTTCTCTTTGAGACTCAAAAGTTGTTTTGAGGTTCCATGGAGTGTCTGTGCAAATGACCCATTAAGAGTGGTGTTCAATCGAGAGTAAACTATCTTTTCATACAAATCTATGGAAAATGACTGGAAATGCATATCTGAACAAACTAAACCTGTATGTTGTCTTCAGATTATTTAAAACACTTGCAAACAATCTATGGCTGTTTGACTTGGCATTGTCAAACATCATCATCCTATGTACAAATACATAATCACAACTATGCTGACATTAAAATAAAATAAAAATGCACAAAGTTTTTGTCTTTAAAATCCACTGGATGACAGAACTTAGTGATAGTCTCAATTACAGACAGTCTTGGGTGGGAAGGGTTTGCGAGTGTCATTTTTGTTCAACCTTACACTCATTAATGACTGAATAGTATTATTGTTGAAGGTTCCCTGCTGGATTCTCAGAGTGAATCTTGATGAGAACTGAGTTGTTTATGCCAACCATAATGCTAACATTATCAGAACTGTGATGCAGATTGAGTACAAGATATGCTTGTCTCTGTAGCAAAGAAATATACATCACATTAGGGACTGACCATTTCATGCGGGGGGGGGATAATTGTTTCATGCTTATGGCAGCCATACAGGTATAAAGTATAGCAGTAATCTATGTCTCATTCCAAGGTGAGTGTTAATGTAATTTCTTTATCAACACAGATCATGTGCGTAATGTCTTTTAATCAGTTTATTCCATGGCTACAATCATCCTTAAAAGCATGGGTCAATTAATAGTATTTTAATAAGATTAAAACAACAAATAAAAATTAATAGTATTTTAATAAGATTATAATAACAAATAACAATTAATAGTATTTTAATAAGATTAAAATAACAAATAACAGTAGGGATAACTGATTAAGAATGTTAAATTTAGCATGTCAGTCTGCTAGTAGGGACAGTCCAGTATTAGCTCTGAGTGATGAGTTATGGATCGAAGTTCCTCTTACCCCCCAAGTATGTTTTGGGTCACATAGAGTGGGACAAAAACACTCTTTCTGTCTTTATTGATTCTTGTGAGTTTTATGCAGCACAGACTGGCATGGCATCTCCTTCTTTCTAGTCCCCAGCCTTCTTCCATCTGTCAGTCAAGGCAACAGAGGAGGAAGAAATCTAGTCTTTTGACAAACCAATTAATGAGGTTTAAAAATTTTTTTCATTGTGATCTAGCTGTGCCACAAGCTGTATAAGGTCACAGTGACACTATAATTCTTTCTAGCTTAGAGATGCTGTCTGGGGTTAACTCTTGACCAGATCTCTTGTCAAAGACTATGGAGCAGTCCTATCCAATGCACTCAAATTTTTAAAATGCCCAGCCATTGGTGCAGACCCTCAGCAGACCTGATCGGGTATTTCAAGCTGCAAAGACTGGTTTCTCACTTGCTAATGGAAACTCTCATGACATATGGTCTCTAAGACACCTTTGAAAGTTGGGTGAAGCTTCCTTCATGAGCCTTACTTGCAAGACTTTTCTTGCTGTCTTAAGTGTCTGTGAACTGAAAATGCAAGCTTTATGCCCAAAACCAGAGAGCAAGGCTGTATAAGGTACAGTGGAAATTTTAGAGTCGGTTTCTCTCCTTAGCCAACCAGGCTTTTTGCTTCAATCAACATAACTCCCAAATGAGATCCCTGGTCTCAGTCTTATCTCTGCTGGGGATGATCAAGAGAGACTTTTATGTCCAGTGAGGGTTTTACGCTTTTATTTGGCAGCTTCTGAAGGGAGAAGAAAGTGAAGTGTCTTTCCAGCTCTGTTAAGGGTTCAGCTGATATTTTGGCTTCCACTGTTTCGTAGCTCAGAAAGTGACCCATGTGGGTGCCATTTAGCCATAATCTTCTATTTCAGAGTGATGATGAGTATTCCCTGTGTTTGTTTCTCTTTCACCTGAGTTGCGGAATCATCAGCCTCCCATAAAACTGACAAATTCAGCTACTCAGTAACTGGTTATGTATTACCGATATTAAAATTTTGATGGGGGGTAAACTGATTTTAATGATTTAATACTTCTCTGTTCCTATTGTTATATTCGACTGTCCCACACTGCACTGATGTCCCACTTGTCTAGGCTGTCCTGAAAAGAATGAAGCAAGGTAGCTACTATGTGGACATGGGCATTCTAGACTTCTAGAACTTTCTAGTCACCTAATGGGATGATTTATTCTCATTACGGTATATGGTCAGGGGATATTCCAACCAGAAGAGAGTCAGCTATGCAAGAGCAACAGGTATTACATTGTAGCGGTTGCTACTGGTGGTATGGTATTATGAGGTTGTACCTTCTTGCAAGGTGTCCGCTATATTTGGCTATTATTATCTAGAGGGTGATCACCCTCGGTATTGTTGCCCATATCGAGTAAATATTAATATAAAGTGTGAAACTATAGATGGAATAAACAGAGATCTGAGCTGATATATAGAACAGAATGACCCAAGCCCCCCCCCCATGAAAAACAAAAATTTATTCAATTACATAAACAACTGGGATAATGCATTACATTAGGAAGATGCACTTCTTTTTGGAATAAATTTTTCACCGAATTTCAAACACAAATATATTTTTTTAAATAGTCGATCTGTTTAAATAATAGAATTAGTTCATCATATAATCAAGTGAACAATCGAAGTCATTGCCTTGTACAACTTCATAACCTGCTTATTCCAGTCCACTCCAACTTCACTATGGTGGTTCGATCCTCTAGGTCCTTTAGCTTTTTCCCTTTTCCGACCATCCTACTGCCTCGCCTCCTTTTGACCCTCAAACTTTGTGTGGGTAGGTGGATACATAAATATGTAGATACATAGATACTTGGATAAGTAGGTACGTGGATATGTCAGTGGATATGTCCGAGGAGCTATTTCCCCTTGTGCTTTCAAGCTTTGTTCGCTTCTATAGCCAGTTTCTTCCAAATTCAGTCTCGGAATCGTAATATTTTCACTCGTGCAGGAAAATTGCAGACTGACTAGATTTCTTTCAATATTGAGGCAATTTAACCCCAAGGAATTTTCGTGTGTGAACCCTGCCTTTTATTTAGCATAACTAATCAGGATTGAATCTATTTACTGCCTTTTATAACTAGGTGCCAAACTACAGGTCTGGAAAATTTCAAATCTGACAGTTCCACTAAAACATCAAAAGTTACCTTCATTTCTCTAGTCATCTAACGGTTAAGTAAATGAAGGCTTAATTTTAATCACTTCCTCTCCAGACACAGACATTAGAAATCATTGCAGTATAACGATTTAACAAGCATCTGTCCCCATAAATCTAATTAATTGTTCTCTGATCCCAAGTTAATATGTTCTCCATAGATCGACAGAAATTTGCATCCTTATATACATTATTAAAATTAGTTTTACACCCCAACCCTCACTGCTATCTTGAAACACATTCATAAAAGAGGTTGTTGTTATTGGAAGTCAAAAATCATTTTTCATATGACAAGTTGTGTTATGGCAGGTGATGTTATAATTTATTTAATCTGATGTTAAAAGTAGAGTTGCTAATATGAATTTTCCATAAAACCTGGAGCCCTCACCTAAAATATGCATTTTTTAAAATCAAAAGATGCTATTATCAGAAAGCAAATATGTTGATCCATATTGCTGGCAGGATTGCAAAGCAACTAAGGCCTATGAATTGATAAAGACTCTGTCATTCATTCTGACCTTTCGCAACACAACACATTAGTTGACACAAGGTTTTAAAAGACATGACCAAGAGACTGACTCAGTAGCAGATGGATTTAGATCACTCAGCTGACTGACATCTCCACAGAGGGTGATCAAAGTGACCCTCTTGAAAATCCTGTTATGGAATGGATGGTCGTATAAAAATTGGATTTTCACTAAAAGACTGCTTATAATGTTGAGATGATCATAGGTGAAAATGGTGCTGATCTGACATCCATTGTGGCCACCATGGCAGCCATCTTGAAAATCTTATCACTACTTTTGAATAAAAGTTATATGGACATGGGATTTTCATCAGAACTCTTCTTATGTTGTCTAATTGGTCTTGTATGGAAATGATGCTGATCTGGCTTTCAACACGGCCAACATGGTGGCAATCTTTAAAATTTTGTTTTATGGCTACTACTCATAAATTGAAAGGGTTTTCACCAAAAGAATAATGATATCTAGTTGGTCCTAAATGCAAACATTGCCAGTCTTTCATCCTATATGGCTGCCTCATTAGCTACCTTGAAAATCTGATTATTTCTATTCTGAATGTATAGCCTACCAAAATGTGGGATTTAAATAAACACCTTCTTGCAAAGTCTAGTTAGCCCCAAATATAAGTACATGTAGTGGCAATCTGACATCCAATATGGCTGCCTGATGGATGCAACACTCGAGTAAAAAAGAAGAAATAGTTTTATCTTGGATTCCTAGCGATTCTCATTGGTGACTAGAGCATCACTCCTATTTAGGGACTCTTGTATTATTTTTGTCCTATATCTAACATCACACCCGCATCATTTATCCAATATTGAAAGGCCTTTATGCCAGTATGGGTTATTTCTGATTCACTTCAAATCAGTTAGTTATGGAATTTGTGTGCCTGTCATAAGGTGGACATACTCTGTTATGATGTTTACCATCCGTCCATCGATATTACAAATTTTGTTTTTACACAATAATAAGAATGGTGTTACAGCTACATTTACCTGTTAATGACTTGCACTTTGTGCAAGATAACCCCCTATTGATTGATTAGGTCAATAACATGAATTGTGTTACCTGTTAATGATTTACAAGAAAAACTATTAATTGATTAGGTCAATAACATGAATTGTGTTACCTGTTAATGACTCACAAGAAAAAACCCTATTAATTGATTAGGTCAATAACATGAATTGTGTTCCAAGTTACCTGTTAATGACTTGCAAGAAAAAACCCTATTGAATGATTAGGTCAGTAACATGAATTGTGTTCCAAGTTACCTGTTAATGACTTACAAGAAAAAACCCTATTGAATGATTAGGTCAATAACATGAATTGTGTTCCAAGTTACCTGTTAATGACTTACAAGAAAAAACCCTATTGAATGATTAGGTCAGTAACATGAATTGTGTTCCAAGTTACCTGTTAATGACTTACAAGAAAAAACCCTATTGAATGATTCGGTCAATAACATGAATTGTGTTCCAAGTTACCTGTTAATGACTTACAAGAAAAAACCCTATTGAATGATTAGGTCAGTAACATGAATTGTGTTCCAAGTTACCTGTTAATGACTTACAAGAAAAAACCCTATTGAATGATTAGGTCAATAACATGAATTGTGTTCCAAGTTACCTGTTAATGACTTACAAGAAAAAACCCTATTGAATGATTAGGTCAATAACATGAATTGTGTTCCAAGTTACCTGTTAATGACTTACAAGAAAAAACCCTATTGAATGATTAGGTCAGTAACATGAATTGTGTTCCAAGTTACCTGTTAATGACTTAAAAGAAAAACTCCATTGATTGATTAGGTCAATAACATGAATTGTGTTCCAAGTTACCTGTTAATGACTTACAAAAAAACCCCTATTGATTGATTAGTTCAGTAACATGAATTGTGTTCCAAGTTACCTGTTAATGACTTACAAGAAAAAACCCTATTGATTGATTAGGTCAGTAACATGAATTGTGTTCCAAGTTACCTTTAATGACTTACAAGGAAAAACCCTATTAATTGATTAGGCCAATAACATGAATTGTGTTCCAAGTTACCTGTTAATGACTTACAAGAAAAAACCCTAGTGATTGATTCGGTCAATAACATAAATTGTGTTCCAAGTTACCTGTTAATGACTCACAAGAAAAAACCCTATTGATTGATTAGGTCAGTTACATGAATTGTATTTCAAGTTACCTGTTAATGACTCACAAGAAAAAACCCTATTAATTGATTAGGTCAGTAACATGAATTGTGTTCCAAGTTACCTGTTAATGACTTACAAGAAAAAACCCTATTAATTGATTAGGTCAGAGTCATGGTCATGGTAACTGACTGAAAGAAAAATGGTTTCTGTACAAAAATTTGAATTCTCCACCATTGGCAGTCACCAAGCCATTTTAGTGCAGGGTCAAAAAATTAATTAGCATTAGTTTTACACTACATAATTGGGCTAAACTTTGATGGTTGGCTTACAGTTGGGTTAAGGGAGAAGCATATTTTGGGGTTCGAAGGTAACAGGTCAAGGTCACTGACTGAAAGAAACAAAATGGTTTCAACACAGTAACATTAGTTTAGCTTCACAGACCTGGACCAAACCTAATGGACAATTAGCATTTTTGGTAAGTAAGAAACTTGTTGAAGCCGAAGTCATTTTGATTAAAAGAAGAAAAATCTGTACATGAATTTTATTTATGTACACAGTACACTTTTTACACTGAGTCAAACATTCCTAATTAACTTTATAACTGTCCACTGTACTTGCTGGCAGCAAAATTTTTCATTGACCAGAAGCAAGTCAGTCACTTCATGGAATTTGGTAAGTACATTATTCTCCGAGTCTAAAACATTTTGTAGTGGATCCAGTAAACAAATCTTCATAATGGTGTTGGAGAAATCAAAAGATTTTTGAGCCAACAACATATTTTCAGAACTGGTGCCTTATGTCTAGTATTATACAGAGACTTGTTTTCCTGACATTTTCTTCTTTTTGCAGTTCTTTTTTCTCAAACTTACCTGGAACTTGTATGTTATACTTTATCAGTAATCTTGCACTGTTGATGGTTTAGAAGTTGACATTTTCATATTTTCATTTAATAATTCATCATATGTGTAAATAAACCTAACATAGTGCTAAAAATAAACATTTTGGATGTTTAAATGTTACATATGGTGGGGGTGGGAGCTGCTTACTAATACAGCATATTCTTAAATAAATATCTCAAGGTTGTTTAGTTATACATAAAATATACCCAGCATACAGGATTATTCAAAGTAGAGAATGATTTATACATCTGGGAGATCAATTCCAGTAATAATGTATTTGCTGATTCTGTCGAATAATGCCACGGTTATTTCTATGTTATTTTATATGGAATAATATGAGATGTAACAAAATACAAAACCATTAAAATGGAGAGGATTGATAGGAATTTTCTTAAAGATCTGTATTGAAATAATTATACAGTGCTTATTTCCAAAGATGGTTATCCTTTAGCCATGAGAAAAGTCCTTGATCCCCAGTTGTAATATACTAAACAAGTCACTCCATTGGAATGCTGTTTACTCAGACCAAGTCCCTCTCTACCAACATCCTCCACCATACCTATGTATTATCAGCCAGCCTATGCAGTGAGTCTGATCTATATACATTTGGCAGGCATTAGAGAGGCAGATTTCAGCTGCAGAACAAGTCACAAGTTTCTCTTTCTCTGTATAAAAATAGAGGTTTTGCACACATCACCATGTTATGCACACCACCCTAAATCTATTCCCCCTCTACCTGAAAAAATATACATATATATACATTGAGACCCCCTTTATTGCTCGAGTGTGCATCTTAGCAACCAGTTTCAGTCTCTGCCTCTCCTCTATTTCGTCTTGGTGGGAGTTAATTTTATTTTTCATTGACAAGATACATAATCATTGAGGTAAGTCAAGTTATTTAATTGTCTTTATTTTGCACCAAATTATTTTTGAATATCTATTAATATGTATTTTTTTCATCATGATCCTCTAATGGTTGTTTTGGTTCATAATGAATATTTCTTGCATCCCACTTTTAACAGTTTATCATTCAAATGATATCCACTTCATGAATTGTTTATATTTCTTTATTTCCTTTGACAAGTTACTAATATATGTGCATTTTAGAGTGACTGAATTAAAAAATTACATGAAATGCATTTATATCAGAGGGACATCAGCTATGCACCCTTAAGAAATAAAGAAATGATCTACGAATATTTACCCTTAAGAAATAAAGAAATGATCTACGAATATTTACTGTTAAGAAATAAAGAACTGATCTATGAATATGTACCCTTAAGAAATATTTAAATGATATTTGGATACATCGTGCGACTTTTATATGAAATAAATCTGACTTTAAAAAATTGGATTTCAGTGTCAAGATGTTCAATCTAAACTAACGTGGTCTTTTTGCATTACACACTCCACAACTCCTTTAAAAAATTAATATTGTGCACAGCAAGCAGGTCGGTCACTGTGACCTATTTGTCATATTTGGTATTACTTTAAAGGAAGGCTTGAGTGGCTAAATATGCTCACAGACATACCTATTTCACAAGTCAAGAAATGCGAAATGTCAGTATATATACTACTTGGTTGGGGGCCCCGGGTGGCCAAGTGGCCGAAAGGGCTTTTCTTTACAGATCACTGACATCTCTTCTCAGACTCGACCAGCATGGGTATGTGAGAAAGTTTGTTAGTAGTTTCCTGTGGTTCATTGGTTCATCCTAAGGGTTTTGTGTGTTCTTCCTCCACCATATATAGTCTGGATACCATATATAGTCTGGACACCATGTATAGCCTGGATACCATATAGTCTGGACACCATATATAGTCTGACACCATGTATAGCCTGGACACCATGTATAGTCTGGACACTATATATAGTCTGGACACCATATATAGTCTTGACTCCATGTATCACTTGATGCAAAATTGTGTTAAACCCCAAACAACAGTGTATCATATTTAGTTCACAGGTACTGGGTCATTAGTTGCAATGTTGACCAACACGTTTTCAGCTTTTGTTTTCTTTTTGTTTCTGACATGACTGGCAGTGCAGTCAGGCATGTCAGGAGAAGAAGAAGGTTGAGAACAAATTGTTTGTCAAGGAACTCAATTTAATTAGTAATATTAGGTGATCTTAAGTTTGATTTCCATTTCCATTCCACAGAGGCCATTAACCTGCTGCTGTAAATCTCCCTATTCATTGTTGAGCACACCCTCAGCTTATCATGAGTAAATCTTAGCAAATGTGCATTATATTAATTGAAAACTCACTATTCTCCAAAATTATTTGTTTGACACTTTGTGCTTATATTGTTATTTTCCCACATCTGTATTTTTCTCCTTTCAACTTCCGTCTACTTCAAAGACATCTGAGAAGGTTTTTAAGAAACCTACAGAGATGAAAGAATAATTTGTGTTTTTAACATTAAACTACATTTAACACATTGCATTGGTTATTATGAAATCTGATACAGTTTAATTAATCTGGACTGCAAAATATAATTACCTTAGAATTGCTAATGCAATTAATCTACATTGAATTGAGATCTGACAGGTGTCAATCATAATTGATTAGTTTTGATCTGACAAATGTCCATCATAATTGATTAGTTTTGATGTGACAGGTGTCCATTATAGTTGATTAGTTTTGATCTATCAGAACAATTTATTCCAAGAGCACAGGGTTACATCTGTCTCACTTCATAATCATTTATTATTTCTTATTCTGGTCAGTTTTGGGCTTACTTCCAGACAGTATTTGATAATTAATGAATTATTTTGATAGACAAAGTCCTTACTGAAAAATACTGACCTTATCTTTTAAGGGCAGACTTTTCCTTTGCTATAATTTGAGTTCATATTTGAATTGGAGAATCTTGAAAGCAGCTAATTGATTTTCTGATAAGTAGAACACCCCCCTGATTTGTGCCTGTCAGATCAGCAAGTACTGTAGGTCTACAGCAATCTGACTTTAATTTCATCTTTTTTTCACAGAAATAAAAGTTATGACATTGTAATTCCTTTGTTGTCTTGGAATACAAAAATAGGTATATGCACACTTTAAACGAACTTCTAAAATAGTTGCACAGGAAAAAACAAATTGTGATATATAAAAAATTCATTGTCGTGAAATATCTTCAGGTATCAAAGTAAAGAAGTATATGTACAGAAATATTGAATGTTTAAGTTAAAGATGATCATAAGATGCATTTAAATATGTTTGCTTTTTTTAATAAAAACTAACCTGATCAATTGAGCTTTCGGTAATGACCCTGCATCAAGTCATCCATTGTGCATTGCATGTCTGTCCATCAATACTACTGTTTGAGGACACTTTGGAGGCTTCATTGCTGATCATTGTGCATTGCCTGTCTGTCCATCAATACTACTGTTTGAGAACACTCTGAGGCTTCATTGCTGATCATTGTGCATTGCCTGTCTGTCCATCAATACTACTGTTTGAGGACACTTTGGAAGCTTCATTGCTGATCATTGTGCATTGCCTGTCTGTCCATCAATACTACTGTTTGAGAACACTCTGAGGCTTCATTGCTGATCATATTTTGATGAAACTTTTCATATAAGCTTAAATCATCAAGATCTAGCATGTGTTGGATTATGGGGGACATCCATGCATATTAATGAAATTATTTTGCATCTGATTGGCTGACCATGTGAATACACTAAAGACAATAGATTTACTATGTAAACGTATATCATCAGGATCTGATCTAATATACATTAAGTTCAGTTATGTGTGACAGTTACCCTGCATATTAATGAGGTGATCTTTCATCTGTTTGATTGAGCTTGTGAACACTATGTCATTGATTCATTTTGAAATCAATAAAATTATTACATTAATGATGTAATAGTATGAGATTTGTTTGAGACAGCCACTTTTTATATCTGAGGTCTTTTTCTATCATGGTGGAAAAGGAAGACGCTGTTCCAAGTTAATGTTTGGGTAAAATATTTTCAACAGATGAAAAATTAATTTTAGAATGCAAGATGTATTTCAAGATTAGGGATTATAATAGTGAGTGAAACTGAGGACAATATATACAATACAAATACAAAAAGTAACACTAAAAGTTGATAATAGTTTGATAATCATATCATAAGACCAAGTTTGTAAAATGGTATTGAAGAGATTATCCCAAGGAAAAAAAGCTGCGTTAGAATTTACTAATAATGCAGAAGCGTTCATTTTAGACTGCTCATGTACCAAATGACCCTTATTTTTCATCGCTAAATTTGTGAAAGAAAGTTTCATGTGTGGTGTCACTAGGATGCATAAAAGCATTCAAGTACACAAAGATTTTTATGGTTAATTGTAGACTGACTGAATTGAACACATTCTGTGCTTTCTGAATAGAGTGAATTCATCACCAAAGAAGCATAAAATGAACAGTTTTGTTAACTGTCAAATGTCTTACTGATTTTGATCAGGTTGGAGTGGGGAGGGGGTTAAGGACATAACCAGGCACCCATGCTGACTGCAAACCTCTTTATATGATGTGCATTTGTACTTATATGATGTACAAACTTCTTTATATGCTGTGCTTTTGTACTTGTATGATGTCCAAACTTCTTTATATGCTGTGCTTTCATCCTTATATGATGTGCAAACTTCTTTATATGCTGTGCTTTCGTCCTTTTATGATGTCCAGACTTCTTTATATGCTGTGCTTTCATCCTTATATGATGTGCAAACTTCTTTATATGCTGTGCTTTCATCCTTTTATGATGTCCAGACTTCTTTATATGCTGTGCTTTCGTCCTTATATGATGTGCAGACTTCTTTATATGCTGTGCTTTCGTCCTTTTATGATGTCCAGACTTCTTTATATGCTGTGCTTTCGTCCTTATATGATGTGCAGACTTCTTTATATGCTGTGCTTTCGTCCTTTTATGATGTCCAGACTTCTTTATATGCTGTGCTTTCGTCCTTATATGATGTGCAGACTTCTTTATATGGGGTGCTTTTGTACTTATATGATGTGCAAACTTCTTTATATGCTGTTCTTTCATCCTTTTATGATGTACAAACTTCTTTATATGCTGTGCTTTCGTCCGTATAAAATGTACAAACTCTTAATATGAAACTTTTTTATGAGAAGCAAAAACGGAACTTTCCCAGGTGCGCAAAGGGGCAAAACAGTCCATTGACAAAATTAATTTTGTTGACTCCTTTGACAAAAGTAATTTGGTCAACTCTGTTATCATCATCCTGTCAAATAGAGTACACACTACTTTTAATGTAAGCAGTGATCACCACCAGTTTCTGTAACAAGATATCTACTCATTTGAGGAAAGAAAGCCTATGTGCAATGTGCAATCATTCTAGTAAGATTGAGAGAGAGTTTATAATCATGAAGGTAGCATATAAAGAAGTTTCCACATCATATAAAGAGGTTTCCACATCATATAACAACAATTGTCAACTTAAGACAGCTCTGGCGTTCCATATGTATCTGTTATTTAAGGTAGTGATCTTTGCAATTTTTAAGTTACCCATCAGAGCTGATACCTGTTGTGCAGGGAGAGATCCAGGGGGCAGTGCTGATTGTATAAATAGCTTGTCCTATATACTGATAAAATGATCCTCTTTACAGGATCTGAGAAAAAAAGATAAGTCACATAAGTCACTGGAGCATTAATAGTTTGTCAGTTACACAGGTGGGTGAAATCATGCCCACTTTGACCTCCTGTTTTTTAATGGTTAAAGAACAGATACAAACATGTATGATTGAATGAAATTCTGATTATCAATACTGGTGGCAATTCTTCTGTGAGATGGGTGTATATACCACTTTATGAGTGTATATGGTTCAAGGATAAATGTAACAGCATCAGTTTACAGCAACTGACATACTTGACAAATATTTTCGTGTATATGTACAGAATATACATTCTTCTAAGTAGTCATTAGGGATATGTACTCTGTTGTTTTTGTTTTCGTTTTTGCACAATAACTTATTTATTTAGTAACAAGATTTGATGGTAGACAGTTTGATATTGATAGGAGTGTGCCTGAGTTAGATAATCAACATCACTATTTAGCAAAGTATATAGCTTCTGGTTGATTCTAAGACCCATTCACTCTCATTTTCACAAGCTATTAATTGGATTTCAACCAAATTTAGTATGGAGCATACTGTGAGACCTTGATTTTCAGTGTTCTGCATCATTTGGCAAAGTTATGGCCCCTATTATTTGACCCACCAACTTTTAATTCTGCACAGTGACTTCCATTTTGGATTTTAAACAGATTTAGTAGAGTGGGTCGGTGGTTCTTTCCGGGGTTTTCTCAGGTTCTTCCTCCACCATTAATACTGGTCGCCATGTATAGCCTATTGTTTGCTGCAAAATGGTTAAACCCCACAACAACAACAACAACAAGATTTAGTAGGCAGCTTGGTATTAATATGATGTGAGCAGTTGAGTTTGCATTTGTACATGATCAGCATACAGCATTATCTGTTATATAATGGAGTTGTAGACCCTGATTGTTGGAGCCACCCCATTTTTGTTTCCATACAGTAATTACTGGATTTCAATAAAATTTTATTTGCAGTTCTATACTGATACAATTTCAGGATGTTTTTGTATCAGCTTTCTCTGTCATCATTTAGTGGAATTGCATGTACACAAATATTGGACTCATAATCTATATGAAGCTTTGTATTGATGAGACCCGATCTGGATTCCAGATATCTATGTTTTTCAAATCTACTTTAAGTCATTT
The DNA here is from genome assembly GCA_028554795.2 of Sinohyriopsis cumingii. NCBI lineage: Eukaryota > Metazoa > Mollusca > Bivalvia > Unionida > Unionidae > Sinohyriopsis > Sinohyriopsis cumingii. Next base: position 17,870,000 of record CM068829.1, read on the forward strand.
ATTGTCATCATCGGTTAGCTCTTTCCTTTCCAAATCAACATTCCTTTACTTTGAAAAGTGGGGGACATCATTTGCTGACATTTCCTTGTTCAGTCACAAATTTTACTTATAATCATTTCAAAAGACATTACCCCTCCCCTCTCCCCAGTCTGGTGTAGCGAGATTGACAGAGACAAACAGACAGGAAAACAAAAATGGAGTTTGAAGTGCCATGACAGACAGACAGAAAACTTATCCAGGAGCATTTAAGAGAGAAGGGAAGAAAACTTTGTGTCTGCAGAAATATAGACAGACCTTTAGAGAGATTGGCATTCAGGGAATTGCCAAACAAAATGAAAAGTTTCACATATTATAAGGTAATTATTCAAAAGTGGGATGACCCAAAAGTGGGAGGCCTCGCCCAGCTGAACAGCTTGATATTTATAACAATGGTAAATCGCCAGGCTAAATATAGTCATTTTTGGCCACAGATTAATAGCACTTCATTCTTTCACCTTGACTCATCTGAGTAATTTGCTTTTACTGGTGTAAAATAGGCTTGGCAAAATACCATAGGTTTCATGTGCATAACCAGTGCAGAGGATATTTAATACTTCAGGCATATTATGGACATCTGCTAGGATATTACTTCACAGGCTTTTTCTGTCAATCATTAGCATATGTTGTGAACTAAAAGACACCTGGGTTAAAGTTTAGATAACAGGTAAAAGGTGTATATTGCATTGATCAGGTAGAGCTTCTTAGGAAAAGCAATTATCAGAGTACCTAATGATGTTACATTAGGTTGAACCATAAAAGTAACCTTATATTTTACAGAATAATTTATTCATTATATATGTTCAGTCATTAATTCTTTTCATACATTGCTCACCATTATGATTTTCTTTCATACATTAATGTGGTACTTTTCAATTTAATTATAATTTGGAAAGTTGCAAATTTTGGCAAGCATAACATTTTCACAACTTTTGTAAAAAATATAAATATGTGGCCCAATAAGTGTATAGGGCTTTTCTAGTGATCATGGTAATTTAAAACCCGATTCCAAACAGTCTGCTAGAATTCTGCGTGTAGATTGTATTGAATAACTGGATTACATTACTGTCCACCTTAACTACCTGTTGCATCTTAGATATAGGCTATAATAGCAGTCAGTCCTATGTTTGCTCTTTCATCACAGATGTTAGTAGCTTCATTCTTAATTTTATGTACTACTCATGGTACATGATGGATGTTTCTACACATTGTTATTCTTGCTGCTTTATCTAACAAAGTAACAAATATTTTTGTTGTTGGTTAATGTCCATCAGTTGTACCATTTTCTGTTAGACTAACAGAATTGGTCAGTAAGCTGTTTAGGAGTTGGGTCATTTTAATATTACAGGTCAGTTGTGGAAAAAATCTGCAAACTGTACGTTCCACTTTTTGATTAGACTTAATGCAAGTAACATGTGTCAAGAACACTCCTAAGCATTCCTCTTCATTGTCATCTTTAAACATCATTGTGGTCAATACTCTAACCTTATTTGTCTGTTGAGCAATTTTCTCTCCAGTCTTTGCATTATTTTAGTGGAGTTTTTAAAAATTCTGTTTGCTAATTTATCAGCATTTTAGAACCTTGTTCAGCTGGTGGTTCTCCTTTTCATTTTAGCCTGTTCTTAGCAACCACTGTTTGGACAAGTATTATCTGCCCTTTCTTTGGTTCCTTGTGATTGTAATATATTATCATGCAGAGATTAATATGGCGTATGGTGTGGGTTACAAGAAGGCCCTGTTGGATATGCACACCACCTGCCTATTATGCACAGTTTGTGCACGCCTGCACAGGTGTCCAGTATGTTGCATGTCCATGGACAGATCAAGTATGGAACTTGGCAGAAAGTTGCCACACCTATAGAGGGATGTGGAAAGGCCCAACTTCCTCGATGTCTTCATAATAGGACCTTCCCCATTTCCAGGAGCAGTCTGGATCCCATCAATCATCTGCAATTTCCTAACTTTGTAGATGGTTTGCACTTGATGACTTTGAAAGAACCCTATTGATATTGGAGTCAAAATGTCAAAGATCAAGGTCACTGTAACTGGAAGGTTAAAAATGGTTTCTACACAATAACATCAATTCTGCATATAAACCTCAACCAAAGTTTGTGCATGGCTTGCACTTCGGGCAAACAATATTGTTAAGGATTTTTTAGTCAAATGGTTTGGGTCAAGGTCACTGGCAGAAAGAAGAAAAAAGTTCCCACACAATAACATTAATTCTAAATCACAGACTTGGTCTTAACTTTGTACATGGCTTTCACTTAGGGTAAGGAAGAAGCCTATCGATTTGAGGATTGAAGGTCAAAGATCATGCTAAAGAAGAAAATTTGTTCTATGCAAAAATTTAACTTAGAATATCTACATATAGACTAATAAGCTTAGGATGGGTAATGTGCTATTCACTTTACTCTTATTTTAATTTCCAGAGGAGGAAAGACATAAAATAGTTGTCTGCTGAATATACTGCAATTTATTGTTTTGAAGAACTTCCTGTGTGGGCCCTGCTGCTTTTTTTTATTTTTGTCCAAGGATTGTACAAGTCATCACAAATCTTTCCTAACACTTTCAAAAAAGGATTTAGATTCACAAAAGCATAGCATTTAGGCATTTAGGTATTCATCAGGGGAAAATAAGTGGGTGAATAGGTGAGGAACAATTCATCCTCTTCCCTCAGGTACATAAGTCTGAAGTGCAAACATGAATATTAATCGAACCATAATGGATTTTATTTGATACCCATTGTCCCAGAAAAAATTGGGCATTGTTTTCAGAAGGTTTTTTCACAGGAACATAATTTAATTTGCATTTAAATGTCATAGTCTTACGATAACAAGGTTGCAAAGTCATGGAAAAGCTAAATTTCTGGTTTTTCCAGTAAGATCATCCTCTGTAGTTTTATTGTTTTAGAATGAACCTAATGAAAAGGATTTTTTTTTGTGTATGATTGTAGTGCTTGCATTTCTTGATTAGCAAGGAACTCTAGCTTTGCCGTAAATGCCACTGTTGTATAGCTTCATATTTTTCTTACTCATCCAAAGTTGATGGTAATTACATTTTTTGGTGGGGATTACAAATTTCCTCAAGTCCCTCAAAAACTTTGAAAGGTCATGTCTTGAAAAGTATTTGACTGATTTACATGATTTTTTTTCAACATTTTATTTTCGTATTAAGGTCTTAAGAATGGCAACAACAGCTTAGTGCTTTTAATTGCTGACATCCTAATAGTGCTTGGAATACCTAAGATTATAACCAGTTTCTTCAGTGTTGTATTACCTTAGACCAGGGATCTCAAACACACAGCCCTTGGGCTACATGCATTCTGCTAAGCTGTGGCTCACAAAATGATTGGCATCACAAGGTGTCATGAGAGATAACAAAGGTGGTGCTGCCCTTGGGCCATCTAAAATGCCCTCATGCGGCCCTCAGGATGGTTTGAGTTTGAGACCCTTGCCTTAGACTGATTTATTTTGGAGAAATAAGAGCATCAAACAATAAGTAGAACATGACAATGTAAGGGGCAAGATTTAACAGAGGTGGGGTCCCCTCCCATGTACCATTTTTGTTTAAAATGCAGCTTATTTTTAAATAATCTTTCCAGTAATTATCTTTTCTTCTCATGATATATTGATGACTATATTTACAGTAGGTGTTGGCCAATAAATCAGCCCTTCACCCGTGATTATGTTGATTTTTGGGTTAGCGGCTGATATCACATGTTCATTGAAAGCTGCAATTATTCACAGCCACTTTTGTCTGCACACATCGGTGTACATTTTATACACTTACCAGTATTTCTCCTGGTTGTTGAGTTACCATCGGCTGAAGGGTTCTGTTGCTGACACGTACATTTTATTTCTGGAGTGAATTCTATGTTTGGTGACTTGTAAATCCACTTGGAATAGCACATCCATCTGACCCATGGCCATTTTAAATTTTCCGCTAGATATGGCTGTTACCAATTACCAGTATGTGTCACTTAAGCATACATATTTGGGACAGAGAATACCTGTGCCAACTTTTAAGTGCAGTCACAGTAAAACCTATATTGAACAACAATTGTTTTGGAAAACAACCTACCATGAAAGACCACATTTTTTCTGCTTAGATTGTATAGTGTTGCAATCTCTCATAAAGACCACCTGTCTTGAGAGACCACTTTTGTTGGCTTGAAAGCTGCTATCTCAACACGTTTCAGTGTGTTTGTAAACAATACAATGGAAATGTATCACTACATAAGACATGGAGTTTTCAGGTATGGAAGATTCAGGTATGGGGTTTTCATTTATGGAAGATTCAGGTATGGAGTTTTCAGGTATGGAAGATTCCGGTATGGGGTTTTCATTTATGGAAGATTCAGGTATGGAGTTTTCAGGTATGGAAGATTCAGGTATGGGGTTTTCAGGTATGGAAGATTCCGGTATGGAGTTTTCAGGTATGGAAGATTCAGGTATGGGGTTTTCATTTATGGAAGATTCAGGTATGGAAGATTCAAAAATAAGTTGCAACCTCCATACCAAAGAAAGAAATATTTAAAAAGTGTTTCAGATACACTGGGACCAGTATGTGGAATAATATCCCCGAAAAAACAATAAATGAATCTTCAGGCATATCAGCATTTCACCATGTTTACTAAATGGGTGAAACCTAAATCTTAATTAAAACTTTATGTTAATTAAAACTCCACCTCCAACCACTACATTTTTTATGTAAGTACATTTCAGTATGTATGATGCAAGAGTTTAACTTTGACTAGTGAATACTGATAGTAACTTCATCTTAGTTTGTTTACGATCTACATGTATAATTAATTAGGCTGGGTCTGTAATTTTTGTGTACTTGACTAACGTATGTGAACAAGTATGTGTATGTGTGAGATGGATAGTAATTAATTGCATTCTGAATACATCTGTACATGTATCTCAGAGGGCCTACAGGTAGCTTAGTTATGTGTTATAACTAAATGAGTCATCCTCATATATTATACTAATTTTTGGAATTCCATGAAAGTTTATATTTTTGAAGGTGATGTATTATGCCTTGATTATCTACAGTATTGAATATTGCCAAAAGTAATATTATTACTTAATATGTTAAATTAATTGATCTTGTTAGCTTTAGTCACTTTGGCTTTCATTTATCCCATCAACAAGAGAACTGAGTTTTTCCTCCCCCTAATAACTTGCCACTGTAAAGTAGTCAGTACAAGATAGAGTCTAATGTCCCAAACCTGTATTGGTTTTTCTGATCAGGTCTGATTTTTGACAAGCTGTAAATCCCTCAGGAATAGTACACCTTCTGTCACAGTTGTGAATTACATGGATGGATAATCAGTTGTTTTAATCAGTATCAAGGAACCAATTAAATGTAAACTGGCTCAGTTGAATTGGTCATTTTGGTCATGCAACTCTTAGCATCTTTTCATGTCATGTGACTATCATTTGATGACTATCTCATCATTTGGTATTATCATGGTTCACTATTTATCATGGTTCACTAGTTACAAAATCGACTTATTAGTTTTACATTGTAACCCATTTTGTTCAGAACACTTGGTTAATCCATGATTTCGTAATTTGATGCATTGTTGAAATGTGAGTCACAGGACAGATCTATAGGTGATTAAGTCACTTGATAAAAATGACCATTTGGAACAAGCAAAACCATATCCAATTGGTTCCTGATATTGAATTGAACAGCTTTGTAAGTAGAACTGTTGACAGGAGGCAGTATTGTATTAATCCATATGGATTTTTAAATTATCAGACATCAAATGTGATGTTGAAATACACTGTACAAATTGCTGAAAGGCAGCTTATAATGTCCATAACACTGGAGCCATGATAAATACTATGCAGTGTCTATAAATGGTTCATATGTACATCATTGTGTTACAGAGAACTTATTCTAACACAAGTGCAATATTTTATGAATAGATTAGATCAGACCCCAAAACCATTAATACACTAGTACAGGTTTGAGGGCAGATTAATGTGACTAGATAACACACTAGTACAGGTTTGAGGGCAGATTAATGTGACTAGATAACACACTAGTACAGCTTTGAGGGCAGATTAATGTGACTAGATAACACACTAGTACAGGTTTGAGGGAAGATTAATGTGACTAGATAACACACTAGTACAGGTTTGAGGGCAGATTAATGTGACTAGATAATTACAGCATTTAAGTTCTGGCTGTGATTTAGTTTTGTATCATTGATTTTTTTCTTCTTCTATTTTCTCTGTCATCCCACTGGTGGACTTTGCCCTAACTTTGCAGAGGGTTGCTTGATGATACAACATTGAATTTGAGTTTTTGAAGACCCAGCTTGTTGACTATGTGTTGTTCTTTTACTCCCTTATGGATTCCTTCCTCAACTTGCTTTATACCATTAAACAAGATATAGTAATGTGATAACACAGTTACACAATCCATAAATGTTACATAACCATGCAGTAGGGAGTAGGCATGTTCTATTCCCAAGTGTGTTATCTTTTGTATCACTTGGCATTGGATACAATTGGATCTTTTACATAAACATTTGAAAACATTCATCTATAGGTGCAAAAATATGAGGAATATTTAAAAAGTTCTGAATATGTTACAATTCTTTTGTTATTTTAACCTATTAATAAATTTAATGCCCATTGATAGCCATAATTTTGTTCTTTAAAATGACATGAAAATAGGTAAATAATGGTGACTTGTAAATGTCAGAAAAGAAAACAACTCTGCTACTGAGTGATGAGCATACTCTAAACTCAGAGTATTCTTAGAGTTCTCATCCTGACATATCAAAGTTGACTTACATAAAGTTTATGGATGTAATTCTCTTGTCATATTTTACAATTTTGAGGTAATTTTGTCATTTTAAATCTATGAAAGATGACCCATGTTCTGGATTGTTGTTTGCAGTTGGGAAGTGGCATTTGAAGGTCACATTTGATGAAGGTGATTGACACACAGCAGAATATATTTACTGGTCCATTATCATGGGCATTAATTCGTCATTTTTTTTATATGTTGAAGAATCATTTGAAGCTGTGAAAGGTTTATGTCAGATGGATACTGCTTTCTGATCCAAACTAGATTTGGGTTGAAATTGCCAAACAGCTACTGACCAGACTCAGATATGAAAAGATTAATGAGTGACGTTTTAATGAGTTTGCCACAGGTGATGAAAAATAGAAGATTATAAAGTTTATATCAGAGAAAACATGCAGACCACATGTCAGTCGATATTGTTAGACTGTCAAGACAGTTTTATAAGCATCATCTTTCTGTTCAGATGGTTTGATTATCCAGATACCTGTGCCTGCCAATGCTAGTGTCATTGGACCTATCTATGCCTCCAAAGATTTGCAAAAGTTGTTGAACACTACCAAACTACCTGTCTGCATACTGGTAACTTTGATATCGAACTACCAGTACTCAACAACAATGCAATGGTGCATAAATTGGCTGTCTGGACCGACTTCTGAAGGAGCACAGCATCTAAACTTTCTACAGGGAACCATTTAGTTGAGTCATCTAAACTTTCCACAGGGAACCATTTAGTTGAGTCATCTAAACTTTCTACAGGAGACCATTTAGAGAGTCATCTAAACTTTCCACAGGGGCTCATTTAGTTGAGTCATCTAAACTTTCCACAGGGGCCCATGTAGTTGAGTCATCTAAACTTTCCACAGGGGACCATGTAGTTGAGTCATCTAAACTTTCCACAGGGGACAATGGAGTTGAGTCATCTAAACGCTGGCCTTTTCAGATCACTCACACATCTCATGACTGTCAGTAGGGGTTCCAGTCTTGGCTTGGCCATTATGAATAAGAAAGAATGACAGTTGCTTCCTTCGATGGGTAGTCAGTTCTTCCAAGGATTTTCATCTCCTCCACCAGACATATTGGCCACCTTGTAGAGCATATCAGGTGCTGAAAAATGACATTAAAGCCACAGAAACAAACCAACTTGGCCACTTACTCCATGCAGCTGTGATTTAACTCTGAGGGATGCTTGGCTGAATCAGGTTATCCAAGATTCACTGATGGGCGGATGATTTGAAAACCATTATGCAGCCAGAAGAGCCATTTTCCAGTGTATGAATACATACCAAAAAGTGAACACATCATGCCCCTTAATAATTGGATAATCTGAAGATGTGTATGGGGAGCATTTTGAGTGTATGCATGGAGATACTGTTCTTTATCAAAGATCTTTGTTGTACAGCATACTGATATTCAGAATGTTTTAAATGCCCCTTGTAAAATCTAAGTATCATCTTGACGGAGACCAGTAGGTTGAATAGGCTGTGCTAGAAACGGTGTACTTTAATTTCTTTATCAGAAATTGCGATTGAATGATTGGTTGGTTTTTCATTGCACTTTGAGAAACATTAATGGCTATACCATGACAGAGAAATGGAAGCTACGTGACTTTCCCAATGACACATTGCAGTAGCTGACCCAGGCTGGCATGGATGTGTATTGAACCCATGTACCTTGCATTATAAGTCTGATATTTTGCCAAGTGAATAACTCTGACTCACCAGATTCATGGATGATAGTCACAGGTTCTTCTGTCACATGTTTGGGAGGTAGATCCGTTAGCATTAAATATATCACATGCAATTGAAAGCTTTTGTAAATCTAACAGTGCTCAGTCGTCTGTGTTGCAGGCAGAACTAGAAATATAAAATATCCATACCTCTATATAGATTTTTAACCATGTGATAACAAATTATGGCAGCCATGAGTGATACATGCATAAACAATATCTTTTTGGATAAATATTCTCTTCCAAAAAAAGTTCTCACTGTGGTTAAAAAATAAAAACAAAAAAGCAAGCTATACTAGAAGTAGTTGTATATGATTCTATACGTATTTCATAAGTATGAGAACTAATCCATACAATATTAAGGTGAATATTATCTGCATAAATGCCATTAAAAAAATAAAAAGACTAAAAAAATTGTTACCTGTATATTCAGTATCTAAACAGTTTTGGAATGAGAACAAAGTTATTGATTGGGCCATATTATTCCCTTTAGTAAATTAAATTAAATATGGAGCAAAATTCAGTCCTAGAAAATATTGTAGGGTCATAGAAAAGTTGTCTATTATTATATTCAATAGATCTGTTCTTTCTGACTACAGAGTTATTATACAGTACCACCCCCACCACCTCTCTCTCTCTCTCTCTCTCTCTCTCTCTCTCTCACCTGCACATGGAAAAATATGGTAACCCATGGGCATAGTGAGACTTCAAATGAAGAGGCTGTAAATAAATGAAATACCAGGTCATGACTGTGTTAACAGTGGCATAACCTCACAGATGTCTTATGCATGCCTCCATAAGAGCTTACCTTATCTACCATAATTTGGGTCACACTGATATGAATAGTACAAAAATAACAGGATTAAAAACATTTTTTAACAAACCGTCACATAATGTGCCCTCCCCCTGCCCATCTCCACTCCCACCCTAATTTAGCAGCAAAATGTATCAGGGGTACCCAGATTTAATGTGATCTAAAAATAAATCCTTAAAATATAAGAATTGTAGAAAAACTCCTTGCAGTAAACTTAAAATGGTTTGGTTTGTTTTGGATCATATGACACCATTAGTCGAGCGTGGCTGATTCATTTGTATGATTCTGACCACATACAACCTATTACTAAAGATAATTGGCACCACCTGAAGGAAGAAATGGTCATTAATTAATTATAATCTTTGTTTAAAATTTATTCAGAAGTGAAGGAAATGTCTTTGGTGGTTTTCTGTGATTGAGATATATTCAGGTTATATAATTCAAGAAATGTATTGTTTTACAGTTGTCAACATTGTTTTATTTGCTATAAAATCTCTTTCATTAGAGGATTCTGTTAATAAGATGACAATAAATAAGTGATCATTTTCATGAGGCCATGATGGGGGTCTGACCCTTAAGTCTACACCAAATCAGTGGTGGTTCTTAAAAAATTATATAAGTAAATTCCAAGCAATTTTTTCCCAAAAACATTTGTTTATTATTGTTGTTGTTGTAGGGTTTAACGCCATTTTTCAGCACAAGATAGGCTATACATGGCGGCCAGTATCAAAGGTGGAGGAAGAACCTGGGAAATCCCCGGAAAGAACCACCGACCCTCGAGAAGCTACTGGCAAGCTTTCTCACATACCCATATTGGCTGAATCCGAGATTTGAACCTACACAGACAGAGGTGAGATGGCAGTGATCCATAACGGAGAGTGCTTTAGACCACTCGGCCACTCGGGGCCCCCATTTGTTTATTATAAATTACTAGTGAGACCATATTTATAAACTGAATAAATCAACATCAAGGTGACCACTGAAATTTGGTTATTAACTCTACAGGTAATAGACCAGAAGAGCTTATGTGATGACTTGTTTTCTATTGTCCATTGTTCATTGACTATTGTCTGACATCTATTATTTGTCCATCCATTTAATATTCATACTCCTAAATTACTCTGAAGATGACCCTGAAATGGTTCCAAGGTCTAACTGGTCCTCCAAGAAAATGGTGTTAAGCTGAGACATCCCATGTGGTCATTGTAGAAGACATCTCGAAAATCTTATTTTTATTTCATATCTTTTTTCTAAATGTCTTCTTATGTTATTTTTTGGTCCCAAATAAAAATGTTGCCGATCTAACATCCAGTATTGTCTTCGATGTCAGTCATCTTGAAAATCTTATTATTGCAATTCCCCCAGAATTGGCTTCTTATGATATCTTGTTGATCCTAACTGAAAATAGTGCTGATCTTAGGATCCAGTCTGGCTGCCACAGTGGCTAATTTGAAAATCATGTGACTTATGAATATCAGATAGGGTTTCAGTACAAAGAAGTTACAATTTAAAAAATGGTCTTATCTTGAAATCATTAACATTTTTTGGGCCAGCTGCATCAGGCATTGTCTTATAGTAGTTTTAAATATTTCATTTTTCAGCTTGCATGTTGTTGTTGCTAGTTGCATTTTGATGACAGAAATTAGCAGCTCATGAAGAATTTCATCGAAGTAACTTGAACTATGCTATTTTTTTTATCTTGTACATATAAAAATATGAATCACACTCGGGTCATCTGTCCATATGTTGGTGGCTCTGATGAAACATAAGGTTATGCTGAAAAATCAATAATTGTGGTAGGTGGCCACATAATTCATTTGGTAAACCATCCAGTTTGTCAATCAAGGGTCAAAGCCTTGATACCTGCTTAGGCCAGCCAGGGTCAACTGTCTCAGTGTTTTCATGCATATTGCACTTTGTTCTCATTTCTCCAACATGATATGTGTTGAAAGTGTCATTAAAACCAATCAACCAACCATAAATGTAGTTAGCCCAAGAACAAACAGTTAACTTTCCTGTCTTTTTTTTGTTGAGCTGAAATTGTCCAGGTAAAACACTACAACTATGAATTGGAGCCTGTGATATCTCTAAACTGCCATTCACTATACATTTTTTTCTTTCCTCTTTCAGCTGATATTTTCCAGTGAGTACACCAAAGCCATGGATCAGAACTACCACAAGGACCACCTGGCCTGCCACCACTGTGACAAAAAGCTGATTGCCTGCCGATACATCCTGAAGGAGGAACATCCCTACTGTATACCCTGCTACCAGGAACTTTTTGCCCACAATTGTGAGGAGTGCAAGAAACCTATTGGACCAGACTACAAGGTAACAGTGGATTATGTACTTCTTGTATTTCCCTGCAGATAATGCACACCCTATGTACACCCAACCAAAAAATGAACAGATGTATATCTGCACTTACTTGCTACCCTGCAGATCAGTACCTTTGTTTTTTGCTTAAATTCTCCATAAAACAAATATCACATACCCAGATCTGAGAAATGCATATACTGACAGATCTGAGAAATTCGTGATATAATGACAGATCTGAGAAATGCATATACTGACAGATCTGAGAAATTCATGATATAATGACAGATCTGAGAAATTCATATACTGTCAGAGCTGAGAAATGCATGATATAATGACAGATCTGAGAAATGCATATACTGTCAGAGCTGAGAAATTCATGATATAATGACAGATCTGAGAAATTCATATACTGTCAGAGCTGAGAAATGCATGATATGTCAGATCTGAGAAATGCATATACTGTCAGAGCTGAGAAATTCATGATATGGCAGATCTGAGAAATGCATGATATAATGTCAGATCTGAGAAATGCATATACTGTCAGATCTGAGAAATGCATGATATACTGACAGATCTGAGAAATGCATATACTGTCAGAGCTGAGAAAATCATGATATGACAGATCTGAGAAATGCATGATATAATGACAGATCTGAGAAATGCATATACCGTCAGATCTGAGAAATGCATGATATACTGACAGATCTGAGAAATGCATATACTGTCAGATCTGAGAAATTCATTATATAATGACAGATCTGAGATATGCATGAACTGATAAAATACTATCTGCAGTACCGTGATGCCCCACTGATCAGTATCTGTTTTTTTTTTGTTTATTTCTTCTTTGCTTAAATTTTTAAATTCATATCAACATGAGGTTGAACCCGAAGACATAATTTCTTGTTCATCTAAATTGAATATGGTCCTGATGTGATCTCCTCCAGTATGATCACCACAGTGGCCATCTTGAAAATCATATCAGTACTCCGCCTAGATCAATGGTCATAAAAACATGGGGTTCTCATCAGCAAGACTTTTTATTAAGTTTACTTGGTCCAAAATGAATATGGTGATCCAACATCTGTTATGTCCACCTTGGATCCAACATGAAAATCTTGTTATTGCTATACTCTTCCATAATGGATAGTCGTATTCAGATGGGGGTTTTTTTGGCCAAAAGATTTATAATGACATCTAGTTGGTTATAAATACAAATGGTACCAGTCTTAAATCCAGTGTGGCAGCCTCAGTAGATAATTTAAAAAACTTGTTGTTTCTCAGAAAAAGTTTAAACACTCAGCAGAAGGAAGAAATGTTAGTACATGTATCTTGAATTCCAGGAAATTCTTTATAGCCAGATGAGAATAAGGCTCTTTGAGGGACGATATTTAAAAGTTTGTATTATCTTAAAACTAAAATTTATAGTATTGTCTAAAATTAATCTCTTTTTTTTCTTCTCATTTCTGCATTGAAACAACATGTCCAGCAATTTCTTGTTTGAAGATACATGTGCAGAATGAATTTCCTTAGCAGTTTTCTCATCTGCCTTTAGTTTTCAGTTACACATACTGCTTTAGTAGCAAATCAGGGCTGAATGGTGTAGAGTGGTGTGGAATTGCCATCAATTTAATGCCTCAATGTTTATCACACAGTTAATGGATTCTTGATGCAAAACTTGTGCTGCCAAATTAAATAATTGAGAACAGTAAATCCTCAGAAATTACTGATGATCTACGTAAATTGTGCACATTCTTGGCACTCAAAATGTGAATGTATTGTAAAATTCTTTCATTTCAAAATTTTGAAAATGTACAAGTATGTCTAGCATTAATGTCAAATCCAATGTTGATACTAACTCCAAGCAACACTGATCGTTCTCTCGTTTTTTTTATTACGCTTCAGTCAACACAATAGTGGTATGAAATTTTGTTAATCCACAGTTTGGTTTAGTTTTGCATTACAGCAGTTCTTGGGGCACTGTGATAGGGCATCTGCTTTCTGTGAACACACTTCTACTTGCACTTTGCTTTGATGGAATCCCAAATTAGAGGATCGAATATCTATTTTGCTACTAGGTTCAAAATAGCTTTATGTGACAAGTTTATTGCTCAGTGTAATCTTGTGGTTTTAACTCCATAAAGAACATTTGCTGAACAGATTGTCATGTACAAGTCATTGCCAGTTGTGTTATTACTTTAATGAAGTGGAAAGTAGACTGTGATTGACTGATTTCACACAAAACTGAAAATTGAATAAATGGATAAAAACAAATCTATGAGAAAATTACTGTCTGCCCATGCAGATAGTAGGCCAAGACTAAATATTCTTGAATTGTGTTTCTGAATTATGCCCCATTGTGCTTGCAACATGAAATCATAGATTTGTGTAGAATTATCCCCTTGTGCTTGCAACATAAAATCATAGATTTGTATAGAATTATCCATTGTGCTTGCAACATGAAATCATGGATTTGTGTGGAATTATTCCCTTGTGCTTGCAACATGAAATTTGGATTTGTGTAGAATTATCCCCTTGTGCTTGCAACATGAAATCATAGATTTGTGTGGAATTATTCCCATGTGCTTGCAACATGAAAATCATGGATTTGTGTAGAATTATCTCCTTGTGCTTGCAACACGAAATCATAGATTTGTGTAGAATTATTCCCATGTGCTTGCAACATGAAATCATTGATTTGTATAGAATTATCTCATTGTGCTTATCCAGGATATGTGGCAATAAACTCTATTCAAACACACATGCACCCACACACATATACACATTTGGTGCCCACAACTAAGTAATAATATGCAAGTTTCTTACCACTGACTTGAATTCTGCACAGTCTGGATTGTATTGCATTTTCAATCATGTTACAGTCCAGACTGAGTCAGCAAGAAAAGCATTTGTAACATGAAACTTGTCTTCAAAAGTATAGAGATTCAGACTGCAGCTTAGGATGGAGTTCCCGAATTCCCTGCATGTTTTTTATACACCCATAAAAAGCATGGTGATATTATGTTTCAATGTCCATTCATGTGTTTGTCCATCGATTGCCAATTTTGTTTCTGCACAATAACTTGAGTCATTCAACATCAGTTATCAAACATTATGCATAGCTGGCGTTTGGAGCAAGGAAGAACCCTATCAGTTCCAGAGGCAAAAGGTCAAGGTTACTGATTGACATTAATTCTTAATCGCATACCTGCACCAACTTTTGTGGATGGCCTGCATTGGTATAAGGAAGACACATTGGTTTTGGATTCAAAATGTCAAAGGTCAAGATCGTTATGACTGAAAGATGAGAAATATTTTTTGCACAAAGAATTCAAGTATTGACCATGCATGTTCACCAAAGTTTGTTGATGACTTGCAGCTAGATTTTGATTGAAGCCTGTTGATTTGGAGATTAAAATATCAGAGGTGAGTGTCACTATGACTGAAAGAAGAAAAATAGTTTTGCAATATGACTAATTCTTGACCTTGACAAAAGTCTGGAGGACCTGCACTTAAGGTATGAAAGAGGCTTATTGATTTTGAGGTCAAATGTTCAAAGGTCAGATTGATTGTGGCTTTAAGAAAAATTAGTTTTGCAGAAATAACCTTTCATTCTAGAGCAAGTTTCTTGACCAAACTTTGTGGTTGGCTTGCATTTTGTGTAGTGAAGAAATTTATTTATTAGGAGGTCTAAGGTGCTTGCCTTTACAGAATCACTGACATCTCTCTGTCTATCTGGGTTTGAGTTGAGTCTCTGGCTTGAATAACATGGATATGTGAGTGAGCTTACTAGTAGCTTCCAGTGGGTTGATAGTTGTTCTTGAGGCTCTCCATCCACCATAAATACACTGGCCGCCATGTCTGAAAAATGACATTAAACCTATAACAACAACTGCCTTGTCTGGATATTACATGCAGATAGTACTACAAACTTTGTTAAAACTTCATGGCAAGGTCGTACACCCACATCCAAATATCAATGGTCTGTTCACCTTTCTCATTAGATTCATCTATCAGGACAGAGAATTTATTACTTTTTCATAACCTTTTTTTTGTCCGTCATTTGTGCAATTGCTTTTTATGATATTCATTGCTCAAAGCAGGACTGTTAACTGTTTATCCATACTGCACGTTATGGGCATATATATCTCTCTCCCCTTCATATTTTTTTCTAAGATTACTGAAAATCATGTTTTTTGAAGCACAGTCGGGGTGGGTGTAAAACTATGTGTTTAGAGTGACATGTTTTCAAGTATGAGTTGATTCTAAATGAAAATGGTGCTGCTCCAACATCCAATAGGGCCACAACACTGGTCTTCTTTAACACATTAACCCCTAGTAACGACTTTACGGGGCAGGAGGTAGTAGCCTACTGCCAAGCTCTGTAGCATCATGGTCATGCATGATACACTAAAGTGGGTGGTATTATAGAAAGGTAGACAGATGTAGCTCTACAATGATACCAAATAATCTGGAATATCTAGTTGAACTACAAAACACAGTTAGAAAAGCCTCATTTTTTTGGACCCGACTTTTTTTTAACCCAAAATTCGCCCGTTGTCGGAATCCGATTATGTGTCCAGATTTTAGACTTTTTGGTCTCAGATCTAAGGCAAACCAGTATGAACTGGAAACAGATAGATGAGCCTTTGCAAAAAGTAGAATAAGATAGGCATTTGGAATAAAGAGTGGTGTCCATACAAAAATAATGGCTCTGTTTAGCTAAAAAAAAAAAAAAAAGAACTCCAAATTTTATCCTTCTGGTCATGTGCACGTCAAATAGCCAATGAAAAACGATGTTTCTAACACAACTAGGCAGTATGTTATTGAAAGATGACCGGGGATTTGGTGTTTTCGAGTCTATTCAGAAATAGCATTCAAAATGTGTCTCCTACTCAATTTTCAGGCAAAAATGACAAAAAGCTCCAGGGGTTAATGTGTTAAAGAACTTGTTATCACTATACGTCATGAATTTATTGTCCTATCAACTTGTGGTTTTCACTATCTGACATTCAATATAGCCACTATGGCAGTTGTCTTTAAAATCTATTTCTCCAGAATGTAAAGTCATATTGAATGGGGTTTTTAGCCAGAAGACTTACTATGGATTCTAATTGGTCCTGCTGAAAAGATGATGTCATTCTGACAGTTTATATATGACCACCAACAGCTTGAGAAAAAAATCCTCCTGAATGGATGGTCATATCTACATGGGTTTTCACCAGAATACTTCTTATTACGGTTGTTATTCCTAAATGAAAATGGTACTAATTGAACATCTTGAAAATGTTGTTTTGCTACTTCTTCTGAACAAAAAGTCATATCTAGATGGGGTCTTACCAAAAAGCAGATTGTGGTGTCTAGTTGGTTGTAGAAGAAAATGATGTTAATTTCATTTTCAGTATGGCCACCATGGCAGCCATCTTGAACATTAAAAATCTCATCACAAAAAGAAGCTATCCTAAATGGAAAGACATCTCACCAAAACACTTCTTATGGTATTTAGTTGGTCCAGAATAAAAATGAAGCTGATCTGATTGATTTCAAGTTATGGCCATCATGGTGGCCATCTTAAAAATCCTATCACTACTCCACCATGGTGGCAATCTTAAAAATCCTATCACTACTCCACCATGGTGGCCATCTTAAAAATACTGTCACTACTCCACCATGGTGGCCATCTTACAAATCCTATCACTACTCCACCATGGTGGCCATCTTACAAATCCTATCACTACTCCACCATGGTGGCCATCTTACAAATACTGTCACTACTCCACCATGGTGGCCATCTTACAAATCCTATCACTACTCCACCATGGTGGCCATCTTACAAATCCTATCACTACTCCACCATGGTGGTCATCTTAAAAATACTGTCACTACTCCACCATGGTGGCCGTCTTACAAATCCTATCACTACTCCACCATGGTGGTCATCTTAAAAATACTGTCACTACTCCACCATGGTGGCCATCTTACAAATCCTATCACTACTCCACCATGGTGGTCATCTTAAAAATACTGTCACTACTCCACCATGGTGGCCATCTTACAAATCCTATCACTACTCCACCATGGTGGCCATCTTAAAAATACTGTCACTACTCCACCATGGTGGCCATCTTACAAATCCTATCACTACTCCACCATGGTGGCCATCTTACAAATACTGCACTATTCCACCATGGTGGCCATCTTACAAATCCTATCACTACTCCACCATGGTGGCCATCTTACAAATACTGTCACTACTCCACCATGGTGACCATCTTACAAATCCTATCACTACTCCACCATGGTGGCCATCTTACAAATACTGCACTATTCCACCATGGTGGCCATCTTACAAATCCTATCACTACTCCACCATGGTGGCCATCTTAAAAATACTGTCACTACTCCACCATGGTGGCCATCTTACAAATCCTATCACTACTCCACCATGGTGGCCATCTTACAAATACTGCACTATTCCACCATGGTGACCATCTTACAAATTGTATCACTACTCCACCATGGTGGCCATCTTACAAATACTGTCACTACTCCACCATGGTGACCATCTTACAAATCCTATCACTACTCCACCATGGTGGCCATCTTACAAATACTGCACTATTCCACCATGGTGGCCATCTTACAAATCCTATCACTACTCCACCATGGTGACCATCTTACAAATTGTATCACTACTCCACCATGGTGGCCATCTTACAAATACTGCACTACTCCACCATGGTGGCCATCTTACAAATCCTATCACTACTCCACCATGGTGACCATCTTACAAATTGTATCACTACTCCACCATGGTGGCCATCTTACAAATACTGTCACTACTCCACCATGGTGGCCATCTTACAAATACTGTCACTACTCCACCATGGTGGCCATCTTACAAATACTGTCACTACTCCACCATGGTGGCCATCTTACAAATACTGTCACTACTCCACCAATGTGGCCATCTTACAAATCCTATCACTACTCCACCATGGTGGCCATCTTACAAATCCTATCACTACTCCACCATGGTGGCCATCTTAAAAAGTCATATCACTACTCCAGCAAAATTTATGGTTTTATCATCATTGGCTTTTCACCAAAAGACTTTGTATGATATTTTTTTACACCTAAATGAAAATGGTGCCAGTCTTTTGTTAAATATGGCTCCCATGATGACCATCTCAAAAATCTCACTAGATCTAGAGAATGGATAGTTATTTTGGCACAGGGTTTTGACCAAGTATCTTCAAATAATGCCTAGTTTTTCCTAAATGAACGCAGTGCTGAAATTTTGTCCAATATGGCCACAATAGCAGATAATATACAAATCTTATCAGAGATAGTTTCAACATTCAGCAGTTAAAATTAAGAAATGGTCTTCTGTTGAATTCTTGGAAATTCCTTTCAGACAGTAGACCATTTCATTTTTTTAAGAATTAAATGATCACTATCTGTTCATGTTAAAATTGCAAGACATGACATTATCTGCAGGATTCCTACTTTCCACTAGCTGGGTGAATTCTGTAATGATAAACCTATTCTGCTATTCAAGGTGATTATCAGTGTAGATTATTCCTGTGGTGCCAATGAGAATTCCTACAGTTCAAGTCAGGACCCCCTTAAATTCTGTATGAACTTTATCTTATCACCATCAGCAATTTTGATGTGGATTCCCTTGTCTGACTTCCATGATATATTTGTTTAATATTCTAGTTTCATATCTTTTTCGTCATCCTTGAGATTCCTCACTTCAGCACATTGCATTTTTGCACAGTAAGACATAATTGTACAGATTTATCATAGATAACAATTTCCTTCTGTCAATTATTGATATTTCTCAACTTATCACTAGTTTGGTACTTTCATCAAATTAGGTGTCTCCTGGCCAATAAAGAAAAACTGCTTCTGTTAATATAGCAGACAGGTTATCAATAAGTGTGCTTCAAAAAACTCTTTGGAATAAAATTCTACAGCAAAGCTGTTAAGCTTTTGAATTTCATGATCTATGCCAAGGACTTTGTTTTCCATTTGTAACTATAGATAATGATAATATGATCTCATCATTTATTTTTGTGTACATCGATTTTCATGCTTTTGCACACACAAAAAAGACATTTTCATTAACGCAAAATCATGGATTTGGGAAGGATTCTAATTGCTTTACAGAAGTTTCATTGGTCTTGAAATTCATGGTTTCTTGCAGCCATGAAATGTAAAAAGTTTGGTACATCACAAATGTGAACTCAGTACATGCTCACATTCATCACCAAAACCTGCTACGATCAGACGATTATACAGATTGATATGTATACTAATATAAATGTAGTAAACTTGTACAAGTATGGCAAGCATGATTCAGCATGTTTATTGCCCGCCATAAAAGTCTTATCCTTGTCCACCAATCCATCTGTTTTTCCATCAAATATCTGTTAAAGTTTGCTTTTATATCAATTTGGGCACTGTGGTGGGGCATCTGTTTCTATGGAAACATATCTAGTTTTATATTTATTTATTTTGTTCTTGCTTAATATTAGCTTATAGACTAGCCAACAGTCAGAAATAATGATGAGTCTAGCAAGCTGAGCAGACTAGTATGGCTACCTTGAAGTAAAGACTCATCATGAATTTGAGCAAGATTCTAATATTATCCGAAACAAAAGTTTAACAAATGATAATATATTGATTCTGTGTTAATCCTTTCTACCATCAGGGAACTCATTTTGTGTCATTTTGATGTTAGAATGAACTTTCTCTTTGTTTGCCACTCTACCCCATCCACTCCCCAAATTACATTTATTTTCAATTTAAAGATAATTTAGTTATTCATAATACTATTGTAGCCTAGTAATTATACCTTTTTGAGATTACAATAGAACCTGTATTGAAAGACCACCCCTTCTGCCAAAAGTTATGGTCTCACAAGACAGGTAGTCTCTCATAACAGGTTATAACACTATATATTCAATAAATCTGTGCATTGATCATAAGGTGTCTCAAGACAGGTGGTCTTACATAACAGTGGTCTTTCAAGACAGGTTTTATTGTATATTCACATGTGCTTGTTTCTGATTTCTGTTGCTAAGTGAAAAGAGTATCATCAATAAAAGTCTCTTCCAATTTTATTCCTTGTGGTTTGTCTGACTACATCATGGAACCAGTGTAGAAACTTTGAGAACCAGTCTAATTGGTTGTTTGGCTGGTCTACCAGTTAATTGCTGCAACAGATAAGAATGGTGGGGAGGTCTAGATAAGGTGAACCAGAAGGTAGAGAATCATCTTCACCATTCAAGTCAAGCCCAACAGAACTGTGTACAGAGACTTGGCTTATTTATGAGTTCATTTACAGAAGACATGTGGTTTGTTTTCTGAGGACTTCTTCTTCGAGGTTCCCTCCACATGAAAAACAACCAAAATAACTTGCAGGTCTAGAGCCACTCTGTCTTATTTTTATTTCTTTACCAATCATTTTATTATTCCTATTAACAAGGATTTTTTAATTTTTTAACAAATCGTCAAGGAGTGGCTACATTTGTAATTTATGCGCAGTTTCGATGCACAAGTGATTAAATACGCAAGGAATATTCAGATTTGGTGACGTCATCAAAATGCACCCATTAACTAAACCATTCATCAAAACGAACCCATTAACTAAACCATTTTGATCAAACATTACAGTAATGTTCATTTCAATTTTTTATATGTTAGATATCTTAAAGTCAAGTGTTTGTAGTAATGGTTATTTCTTTTTGTTTCTCAGGATTTAGATAATGAATGGGAAATACAGATGAAATCAGTGCAATAATAATGTCATTCAGGAAATATATGAAAAAATGTTTTTTTAAAATTTGGATGTGGTTACAGGTTGAAAGAATCAGATGGCATCCTGGTTTTTCCTAATGTAGCTGACCTATTCATATCCATATAGATATATTCTGTGTTGAATCAACGTCTGTTTTAGAATTTGTCTTTGCTTATCATATTGTACTCATTCCGTTACCTTAAAAGGCAAATTTCTCAGTTTATGAGGTTTTATGTTATTCAAGTACAGCACATATATAGTTAAGTTTTATGTTATTCAAGTTACACAGAGTTACGGTGTTAGGTTAGTCAGATAAGACATTGAGTTATGTTTTTTTGTTATTCAGGTTAGACATGGAGTAAAGATTTTACGCTATTTGAGTAAGACACAGAGTTAAGGTTTAATGTTATTCCGGTTAGACAGAGTTACGGTTTAATGTTATTCAAGTAAGACACAAGGTAGAGGTTTTATGCTAATCAAGTAAGAAATTGAGTTAAGGTTTAATGTTATTCGGGTAAGACAGAGTTACAGTCTAATGTTATTCAAGTAAGACAGAGTTCAGGTGTTATGTTATTCAAGTAAGACACAGATTTAAGGTTTAATGTTATTCAGGTAAGACACGGAGTTGAACTTTAATGTTATTCAGGTAAGACAGAGAGTTATGGTTTAATGTTATTCAAGTAAGACATTGATTTAAGTTTTTTTATGTTATTCAGGTAGGACACAAAATTAAGGTTTTATGTTATTCAAATAAGTTGTCTAAGGCCAAAAGATTCGTTCAGCTTTGAATTGACTTCTCAGTCATGTTGTTCTAAAGTTGAGGTTACTCACCAGTATGATAAGCAAGTTACTCACCAGTATGATAAGCAATCTCTAGTTTGAATATATGAACACTGGTGTACAGACACGTACGCATGCATTCTCATGTATTTATGGAGGTTGCTTCAAAATGCCTTTAAAATATTTTCAATGCTGTCCTTTGTTGAGCGCAGTTATAGGAAAGAAATAATGAAATTACTTGTGTATTTTTCCCTAATTGCCAAAAATTTCCCCCCAAAAAACAAAAACAAATGAACTGCAGCATTAGACATTGAGTTAGTGTCATTCCTTGTGGTGCTGGGGCCAGCTCAGGTGACAGTAATCTTGCAGACATAGTAGGAATTCAATATACTTGAAGTAATATCATCCCTTGGGTTCATAGGACCAGTCAGAAAGCAGAAATCTTGCAGACATAGTAGGAATTCAATATACTTGAGGTAATATCATCCCTTGGGTTCATAGGACCAGTCAGAAAGCAGAAATCTTGCAGACATAGTAGGAATTCAATATACTTGAGGTAATATCATCCCTTGGGTTCATAGGACCAGTCAGAAAGCAGAAATCTTGCAGACATAGTAGGAATTCAATATACTTGAGGTAATATCATCCCTTGGGTTCATAGGACCAGTCAGAAAGCAGAAATCTTGCAGACATAGTAGGAATTCAATATACTTGAGGTAATATCATCCCTTGGGTTCATAGGACCAGTCAGAAAGCAGAAATCTTGCAGACATAGTAGGAATTCAATATACTTGAGGTAATATCATCCCTTGGGTTCATAGGACCAGTCAGAAAGCAGAAATCTTGCAGACATAGTAGGAATTCAATATACTTGAGGTAATATCATCCCTTGGGTTCATAGGACCAGTCAGAAAGCAGAAATCTTGCAGACATAGTAGGAATTCAATATACTTGAGGTAATATCATCCCTTGGGTTCATAGGACCAGTCAGAAAGCAGAAATCTTGCAGACATAGTAGGAATTCAATATACTTGAGGTAATATCATCCCTTGGGTTCATAGGACCAGTCAGAAAGCAGAAATCTTGCAGACATAGTAGGAATTCAATATACTTGAGGTAATATCATCCCTTGGGTTCATAGGACCAGTCAGAAAGCAGAAATCTTGCAGACATAGTAGGAATTCAATATACTTGAGGTAATATCATCCCTTGGGTTCATAGGACCAGTCAGAAAGCAGAAATCTTGCAGACATAGTAGGAATTCAATATACTTGAGGTAATATCATCCCTTGGGTTCATAGGACCAGTCAGAAAGCAGAAATCTTGCAGACATAGTAGGAATTCAATATACTTGAGGTAATATCATCCCTTGGGTTCATAGGACCAGTCAGAAAGCAGAAATCTTGCAGACATAGTAGGAATTCAATATACTTGAGGTAATATCATCCCTTGGGTTCAAAAGACCAGTCAGAAAGCAGAAATCTTGCAGACATAGTAGGAATTCAATATACTTGAGGTAATATCATCCCTTGGGTTCATAGGACCAGTCAGAAAGCAGAAATCTTGCAGACATAGTAGGAATTCAATATACTTGAGGTAATATCATCCCTTGGGTTCATAGGACCAGTCAGAAAGCAGAAATCTTGCAGACATAGTAGGAATTCAATATACTTGAAGTAATATCATCCCTTGGGTTCATAGGACCAGTCAGAAAGCAGAAATCTTGCAGACATGTTTGGAGTGAAATGTTATATATGCCTTTGGCTCTTGGCATTTGCATGTCAATAGGTAGTGTTACATTCAAATGCCAAATAATGACAAAATACATGTATTTATAAACAGCATTTACAGTGTTGTCTGACTGGCCAGTATTTGTAACTGGATAAAGTATTAATGAATTAACTATTCATATGTTTAAAAAGGATATTTCTTATGTCACAATACATTTGAGAATGTCATTTAAATTTTATACATAATTTTAGCAGGCAAGATTCTAAAGTGAAATGGAACAAAAGGTCAAAGGTCAATATTTTGAATTTTTCAATTTTCTTATTTGCACATTTGGAAGAATATAATCACAGTAAGCAAACAATAGAGTATTTGATTATTCCCATGCTTCTCATAGTAAGCAAACAATAGGGTATTTGATCATTCCCATGCTTCTCATAGTAAGCAAACAATAGGGTATTTGATCATTCCCATGCTTCTCATAGTAAGCAAACAATAGAGTATTTGATCATTCCCATACTTCTTTATAAATAATGCCTTATTTCACTTTGCTAAGATTTTTAAAATGCAGTGAAGGAATTTTTTTTTTCCTCTCATAAAAGTAGTATATTTTCGTTTGTCAGTTTTTCAAAAATTTCAACAGGTTTAAATCAGAAACATCTGCATGTGTTTATAAACTTAAAAGGTTATGATGCTCTTACTTATCATTGGTTTTTTAATACCTGCCAGTTCACATAAATTTTCCAAAGATTTAATTACAGTGCTGTGCATTTTCCTTATAAGTGTTGGGGTTTATAAACTACATATACCATACAAAAAATGCTTACTAATCACTTAGCTGTAGCCTATCAAACTGTCTTTCTCATGACTCTCTGACCTACATCCTGTACACTGATCAACAAATTCATATTTAAAGGAAGATGTTTTCAGCAAGTCTTTTTTTTTTATACACTGACTACTAAATTAAACCAGCATTGGCTCTTTCTTACCTGCTTACTTTACACAGAGGTATTAAAGAGGAGTAAACAAGCCTTGGAATTTCATGCTTCTGAGTATCTTAAAAGTGAGTCATGCCAAAGTTCTGTCTAATTCAGTTTGTGTTGCAGATACTTTAGGATGTTAACATTGGAAGCCTAACTTATCCCAGCAAATTACAGATTTGCTGAACCAGCAATTTCTCTACAAATGTTTCTCACTGTCATAGATTGAAACTTGTCAGATTTATTTCTGCTTCGGTCTTGGCAATTGTTAATAGAGGCAGTTCAGAAAAGATTTATGTAGATGCATTTTTAAGTCATTAAATACATCAAAGTAAGTTTATTATGCCCATGGGTCAGTCTGCATCACCTTTGACTGAAATTATAGGGGCAAAATGTTGTACTATGATTCATACAAGAGTTGTGTGGTTTTGTCCTGTAGCTTTGTTTTAACCCTACTGGTCATGAGCCAGAAAAGCTTATGGGATTCCTTGTTATCCATCAGCCATCTGGCATCCATCACAGTGTTAGTACAAGTTTGTTACTGCTCCTCTTCTTAAACCACTTTGTAGATTTCTATTAAAAATTGTGCTGCCATCCAATATGACCTCCATAACAGCCATCTTGAAAATCTTGTTGTTGCTACACCTAATAAATGGGAAGGTCTCATCAACATTGGGTTTTCACTAAAAGATTTTTTATGATGTCTGGTTGGTCTTAAATGAAAATGTTGGCATTTGCACATGCAATATGAGGACAAAATTGACCATCTTGAAAATCGTTACCACTAACCCGCATAAATGGACGGGCATAGCAACATAGAGGTTGCACTAAAAGACTTCTTATGATGCCTATTTTGTCCTTAATGAAAATTGTGCCACTCAGACATACAATTTGGCTAATGCAGTGGCTATATTGAAAATTGTATCACTACTTCACCAGAATGAATGGTCATATCAACATTTGGTTTCCAGTAAAAGACTTCAGATAGTGTCTAGATGGTCCTGTATGAAACGGTGCAGATCTGGCTTGTAACATAGCAACCACAATGGCCATTTTGAAAATCTTGTTTATATTTCTACTTCTAAATGTCTGGTCATATCAACTTTGTGCTTTCATTATGATATCTACTTGGTCCTAATAGGATCTGTGCCAGTCTGATAAGTGGGAGGTTGTGGCAGAGTTTTACCAAAGACTTATAATTATGGCACTCAGCATTAAGAGGTTAGTGTTAGGACTTGTCAGCCTGGTGTCAGGATAATGTGACTGGGTGGGACATCATGCTACATGACTGCGGCATGATGCTCTGTGCTAGACATCACTATAAACTGCCACATTGCAGACATCATAGTGGTATGACTGAAAATGTGTTAAAGCTATGTTGAAAAATCCAAATCACACACCCACCCACCACCCACAGTATGAACATCATGATTACCATATTACTTCTCCAAAACAAAGACATATCTACATGGGGTTTTCACCAAAGGACTTATAATGACACTTGATTGGTCCTAAATGACAGGTGCCAAAATGATATCCAGTATGCCCACCACAGTAGCTAATTTGAAAATCTTTTGAAGACTGAAGAATATCAGATACAGTTTCAACACTCTGGATTTAAAAAGATGAAAAGATGTTGTCTTGAAATTTTTTCCGCCAATAGACTGTAAGTCCCTCTGAGAGACTCTTTGTTTGTTTTATTGTTGTTTTTGTTCTACTCCCCCTTTGTTTTGGTTATAGGGAGATCTCCCCTTTAGATAAATTCATGGCATCATCTCTGTAGATGGATGGTCAAATTGGCATGTGATTTTAACCAAAAGACTGTCTGTGAGATATAGAGACCCCCCCCAATGAAAATGTGGATATGGCTGCCATTGATGCTATCTTGAGATCTGTTACTGCTACTCCTTCCTAACAGGAAGTCAATGCTTACTTTACCAGTAATTAATGTATTTTGTGTCTTCCATCTTTTAGACAATTCAGCCGTTTATATATTTTTTAAACCAAAAATACTTGTAAAAATTTCTTCAGTTTAGTCTTTCAGATAAAAGCAGTTTCACCTCTATACACATAGTGAAATATAATTACAGCAGGTGACTTTTTATGGTACAGAAAAATGTTATAGTTTTTTGTCATAAACAATTCCATCAAAGTTGCTAATGCGCAGCTGCCTACAACACTTGCAGGATTAATGGCAGACATAAAAGTTTTGTGGCAGGTACTATACTTGATCTTTTTTTGTATTCCACTTTAAAAGCATTGAGAAGGTTCAGGAATGCTCTCCATTTACAATGATAGGGAAAATCTGTATACATGCATGAAGGTGTGAGCACAAGTACAGTTAATTGTTGTTTCAGCATACTCATGAATGTCTTGCATTAATTTGTGCATGCATTTATGCATAATATCTTAATCATATGTCTAGCAGACTGTCAGGTTCAAAGAAAATTTCTTGTCGCTTTAGCAGAATTTTAATCAAAGTATAAGGAAAGATCTGGATTTATGTACAATGTTGTTACATTCTTTACTTAGATTCATAGCAAATTTTCAGTGTTTTCCAGCCCAGCACTTCATTTCTTTGTAAATACAGTACTATGAAATATGAAAGTATAACAAGAATGTAGATCAGTGTCAAATTGTAATTTGTAATAGTCAGCACTTAATTATATAAATTTCTCGGCTTTGGAGACAGTTTAGAAAAAAAAAACGATTCACCCTTCTAGAAATCAAACACAAAATGTTTTTAGCATTGTGACTTTGACATATGTAGACATTACACCTTTACCATACATGATAAAATTTCTATATCACACCAGTGGTACAAGATCTTTTTTTTACATATTTATTAAATGTTTATTTTATGTCATTGAGATAGTCTTTAAACATTTTTGTCCCTGATCCATTGCTCAGAGGAAGAAGCTAAAACAAAGCAGCAGCAGAAGTCAGTTAATTAATGATTTCACCACAAATTTTTGTTACCTTCACATTAATTGTCCTTGATAGAAGCACATTAGCAGAGCAGAGTGAAAAGGGCATATTATTGGCATGAAATCAGTTGTTTCTGCATCCCAAGAAATACAATACAAACAGACAAGGAAGCAGGAGATCTTGGCTCAGTACTATATCTTCATTTGAGATTTCTCAAAACCCTTGTTAATTACAGGTGATTTGGTGGAGAGTTACTCTGCCTATTGTTAGATACTCTATGAAGTTATTGTATATAGGCCATATAGGTACCTGTACCTACAAAATCATTTTTTAATTAGATTCAAGTCCTCAGCTGGCTTTCCACAGTCTTGATTATATTTTTTAATTTGAACTTCTAGAGATAATGCTGAATATATATATGTCTCTTAAAAATCTTGTTTCTTTTTAGCCAGTTATTGGTCCCAGATAAAGGATACAGCATTAAAAACAACTGATTGGGATAACAGAATTTATATATATATATATATATATATATATATATATATATATATATATATATATATGCACACACACACACACACCACATCCCTTAAAAATAACATGCTATTTAAAGTGTTGGTATAAAGCAAATTGATATACCAATACCATTGGTATATCAAATTGTGATTTGCCTATAGTGCAATAATACAAATATATAAACATTCATTCAACTGCAGGCCTATTGATCAGTGATGAATTTCTACTCATTCATTAATCATAAATGACATATGAAAATAACTATAACAAAATATTAATAGTCCCTGTTTTCTAAATGGAAGTAAAATGATACACAATTTCATCGGAAACCTTTTTTCCATTCCCCTTTCCCCTCTCGTGCTTAAGGGACAAAATAAGCAAGAATTGGGAGTGAAAGAGAAAAGCATATTGTGCTGGATGAAAACATTAAAACTGAACTTGTACCAAGTAACCTGCAGTAATCTGGTTCGTCATAACGATATGTTTAGACTTTCCTTGGAATCTATTTACAGCGTTCATAATATCAATGATACATAGTTGCAATAGCCAGTCGATACTAGGCCTATAATTATTTAATTTGTTGGTTACGAGGCACACATACTGTAGCATATTTAATGCTTTGTTTTTCTTGCTTCTTAATCTATTATAATGTTCTAAAAATCAATTATTAATTATTAAATATAAAAATGTCTAAATGGTTGCCCCTGCCCCTCCCCCCCCCCCTTTTGGATTATCGTAACTAGATACAGGCGAAAATCCATGAAAATACATGTACGAACATTGGAGATTTTTGCTTGTGTCAATAATATGATGTCTCTGGACCTATGAATGATGGCAAAGTTTAGTCAAACCATCCAAAGGGGGTAGGAGAGAGATAATTTTTTATAGCCTTTAGAAATGTTAATTAAAGCAGATTAATGACTTATATGAACTGTCAATATATTAAAATATTTCAATTACCTCTTGTTGGTTTGTCTTTTTGCTTAGTTTCTATTCCACACTAATTTTGATATGCCAGTACGTGAATGCCTGACAGTTCAGGTTCAGTGTACAAGATGCTAACCATGTTTGTACTGCACTACTTTCTTCATAAAAACCATATTTCATGTTTAAATCATGAGTGTGTCTTATATTGATTTAATAAACGTGAATAAAATTAGAAACTCGAAAAGAAAACAATCAACTTATCAATTTGCATTTGTGATTGTGAACAACAAGAAAAATCATAGAACTACATTTTGTAGCGGACACGCTCGCAGGATGTGAGGAGTTCATTCACTCAGTCAACACACAGTTTCCAGGAGTATATTGTTGTTGTTGTTGTTGTTGTGGGGTTTAACGCCATTTTTCAGCACATGATAGGCTATACATGGTGGCCAGTATTAATGGTGGAGGAAGAACCCGGGAAAACCCTGGAAAGAACCACCAACCCATGAGAAGCTACCGGCAAGCTTTCTCACGTACCCACACTGGCTGAATCCGAGACTCGAACTGGCACAGACAAAGGTGAGATGGCAGTGATCTGTAATGGAGAGTGTTTTAGACCACTCAGCCACTCGGGGCCCCCGGAGCATATTGTAGCTCCATTCAAAGTGCAAATATGTGTATTTGTATGTGTTGTAAATAAATATGCAGTATCAATGATATACCACTCGTTGTATACATTTTTCATTAAAAGGAAACTAGGCAAGCCTTGTTTCCTTTTAATGAAAAGTTTATACATCTCGTGGTATATCTTTGATACAGCATACATGATATACATATATATATAATAATCATGTGTCCAATGGGGTCTCTTTCTTTCCTTTTTAGAACACCCATTAAGTTATGGAATTGATTTGAAATAAATAGCAGGATACAAAAGGTCTGTCTCAGTTCTTGATAGCTTTTGTCAGGAACAATAATTCTTACTCCCAAAACGCCAGTGATAATCATTCTCTTGCCCAAGATGCCTTACCTTGACAGCAAATAATGGATGAACATGCAGAAGTAGTTGCATAAAACTGTAAGAGATCAGTCCTCAGGTTTTGGCATTAATGTAAAGCCATGAAATTGTGGCAGGAGAAATAGGTAGGCAGCATTATCTTGGCATAAGAAATAGCAGCTGTGCTCTATCCCTCAAAGTTAGGTCTGTTTACTTATTTAGGCCTCACTCTAGGCATCTATCAAATGTTGAAGGTTGTACATAGGAAAGAGATAGAACCATACTGCAGAAAGACTGGTTCCTTGCAACTCAGTTGATTGGGTAGCTTAATACATTCTGACTCATGTATGTTGTCCAGTCAGCTTTGATAATAAAGGCTGTAGAAATATAATTGATAAAGTCAGGTCATCACATATATTGGCTTAACCATCCAGCTTTTTGAAAGGTTGTAGAATCCAATGGAATTGTTTAGATTTGTTGAAGAGACATGACAGATTCATGGAAACAAGGTTACCTGATGTAAAAGCAATCCCAGTTCATTGAAAAATATAAACAAATGCATTACACTTTGAGGCCAATTTTAATATACATGTATTCTCTAAAAATTGCTAGTAAAATGTCTATTGAACTGTTAAAGGTAGAAATGTATTAACACCTAGGTACTGTGCTTTGTTTGCAATACATGTACATAAGGCTAAACACTCTTGTTGGGAATAATGGGAGAATGTCATTAATGTGATGAGCACAAATTAACATCAGTATGTAATTGCGTCATTATCAGGATCATTCTACATAGTAAATCTGCACTGTAGCATTTTATGCACAAGCAGAACAGGGATGTGGCTACACCGCAATATGTTTATGTATGGCTATATGTACCATATCTACCCAAATATAAATCACCCACAGCTTCAAGCTGTGTTAGCACAGATCTGCCTTGGCATAACTACATCAGGATTTACACTGTTATTGTAATAATAAATGTTACACCCTGATGAGCTAGCACATTCGATAATGACAGAGCTGGGTTTATGCTGGCAAAATGCTAGTAGATAACAATGTGGTCAATAAACCATCCTCATATAGCACAATGGAAGATGAGTTAACTGTTATTTAAATCTACCATTTCTGGAGAAAAAAATGAATCAGTTCTTTCTTAAACAGTTTTGGAAAAGCGTTGTCTCTTGATAAGAGAAATGATATATTATGTGGCAATTTAACTAGCAAGAGTAAAAATATTTTACATTTGAAACACATTTTTGTTTTTCCAACAGCAGTTCTTCCTTCCATTTCAGGATTTGTCCTACAAGGATCGCCATTGGCATGAATTTTGTTTCAAGTGTGTTGAATGTTCCAAGACCCTAGTTGATCAGCCCTTTGCTCCAAAGAATGAAAAGATCTACTGTGCTGATTGCCATGACAACTTGTTTGCAGCCCGATGTGATGGCTGCCATGACCCATTCAGAGGAGGTAAGGAACAAAGTTTAGCCATGAAAAATGTTGTTTAAAAACTGAAGATTTGAGTATCAATATTTTCATCTACAATGGAGATTGCACTGAAGTTTAAAGGCTGGGTATTTATAATGTTATTTGTATATGCACTTGTCACAGATTTATTTGCAATCATATTGTCATCCTCTTATCCATTTTCCTTACATGAACTCTCTCAGTTGAGAGGGGGGGATTGGACGTCAGGTAATTGGTACAGTAGAATGAGTATAAAGGAGAAAGGTTTCAGATGTAGCTCTTCATGGTTTGAGAATGTAACATAAACTCCATCTAGTTGTTAAGGGAAGGCTTATCATATTTGGATCAAGAAGGTTTTATATCCTAGATACACACAACTGGTGTGAAAAGTAATATTTTCATGGGTAGTTAGAAATGTGGATTTTTGCAGTGGCTTTCATCTCTATTTGTTGTTGTCATTAGTTACTCATTGTTATGTTCAATACTGTACTCACTTTTGATTCAAATTCAGTTTTCAGCAAAGAGAATATAGTCCAGAGGCCCATACAAGATTAATGTGATACGATATCACCAATTAGAAATTTCGTTATGTCAAGTCATGAAGATAGAATGTAATGGCATAATATTTATAGTGTTCCATTTCATTCAGAAGTACAGTTGGTAAAGTTATCACTGCCTGATTATTCTCAATAAGGCTATTTATCATTAGACAAATGAAATTTGGGAGACAATACACACTGTATTTGTTATTTGCTTATTTATTAGTTTCATCTGAAATGGACAAAACAGTTATTACTCATACATTATTTAACAACATTGATTTGCATGCCTTGCAAAGCATTCTAATCATTTGGCTGTTTAGTACATTTCTTAAAAAGTAAACGCTGAATTTTTTTCCCATTATTTTTAGGGATGAAGAAATTTGAGTACAAAGGCAAACAATGGCATGAGCAGTGTTTCTGCTGCATGGTCTGCAAACAACCAATCAGCAATAAGAGCTTTATACCACGTGACCAGGAAGTTGTCTGTGTCCCCTGCTATGAGGATAAATTTGCACAGAGGTGCAGCAAATGTAATGAGGTAAGATTTGCGAATCATCCAGTTATGCAGAGAGTAGTAAAAGGTTTTGAAACAAAAGAAATAATAAACATCAGTTTGCTTACTGAGAGCTGCGATATCAACAAACTATTATTATACTGGGAATAGTGCAACATGCTGAACAGTGGTATAGCAGGGACTATCAAAATTTGTTTTAAAAAATTGAGTTTGAAAAGGAGATGCAGATATAAAACGAGGCATGATATATATAACAAGGAGAACTGTACAACCATTTTCCAAAGAGTTTTGATATACATAAATGACATGATATAGTTTATTCATCAAATACATTATCTAACCGTACTATGTTAGAAGTACATCCACTACCTTGCAGATTTTGGCCCTTATGCTAAAAATTATTTATACTACACATTTTGCCTTGTTTCAACAACAAATTAAATCAAGTAACTATTGATTTAATGCAGATATGACTTCATGTAACATTGTTTAAGTTTGCTAGGCCTGCTGTAAGTGTCCACCCTATGCCACCGGGGCACAGTGGCAGTGAATTCCATTTTTTTTAATAGGCAATTGACTCAGACCCTACACCCCAGCATAAATGTCCAAATATTACGATAGAGTGGGCAGGGTCAAAGGAGACTCGGATCACTAAACCGTAAGAGATATCACTAGTGCCTTATACCACCTGTAAGGTTGAAAACCACATTGCTTTCAAAGCCAACCTGTTGACTTCATTGAGTTTAACAGGATTACAAAGTGCAATCAAATATGAAGTGTTTTAAAGTTGATACAGATAATATACCTTTATGTATGCCTTGCCATGCTCATTAAAAAGACAAAGTTTAATTTGCTTACTTGGAGCGATTAATGCTGATGCTGTCCAGTGACCCCCACAAAATAATACATGGCTGCTCACTGCATAAGACAGGTGACCATTGATTACATGATACTTATATAGGAAATTTGCCGGAGGGGGGATTTAAATGGCTGTTGTAACCTGCTGACCACTGAACTCAGGTGTCCATTAGGACAGGTTTGACTAATTCTTATAAGTTTTCTGACCTCAGGAATGTATATTCATCTATTTTATTACTATATTTGGCTCTATTATTGTTTATAGGTGAACATTTTGCACTTCAGTTGGCTAAGTTAGTCATTACCTGTCCATTGGACATACAGTTGATCTCAGTACTCATTTTTGTAAGATCATTTTCGTATATTTTTTTTGCATTAATCTTAATTCAAAGCATCCACTTTATTGTTAGCTCAGCCCAGTTCCTCACTGATTTCACCTGTATATTATATTTTCCTGATGTCTTTTAATACAAGTAGCAACAAACATGGGGGCAGGATTAATGTGGAGTGTACTTGATACATGCTGGTGGAAGATAACCCACGTGTACATCGAGTCATTAAAACCATCTTTGCAATGTTTGCTCTCACTGGTTTGAATAGAGATAACCATCACAGCAAAGTAATTGATCCTGGCAAAAGAGTTTTTGTTGCTATAGGGTTTAACGCCATTTTGCAGCACAAGATAGGCTATACATGGCGGCCAGTATTAATGGTGGAGGAAGAACCCGGGAAAACCCCTGAAAGAACCACCGACCCACGAGAAGCTACCGGCAAGCTTTCTCACATATCCACATTTGCCGAGCCCGAGACTCGAACCCACGCAGACAGAGGTGAGATGGCAGTGATCCGTGACGGAGAGCGCTTTAGACCACTCGGCCACTCGGGGCCCCCTGGCAAAAGAGAGGTGATAAATACACATAACAAAGATGCAGACACCATCAGTATTTCCACCAGATTAGTCATTCAAGGCAAAAAGATCATCAGTTCAGAAAAAGATATGCAAACTTTATTGTCATGGGCCTTCCACACAGCTGTAGCCCAACCATTTGCCTGCGGTACCACAACCAGCTCTGTCTTTCTGTTAAACTTAGTCCCAGATAGCCTCCAGCACCTGGTCACACCAATTTCAGCCCTGGTTCTGTCACATACATGCAGTGTAAACAGCACTAGATCAGGTTAACCAGTCTCCAAGAATATCCAGTGCTAGTCCCATGATAGCATTGTTGACTGGCACCAGGCAGATCCATCACAAGTCCTGGCTCCATCACAACCAGATGGCACCTAAGGAAACTTTCCATTCCCAAACACTCAGTACTCCAGTCCAGCTTTGGATCACCATGTCCTTCAGATCCCAGTGATGGCTGAAACATTACTTTGTATACCTGACTGCTCTGGTTGCCTAAGTGGTCAGAGAGTCTGTCTCAGATGCAGGAAGGCTTCGGTTTGAACCCTGGCTGAGTCATACCAAAGACTTATAAAAATGGTACTAGCAACTGCCTTGCTTGGCGCTCTGCATTGAGAGGTTAGTGTTAGGACTGGTTGGCCTGGTGTCAGGATAATGTGATTGGTTGGGATATGATGCTACATGTCTGCAGCATGATGCCTCATTGCTAGATGTCACTATAAGCTGCCACACTGTATGATACGACTGAAAAATTTGTAAAGCTACATTAAAAATCACACACACTTGTGCACCAAATTAATCAAAGTTTCAGAATATATGAGGTCTCCTCTCAGCAAATGGGAGGACCTTGTGGCTTCTACCACAAATCATGATCAGCACAGACACCAGTACAACTGGAATGGGCATCTTCCTTCTGTAACTCCCTTCAAGAAGTGAGTTGGATATGATCTGTTCAGGAGTGCTCCATCCACATTAGTTGACATATCTGCATTCAAGTCTTCTACATCCCAGGCTTTCTCAGTTCCCTGACAGAGTTATTACCACCACAGAAACAACCAGTCTGCACAGATTGCTCTATTTATCCCTCAGTCCTAATTTTAATCAGCTTTTACAGGGGTTGACCTCTTATGGACCTTCTTGTTGCGAAGTGGAATGGCTAATCCCCAACTTATATCCTGCCAGTCCCAGATCCAAAACCCAGAGCAGTTTAGCAATTTTCAAAATTAATAATTTTAAAAAAAAAGTATTTGACCCCTGTTGACTTTATCTTTATTTTAGTTTACATGATAACTTAATTGGCAATTGTTCTGATGTGGTGTTTACATTTTGTACATTTATGCACATTATACTTCACTGAAATGGTTTCAACAGATATGCCTTTCCCTCAACTACATTCCCCAACATTCTGCATAAAACTAAGGGAATCTGAGTGCCATCTAATCATGATTATTGCTCTCAAGTGACACGTTGGTTGGTTTTTAATGACAGTTTCAACATATTCTTGGTTTTGTCATGCCAAGAACTAGTCTGAAGCTCTACCAATGGAGCTTCTGTGGCTACCCTCAGGAGGGAGAAAAAAAAGCAGATCATTGACCTGAGTCAGTCATCAGAGATTCCAAGGAAGATCCTACCTTTTCTTCACTGCAAAACACATACAAGTTCGTCTATTCATACCCAAATACATTGAATCTGCATGCTTGGTTCAACTCAAATCCTCAGAAAGAAACAGTTTTCCAAACAAGCTGTTGACGTAATTGCAGCATATCCAAAAATGACCACCACTTTGAAAGATTACAAGAAATGATGGATGAACAATTTTCACAAGAACCTTACGAGCCTTAGTACCACAAATTCCTTATTTGACTTTTCTAGGAGAAGCATTTAGCTACAAACACAGTCAAGGCTTTCAGTTCCATGATTTCAGACACATTTTGCCATC
The DNA here is from genome assembly GCA_028554795.2 of Sinohyriopsis cumingii. NCBI lineage: Eukaryota > Metazoa > Mollusca > Bivalvia > Unionida > Unionidae > Sinohyriopsis > Sinohyriopsis cumingii. The sequence continues at coordinate 17,906,614 of CM068829.1, forward strand.
ATCAAAGGGAGGTCACAAGTCATAACTGAGATCTATATAAGCTTCTAGCCAGAAACAATGTGTGAACCCAATTACTGTCTAGAGCATCTCTATCTCACCTTTTGTACAAGACCTAGACACTCTAACCACAGCAAGCATAATTATTGAGATTTGCACCTTATCAGTTAACCCAAACCATCAACAAGTCCACCATGTTGGTTTGGTGTCTCTTGTGATGCTTTCATCCTAAAAATAGGCTACCACTAATGAGAAATCGATCATTTGTCTTGAGACTGCTGTCTACTTGGGCCACTTTGTCCCAGAAGTGTGTGCAAGATCTTGCCAAGGCAGTGACTTGGTAAATGCAGTGGACAAAGCAAATCATAAGAGAGAGAACTTTTCCCTAGCTGACATCATCCAAGCTGTGGGATGTAGGTAATTTTTTACGACCAGAAACCTTTCATCCCTAAGGATTCAGTTTGATCTGGTGGTACCTACCAGTTCTTCAGCAGTGCAACAAGCAAGCTTCCCAGGTCGCTTGGCAGCTTCAAAACAACACTGATTTCAGAGGATATGTGGGAGCAAACCTATTTTTTCTAAACCACATCCTTTCATTGACCATGTTGTTACCCTAGACTGGGTCTCATGCATGACTCAAAGCTGCTTTGCATAAGCTATGAAACTGGGGCCAGTGCCAACTCCATATGTAACTTCCTCCACCTCTTCAAAATTTCTCTTATGCATTATGATCAGGTAATGTATTTGAAGAAGAAACACATTTGTTGAGTAAAGTAAGCTTCATTAATAATACTTCCCAATTATACAAGACAGACACACCTTCCCCAGCATGCAGATTCCCTGTAAGAGCATGCACATCTGCTTTAGTTGTACCTGATGATTGACGAGACTTGGCACTAATCCTTCCATATAGTGGGAGATAATTCTTGTCAGACTTTTGTCTTGGCAAACAGAGAGGAGCTATTGTACTACCCATGCATTGGCTTGACATCTGTGCATATAAAAGCATATGCATATGTTCACCCCCAGTGCATCTTAACCATTCTTATAGTGGTTTTCATTGGAGGGGTGGGGTTTACTTGGCACATACATCTACATACATTATTTGCACAGTCTTGGCAGTTTTTTACATTTAACTTAAGATTTTTGCATCCTGTATACATAATGTTATACCTGGAATGATGAAACTTGGTGGCATGGGGATGCATCTTTAGGAGTACTACACCTGCATCACAAAAGTAGGTCACTGTGACCATTTTACATGCATCAGTGACTTTGGTTAAATTTTGTTTATTTCCCAAGCTATTCAGAAGGCACATTGTGACCAAGACAGTTGGAAGCAGGGATGAATATTCAGCGTTAAACTGTCCATAGTAATAAGGACTATACAGTGCATAATGTCATGTGTTGCCCTCAACAGGTTAACTGTGTACAGTATTGTACTTTTGAATGATTATAGGAAGTAATTAAATGTGTGTATATCAACATGGTCATATAAGTGTATTTTCCAGATTTTAAATAAAATATTTTTTTAGTACTAATATGGTTTAACCAAAGTCTGTTCATTCCTGATTCTTGAATGCTCTGCACTTTAGTTCTCATGACAAAACTTCAAGACAAAAATTGTTGATTGGTAAGGTTTTTAGAATTATGGTAGCCAAATACTTAACTGGGTCAAGACGAGAATGTCAGGTCCTAACATTACCGATGCAGGATATGAGGCATGTTTGCCAACACACAGCAAGACATTCAGTCCAGTTTATACTGGAATATATTTCTTGCTTAACCACATCCAAAACTGTCCATGTAGTTTAAAGTTGATTTTGCTATGTACATTTCACAGCTAACTTATATTTTTTGTTGTTGTTGTGGGGTTTAATGCCATTTCTCAGCACACGATAGGCTATGCATGGTGGCCAGTATTAATGGTGGAGGAAGAATCCGGGAAAACCCCAGAAAGAACCACCGACACACGAGAAGCTACCAGCAATCTTTCTCACATATCCTCACTGGCCGAATGCTAGACTCGAACCCACGCAGACAGAGGTGAGATGGCAGTGATCCATAACGGAGAGCGCTTTAGACCACTCGGCCACTCGTGGCCCCTGCTAACTTATATTATGATCATCCAAGTTAACAAGGAATGAGGTAAAATGATTAATCGTCATTTAAAGGTATGTGTAATCAGATTTTGCTGCAGATTTAAGGAAAACTATTTAAAAAAGAAAACAAAATTTTCACTGGACTTTATAAACTCTATTACTTCATATCATAGAAAAGAATCTTGCTTTTATTGTTTAGTTTAATATGCCCTGTAACAGAGACCAACTTTTCATTCTTAAAGTCACTTTAGTTGAATTTATTTTCTCCATGATAATTAATGTTCACAATGACAGGTGGAGGCAACTAATAGCTTCATATAGGCATGCTGTTTAGTTGTTGATCACACTGGTTAACACTCATGGTGTTGCAGCAAGCCAAAGGCTGTGGTGAATTGTCTTTTTTAGCATAGGAGGGTAGGTGGTATTGTGCTCCAAAAATTGCTTTCACAAAGATGGTCTCATAGTTTTCATATGGAAGCCATTGCACAGAAAAGTTTCTGTTTTTCCACATCAACTTTTTCAAACATTCCCATTACGAATTTTGTCCATGCTTTGTTCACTAGAGAAAACTGATATAGCAGCATGCATGCCTTCTGCATGTATTGTTTAGTACAATACTTTATTTCATTATTAATATTCTAGTACAATACTTTATTTCATTATTAATATTCTAGTACAATACTTTATTTCATTATTACCCAGTATAGAAATATTCTACTTGACCTTTACTCAGGTGATCTCCAGTTGTTTCCATTGCAGGTGATCAACAAGGGAGGTGTGGCATACAAGAACATGCCATGGCATCGGGAATGTTTTACCTGTACCAACTGCAATAAAGAGCTAGCAAAGGAGAAATTTACATCTCGGGATGAAAAACCATTCTGTGCAGACTGCTATGCGGATTTGTTTGCAAAGAAGTGCTGCAGATGCTCTAAGGCAATCACAGGTGTGTGATTTTTTATTGATTCTGGAGGACATCAGATGGCGTCCTTTGGCTTGCATGAAAATTTCTGTTGTAAGCTCTATTGGTTATAGACCAGGAGAGCTTATGCAGTGGCCCATCATCTGTCATCCATTACCATTATCACTATTCCTGCTCAGTTACTGAGAGGATTGTCATGTTACTACCAGACTTTACAGTCGCATTCATCCCAAGGTCTAGTTGGTTCTTGAATAAAAATGTAACACCTCAGACATTGAAAATGGCAGCCATTTTTTAAAATATCTTGTTACTACTATCCTAAATGGATGTTTGCATTGACATCATGTTTTTACTAAAAGTCCATTCAGTCACGATTGTGGCCATCTTTAAAATATTGTTATAGCTATTCCTCCTTGATGGATGATCGTATTGACATGTTCACTAAAATGCTTCTTATTATGTCAAGTTTGTCCAAATTGAACATGTTACCAATCTAACATATACAGTATGGCTGTTATGGAGGCCATCTTGTGCATTTTTATTACAGTCTCTCCTGAATGGAATCATCATAGGTTTTTCACTTTGTTTAATCTGACAATATGGCTACTGTCGCAACCATATTAAAATGCTATCATTATTCCTCCTGAATTATTGTTTTGAAATGGGATTTACACTTGAAAATTTTTTATAATGTCTAGTTGGTCCTAAATGAAATGGTGCAGAGCGGTCATCCATTGTGGCTGCCATGAAGCTCATCTTGAAACTTTGTTTTTCACTGCTGCTCCGGAATCAATAGTCATATTGAAATTGGGTTTTCACTGAGAGACTTCTTGATGTCTAGCAGGTCCTAAAAGAATATGGTGCAAATCTGACATCCATTTTGGATGCCATGATGGCCATGAAAAAATTGTTGTTCCTACTACTGAATGGATGGTTATGAATTTTCATCACTACTTCTAATGATCTGGAGTTTTCACTAAAAGGCTTCGTGTTATATCTGTTTTGACCTGTATTAAAATAGTGCCAATTAGACATCCAGTATGGTTGCCATGGCATCCAGCATGATAAGCTTTGTTTTTACTTCTCCAGAATGGATGGTTATATTGCCATTGTTCTTCTACTACAAATGTTATTATGATGTCTGTTTGAGCTCAGATAAAACTGGTTCCCATTGGACATGCGTTTGGGCATTCAATCTTGAAATATATTTTCCATGGGGTTTTCACTAAAAGACTTAATATGGTTTCATGACTCCCTCAGAAATGGTCGTAGCAGCTGATTTGAAAATCGTGTTATTGCTGAAATATCTGAGATGGTTTAAACACTCAGCTGTTAAAGGAAGAAATCTTCAATAAACTTCAGTCACACTGAGGGACTCTTGTCAACTAACAAAATTGTCTGGCCCTTTTGATCCATTATTTAGTGAAAAGAAATATGTCCTTCAGAAGGGACAATTAGAATTTGTGGCAGGAAAAAAAAGTCCCTTTTTTAATGAAATGGTTGATGCCAAATTTAATTCTTCACTTTTGTAAACAAAATGTACTATCAGTTTCTGGTTTTCTCACAATGTCTTTATTTCATAACATTTTTGGCAAAGCCAGTGAGGGTTTCCACAAATATATTTAATATAATTAAATTTGTACACAGTAATAAGTAACTTTTTTTTTTTTGCAGGGTTTGGAGGTACAAAATTCATCTCCTTTGAGGATCGTCACTGGCATAGCGAATGTTTCGTCTGCTACAAGTGTCAGCAGAACATGGTCGGTCAAGGTTTCCTGATGAATGAGGGAGATATACTCTGCCCTCCATGTGGCAGAAATTAAAGGATCTCTCCCAAAGAAATTTTATCTTAAACTAATCTCACAAATGTATGTTTATTACTTATTTGCAGAGTAAGATGTTTACTAGTCTTCCAGAGTTAATTGTCAAATATGGACAGGTCAAATAGTCAGAGGTCAAGGTCACGGGGATTACATTAGTTGCAAGTGATGTCAGCTATAGATGGGATCCCCATTGTTTTAAAGCATACATTTAGCACACAGATAAATTGAATTTTCCCCCCTTTGATAGTGCAATTTAGTTTTTAAATGGATGCCTTACAGTCTAAACTAAATTGGGTTGTGTAAGTTAGATACACTTTATATATAAAAAGACTCAGTGGTGTTGTGTGCAGTGTTTAGTAGTAATTCATGTATTATCTTCCATTAAACCACTTTTATTCATAAGAACAAATCTGCATAGTCAGCATTATCATAATAGAATTTGTACTAGTAATTCAATTTTGATATTTTTCTATTGGTGAAAGAAATCAAACTCAAGACAGACATTACATGCATAACATTCACATACTGAAATAGAAGCATCTTTACGCAGGTTGTAGGTTTCAGTTGGGGGGGGGTAATTTCCAGGTATCGACAGGATTGATTTCTACAATAAATTTATCTTGTTCTGATAACACACCCCTAATACATAGACATCTAACTTCATTGTTAGATTTTGTGTAAGAAAGACTTGACCATTTTTGTGAGATTGGTTGTCAATTTTAGCATATGCTTAATGTATCGTCTTCCAGGTGTAAAAATGTATCTAGTTTAGTAAGCATATGTCATAGACACAAGAGAAAGCACTGAGGACAATTTTAAAAAGAAATTATACAGCAGTATTTATATGTATTTCTGTATGCAAGTAATGTGAAAGAAACCTTTGAGCAGCAAAATAACCTTTTGAGCTTTTCTGTTGTGCTTGTGCATAAATTAGCATTTTTTTCTTAAAATTTAAGATATTTTTGAAGATGTCATCTGCTTATGAATGTTACTTCTAACTGAATGCATGCAAGCAGTTTTCTTCTATAAAAGTTGTTTTTAACAAATTAACTGCAAACCTGTACCCAGTGTACATTAATGTACATTTTGTTGCGGTTCAATAGTTTTACCACCAAACATTTGGGTATAAGCTTAATGTTATGTAATGATCAGGTTTTCATGTCAAATTATTACATTTCAAAACTGATGCTGTGATGATAGTTGGTTTTTATTATTGTTGACATGTTTACATTTGTTCTACAAAGTATAATATTATGAGTCCTATAAAGAGAATCGTGTCCTTTTCACAAAATATTTGTACTAGTGAAGTTAGTACACCAAAAAAAATGCTCACTTACCAGTCATTTGGACAATTTTACTGAAGTGATAGGGAAATCTCGGGTGGGCAAGAGGGGCTGATGTAGTTCTTTCATATGTAGGAGGTGGATTTGTCAAATGAACAAGGCTGCTACAACATTTAAAATTAAAGCCACTGTTGCCACCCAGACTGCCATAGTTTGACATCATTGACCAAAGATACATCGAACATATTAAACACTTTTAATGGTGAGAAAGGAGATACATTTTTAAGAAATGTAATTTATCGATAATCCCTCGTATTGTACCCAGAATAAATAAATGAAAGGGTATTTTTATTGAAGATAAATCTTTACTTTGCATGACCAATTTCAGTCAGCATTGTTTATACATCAGTTTCTTTTGTAAAATGAATGACATGAATGATGCTTAGTTGTCTTTTATAGAAAATTGTCTTTTATATGGAGTGATCTCGAATCTCATGTTTTTCCAATAGTAACTAATGCAGTTTAGAATCGGTATTCACTAATGTGAAGACATAACATGGTTTCAGCAAACAAATAAATGCTGATGTGAAGGCATGACATGTTTAGAGCAGACACTGATGTGAAGGCATGACATGTTTAGAGCAGACACTGATGTGAAGGCATGACATGTTTAGAGCAGATACTGATGTGAAGGCATGACATGTTTAGAGCAGATACTGATGTGAAGGCATGACATGTTTAGAGCAGACACTGATGTGAAGGTATGACATGTTTAGAGCAGACACTGATGTGAGAGCATGACATGTTTAGAGCAGATACTGATGTGAAGGCATGACATGTTTAGAGCAGACACCATTGTGAAAGCATGACATGTTTAGAGCAGACACTGATGTGAGAGCATGACATGTTTAGAGCAGATACTGATGTGAAGGCATGACATGTTTAGCACAGACACAGATGTGAAGGCATGACATGTTTAGCACAGATACTGATGTGAAGGCATGACATGTTTAGAGCAGATACTGATGTGAAGGCATGACATGTTTAGCACAGATACTGATGTGAAGGCATGACATGTTTAGCACAGATACTGATGTGAAGGCATGACATGTTTAGCACAGATACTGATGTGAAGGCATGACATGTTTAGAGCAGATACTGATGTGAAGGCATGACATGTTTAGCACAGATACTGATGTGAAGGCATGACATGTTTAGCACAGACAAACAGGAGCTTGAAGACATGACATATTTACAGAAAACAAATAAACACAATTGTGAAGGCATCACATGTTTAGAGCAAACACTGATGTAAAGGCACGACATGTTTAGAGCAAACACTGTGAAAGCAAGACATGTTTACAGGGAACAAATACACTGATGTGAAGGCATATGTTAGTGCAAACATTAATGTGAGACTATGACATGTTTAGCACAGACACTGATGTAAGAGCATGACATGTTTAGAGCAAAAACTAAAGAATCTTCTACATGACAGTTCCACATTTACAGTTATGTAACCATGTTTAGTATTCTTTATTGGCAGTGAGCAGATATGTTGGGACAAAATGTGTCCACTTTCCATATTAGACAATACTCATGTAAAGGACAGTTTTGTATGAATTTTCTTTACAATTCTGACAGTTTCTTTGATATAGATGTATCTTTTATTGCAGACTTAACAATTGTCAGTGCTTTATTTAAGTATTTGTTATATTTATCTGAATTCTTGAAGCAATGTTTACATTTCAAGCTCCTTACTTGATATGGACTGTGTGTTTTTGTGTTCAGCTTGTGCTTGGATGAAAACCGATTGTAAATTTTGTACATTGATTGTTACTGTAGAAGGGATTGTTTTCATATGAGAATGTTTGACACAAATATCGTAGTTGTTTTAAAAGAATACATTATTTGCATGATTCAGAAGATATAGCTGTATCCTTAAAGAAATCGGGTTGACTGTGATATCATTTTTATCTTTTTTGGTATAGGCAGAATGGCATTTCTTGTGTATGCAGTTGAAGTTACCGAAACAGTGAAATGATCAACCAAATTAAATGTTTTTATTCAAATGCTGTGAGAATCTGTTCCACACTGGAATAGTAGATGACAAAACTAATTTTCATATTTAATGCTTTGTGCTGAGAAATTGTATGGGGGGGGATGCTGCAGTTAGAAAAGTGACTGATTTCCGAAATATTTATGAGGTACACAAGTCATCCCAGTCTTTTTTTTGTGACAATTCAATAATGTGGGTTAGAAAACTGCACTCCCTGCAAATAGGTATACCTATGAATGAGTGTGTGCATGTGTTTGTGATTTGGATTTTTAATGTAGTCTAACAGTTTTTCAGTCATATTGCTACGATGTCTGCAGTGTGGCAGTTTCTAGTGATATCTAGCACTGGGGCATTATGCTGTAGACATGTACCATGATGTGCCGCCCAGTCACATTATCCTGACACCAGGCCAACCAGTCCTAACACTATCCTCTTAATGCTGATTGGCAAGCGAGGCAGCTGTTGGTAACATTTTTATAAGTGTTTGATATGACTCGGCTGGGGATCGAACCCATGACCTATGTCTGAGATGGATGCTCTAACCACTAGGCCACTGGCGCGGTCGCCTATAAATGACGTAAACTCATTATTTCATTCTACTTCTTACAGGTGTATTTAGTCAGAGACAAGACAGTATTCTGAAACCTCATTTTAATAAAAGAACACTAAATTCTGGAGAAGATGATGGGTGAAACTGTGCCTCATAACTATGTCAACTTTTCTAACATACATGTTAAATACATTATTTATTGCCATCTGTTTTTCTTGAAATTAGATTAAACCAAAAAGGAGATTACACAAGACCCATTTATACAGGAAAGAAAGTATTATAAAGTTAAATTTATTGCAATTTGTGTGTAAAAAAATGTCAGCTTCATGAAATAGTGCTGTAAAACAATAAAGCTTTCAGTTGCTTTCTGTCATTTATAATGCATAAGCTTGTTTATTCAGCTGTATGTACATCACATATTGTTAAAATCTTGATTAAAATGATATTTTCACAGACCCATTTTAAATGAAAATCGAAAGAATATCCATCAGTGGTCAAGCTCTGGACATTTTACACCCATTAAGTTGCAGGACTGGGAAAGTATATTGAGACAACGGGCAAATACTACCATTTAATGTAAATGCCCAAGTTGTTTGAAAGTACCTATTTGATGCTACATTATGGAAATAAGTGAGGTCATCAGAACATAACTTTGATGGGTGTCTGGGTGATCCTAATATAATGCAGTTGTGATTTTAATTATACTGATGTGTTTTTATTGTTAAATGAATTTCTCATTATTAATGTATTATTTTTCACTGAGTGTTTTCTCTACAGTAGCATCAGATAGTCAGACGGTACAATAGTGACATTGTTTGAGTCAATAATTATTTCCTTGATATTTATTAAAGCTTTCTAAAAATGTAATGCAGTTTTTAGTTTCTTACTTTATACATGCACAAGTCGAAGTCTTATTCCATAGTAATAATTATGTAATCTATCTAATTGCATAGTAATACCATTATGTAATCGATTGGCTTGCTAGAATTATCTCCCTCAGCAAGGGGGAGGGGGGACAAACTACCAACTGATTCCTTGGTAAAAGCTGCTCTCTACAATTTTGCACTTTTGAGTTCAAAGAAAAATAATTTCCCCAAGTTAAAAAAGACGTATATCTTTGGTATTATTAAAATAACTTTTAATTCCCTTTAATTTGGTGTACGATTCATTCGATGTAATTTGGGTTATAATGTATACAGCTTGGCCATACTTAGGTCATCTTTCCTTCCTGGACTGAAATAAAAAAACTATAAGCCTATAACTTTTTTCTGTTTCCTTTCATTAACTGCTAAAGTAATGCTCATGCTGGGGTTTTGTTAGCACATGAGAGCAGCTGTGTGCTTAGATCATGCACAATGACAACATCTATAGAAATTTCAGCCACAGTACATGAGAGTAATATGGAGGTATGCTGAAATTATCTCTTATTGTTCATAATGCATATGCAAACAACTTCATTTTACACCCTGTCAAAAGTCCATAATATCTGTGGAGAGCAGCCAAAAGGTGTCATCTTTCAATCAACCAGATATCCATATCTGTGTAGAGCAGCCAAAAGGTGTCGTCTTTCAATCAACCAGACATACATAATATCTTTGGAGTGCAGCCAAAGGGTGTCACCTTTCAATCAACCAGACATAATATCTTTGGAGCGCAGAAGAAGGGTGTGGTCTTTCAATCAACCAGATATCCATATCTGTGGAGAGCAACCAAAAGGTGTCATCTTTCGATCAACCAGACATACATAATATTGTTGGAGTGCAGCCAAAAGGTGTCATCTTTCGATCAACCCGACTTACATAATATCATTGGAGCACAGTCGAAGGGTGTGGTCTTTCAGTCAACCAGAAGTCAATAACGTGGAGAGCAGCCAAAAGATGTCATCTTTCGATCAACCAGACATACATAATATCATTGGAGCACAGTTGAAGGGTGTGGTCTTTCAGTCAACCAGAAGTCAATAACATGTGGAGAGCAGCCAAAAGGTGTCATCTTTCAATCAACCAGAAGTCCATAATATCTGTGGAGCTCTGCCAAAGGGTGTCATCTTTCAATCAACTATTGCATAACAGATTCCACTTCACTTAAACAATAAGGTGACTGAACAAGAGCTTGTCCAAAAGAGTAGGACAAAGACAAGAATTTACCATAGAACATATACAATTTCACTCCACATTTTGCATGAAATTCACAATAAGATTATTGTTTCAAAGACAGAGAATTTGTCAAATGGAATGCATCAGTTTTAAAACAATTAGTTTATGCAAATAAGTAGGCAGAGCAGTGTTTTTATGAGGGGTCAGTATCTGCCCAAATATTTACATAAACTTTCACCAAAATCAGTCAACCCTTATGATTTGAATAGAAGTTTTACTAAAATGGCCCTTAAATTTTGAATTTATGGAATAATAAAAAAATCCAGAAATTGAATCATCTGGATCCAGATTTTCACATCTGATTCATTGGAGTTAGGGAACCAGACTACCTTTTTAGGAGTACCTGTGTTGTTTTAATCATCCCATGTTTTTCATGTAAAATGCCTTCATAATACAGCTTTTGTTTTTATGTAACACATTAGCTATAAGTGTCATCCATCAAACAAAACCATGTCCAAGGCAAAACAGACAATATCTTTGAAAGTTAAAACAGTCAGCACAGAATTAAAGAACGGACTATTCAGATTATATGCAATGCGTGGAGAAAAGCTAGAAAGGTAACATTTATTAGGCAGCATGTCTTGTTGATTTAAGAACTGCTCATGGAGTTGAGATGATTGCCAGAGCAACTACATGTATTTAAAATGCAACAAAAGTTACACTGAGGTGAGATTTAGCAAGCCATTGACCTTTATCAATTACAAAATGTGCCACAGGGACTTTGTCACAACTTTCATTCCCACAATAAGTGCCCCACCAACTAGTTTACTATTACAATACATGCCACAGTTACTACTTATTACATTAATGGTCACATTATGTACCTCGGGGACTAGTCACTGCTTTCATCTCCACAAAATGTGCCAAGTGGACTAGACATTATTATGCCCCCAGATTTTGTCCCACCTACTAGTTGCTACTTTCATGTCCACAATACACATGCCACAGTTACTACTCATTACATTTATGTACACATTATGTGCCACAGGGACTAGTCCTTATTATGCCCACAGTATTTGTGCCACAGATTAGTTACTACTTTTATGTCCACAATACATGCCACAGTTACTGCTCATTACATTTATGTACACATTATGTGCCTCATTGTCTAGTCACTACTTTCATCTCAACAGAATGAGTCACAGGGATTAGTCACTTCTTTCATCTCCACAGTATATATCACAGGAGTGGTGAGGTTAAGTTAAGAGAAGAAGAAAAAACCCAAGAGAATTAATTTTCGTGTCAGTGATGAGCTTGGAAATATCCTGTATACAATCAAAGAAGACTATAATAGTTCATACTGAACTCTATATGATAAATTCAAAGACTTTTCCCAAACTTTCAAAGACCACAAACATAGATTTCCAGGACCTATTTTTGCTAACATTTTGTATACAGGTTATGTGAGAAAACAATGCAAAATACTACAATATTGTTTAATGATGAATCCAAACTATAATTAATTTCCTAAAATTGCTTTATAATGATCTGGAAGATAGGTTAACATTCATTGTTATTTCAGAAATATGTAATTTATGCATCAGATTTAATACAAAATAAATTGTTCTCTTAACAGACATCAGCACTGCTTTAAATGCATTATTATAGTTGCTGTTTTTTCTCTTCAATCATTTTGGAAAGAGAAGCCCCTGCTGTCACCCTTTCCGCTGCTCTTCTCATAAGAGCATTTGACTCTGTGACAAGCACAATGAGTCCTTTTAACTCTGCTTCTTATGCCTTCTCAACAGAGGAAGTATGTAGGCTGACACTGTCAGCTTCAAGATGCAGCTTTTTGTTTTTAAGTTCTTCCACTCCATCCATGGCTAACTCCCGTTTCTTTCCTTTTCTGATTTTCTCCTCATGCTCCCCCTCCTGCTTTCTTCTTTTCCAGATAGGCATGGTACTTATGTCTTGTAGAGGAGGCATATGTCATCATTTCATTGCTAATGATGATTTCCAAAGGTCCACCTGCTTTTCTCATTGTGTCAATGATTAGCCTTTGAGCTCTGAGGCTTTCTCTGCTGAGGTTCTCAACAGATACCTGTTTGTTGACAGAAAATCCTCTCTCCACTGTTGCCTGCCCATGTGACAACATTTTCTGGAGAAATTCCAAAGTTCAACATACACCTTTCTTTGAAGCATTTCAAGGGATGATTGTCCGATTGGATAACTTATCTACTAATTTTCCATACTGAGTCAATATTAAATCACATCAGTACTCTACTTCTCTTCCTGCCTCACACATAATTCTGAGGACCCTACAGAGTTTTGCTCGCCCCTTTTCCTTATCTGAAAATGTACAAAATGCCTTTCATTTACCTGCTTTATCCTTTTCCAGGCATTCCTTGTATTCCTCTTCTTCAAGCCAGATATCATTGAAAGAGCAAAGACCTGGCATTTTTCAACACAAGGTGAAACAAAACTGAAGACATAAATTGACTGAACAAATTCTGAATCCTAGAGCATGTGTTACTTTCACACACTTTCTACATAGAGTAAGCACTTGTTCAATGTAACCAAAATTCAATTGACTGAACAGTCTTGCTAAAAAAAATCATGAATTAGTGTAATGAGCATTTTGATGGGCCAAAGCTGATGGGCTCATCCAATCAAATTGAGCGATTCATCAAAAGAAAGAAGCCAGGAAAACTGACTACATCAGAATCTAACGACCTTAGGCAATTTTATTTGTCATAACAATAATAATAATAATGAGGACTATGAACACAACCTAATCTTTAGAAGCTTTACAACATTAGAAACAACTTAAAAACACATATAATGATATAATGATATGATTATGAGAGACCAACACCATGAAATTAGAAAACAAAAAAACTGCTGAAAATAGTTATGGTACTGACTTCCTTTGATGAAGGGTGTAGCCGGCTTGCTTTGATGAAGAGTGCATGTGTTAATGAACTCACCACCAAGACCAGCTTTGGATAGTCAAATGCTCATTTGTTATTGCGGTGGCAATGAAACTGAATGGGTCATCAAAAGAAAGAAACCAGGAAAACTTGACTATAGTCTGACAATACATCCGTTTGTTTGCACCCCTGCCAATTTCAATAACGAAAACATTTAATGTGATAAAAAGTGCACAGAACTAAGTCAATTGAATCATTGATTTATAATTTATAACCTGAATGTGACCAGAATGGCACTAATACTGACATCCCCTGCCCTTTTCATGCTTAACCGACTTTCCATACTAACATGGTGCCATATTGCATACACTATGGGCTACTTTATTTCCATCAGACATATAATGATATAATTCATCCTATCTGGCAACTGCTGGATAATTCCATAAATTACCATAAAGTTGAGAGTTTGGAGTTATATCCCTTTGCACACATAAACATAGAAATTAAACCGCTTGTTAAATCCACGCAAAAGGCAAATTTGTTGTTATCATTCTTTTTCTTTGCTTGATTCAACATTGTAAATATCAGAAGATGACATATGTACATCTGTAGTCGTGCACACACCCCTTTGCTGAAAATAGGACTTGTCCAGGAACTGGAAATGGATCTCGAGCATGTCCTTCTATTATATTGAAAACTTACGTAAAGCATGAAGTGTGCAGATAATGATGGTGTTAGGGCCATTCTACTCAAGTTAGAAATCATAAATCAATGAATGTGTCACGTTTGCTCAGACACAGTTAATAAGGCTTGTATAAACTAAAGTATCAGTACTAGCCATGGTTTGATGTCTAAACATTGCCACAGGCTAGAGTTAATCTCTTACGCAAGGTTACCATGACAAGAGAGAAGATCCGACATCTTCAATCGGCACAGGTGTTGGATCATGCGACTTCCCACCTATGTTACAGCTTAGTCCTAAGATAAGAGGAACCTATGAGGGACCAAGGCGTTTTCTAAATCCGTCCCTAGATGGACAGACAGCGAGAAGGACATTGTCCACTAAGTCTGATTAGATCGGATCAGCGACAGCCAAACAGAATAGTAATAACAATTTCAATTCGAATTACAACTTCTAACTAGTAAGTGAAAATTTATTCTCACCTAGGAAGATTGCCGAGTTATTTAGGGTTACTCTGAGGAAGCCACTCATAAATTGGCAGTAAAACTTAGAAAGGGGTGTTTGTGATTTGGATTTATAACGTAGCTTTAACAATTTTTAGTCATATCGCTACGATGTCTGCAATGTGGCAGTTTATAGTGATGTCTGGCACTGGGGCATCATGCAGCAGACACGTAGCATGATGTCCCACCCAGTCACATTATCCCAACACTAGGTCGACCAGTCCTAAACGTAGGAGATTCTAAGGAAAGACCAAGCTTCATAAAGGTCAGTAAATTATTTGCTCGATTTTTGCAGAATATTACAGCTCTGTAATTGTAAATATGTGTAGTATGTATACTTAATTACTAGGATTGTTTAGTACATAGAATTACCTTTATAATGTTCATTTACAGGCGTATTTGAGTATTATGTAGAAAATTATACAAGCTGTTATCTTGTGGTCAGAATTAATTTGTCATTCGCTAATAGGTTACTTCGTTAGTAAGCTAGTGCATTTATTCATGTGGCATGTTAGAATTTACACATGCTTGAATTGTGAATTTGGAAAATGGTTGAAGTGTGTACGATTAGTTAATATGGACATATGGATATATCAGAGCATAGATATTTAAATATTTGTGTACTTTGTAAGAGTTGTAAAGAAATGCATCTGATTGCTGTGATATTGTTAGTATAATGGGATTAGGAATGTGTACTGATGTGACGCAATTTATTGATGTATGTATGAGAAGTAATCTATACCGTGCTTTTCTTATCATGTTGTTTTACTGTTCTTGTGTTTTCACAGGAAGCTTTTTGGGGGATAGAACTTCCAGGTCAGTTAAGTCCCGAGTCTCTAAGAGGGGAGACAGAAGTGAGACTAGCAGAGCAGTCAAAGTCAAGAAATCTAGTCAGTGAAGAGAGTCAAGGAGGAGGAGGAAAAGGAGTCGAAGAGGAGAAAGTGGAGAAGTATAGAGAAGTCAAGGAAGAGAAGGAATTTGGAGAGAGTCAGGACAAAAAGAAGGAACTGGAGGAATAGGAGAGAAGAATACACAGATGAGTAGAATACAAGGACAGGTGGAATGCTATCTCACACTACTAATCAAATGATGCAATAGGGTATCACATAGTCAAGCAGAAGGAGAATACTTGGGAAATTTTAATCATTTAATTATTGAATTGTCATTAAATTGTTATTCGTTGAATTTCACTTTTTTGTGTATTCAATCATTTAACCGTAGGCATTGCTCACTGGGGCCTCCGAGAACTTTACATCTTTCACTAATTTAACTTCCAACCAAAATCGAGCCTGGGTGAGACTTCTACAATAATTTAAATAAAATAATGGAAGCACCCACCCCAAACCATAACACACCTACCACAGTGGCGGCATAACAACCCATTACGCAAAAGAATGAATTGACTAAGTTCCTTGCACTTTTTATCACATTAATGGTTTCCCTTAATGAAATCGGTAGGGGGCACAAACAAACGGGTTGGTATAGTCAGACTATACATCCGAATCTAACAACCTTGGACAATTTTATTTGTGATTATGGAAAGTAATTAAAATTGTGGGGTTTCTTTCAATTTTCAAAGACTTTTGAAGACCTCGTGGTAATCTGCTTCATTTTCCCAAACATTCAAGGCCTTGAAAATGCTACCTCATTTTTCCCTAACTCTCAAAGACCTACAAAGAGCGTATGAACCCTGCTACATATTAATTAATGAACAATAAATGCTGTGACAAAATGAAAACTACCCTCTTTTATTAAAGAACTATCGCCAAAATCATCTTGACAATACTTGTTTTTCTCAACAATGGTACTGATGCATATGGTGACTTGAAGGGTATTAATAACAATCAACGAAATTAGGTCTGTTGATACGGTACATATACTTGTGGTGATTTGGTTTTATTCATAAATTGTGTATATTAAAAATATCATGTAAAAAAAAATTGTTCCAATACAGAAGAATAAAAATATACATAAGATTCTGTACTGGTGCAGTACAGACCTGACCCCATTTGTACTCACTTTCTCCTCAGATTAGGGATTTAGCTAATAACAATGTATGTGTGAAATGTGAAGACAGTGGAAAAGATATATCAGTTGTTTCAAAACTGAACAAACAGAAACCTTTTTATTCTTGAAAAGAGCTGAGGTATTCCTCAAATTTATGGAAATTATCAAAATTTTCAGAGATAAAACAAGCCTTTTGTATCAAGAGAATTAAAGATATTGTGATGATCTTTTAATCTGTGATGCCTGATGAATGTGAAAATTCACTGTAAGTGAACCAAGCAATATGAAAGATATTTAAAAATCGCAGTTTGAGAAAGTTTGAAATGTTTAGTAAAACTGGGACCTGATGAGTTTCTTTGAGCCGTTTGACAGTAATTGAATACATAACAGGAACTAACACCTGTCAAATTTAATAATTAGTCCAGGAATTCATGTAGGTTCAAAATGAGATTTTAGAAGTCCCATAAAAGCTAGTGCCTTGAAAAACATAGTTTCTCCATTAGCAAATCCTGGTATCTTGTTGGTAGTCATTTGCAAAACTATGTAGCTAATCAGATCTCGTGTAATCTAGTCCTGGTCATTATGGCACCTGACCATTGTGTCTCTGCACAAAAAGCAAATAGGAACATATCTGCTTAAATCCTGAAATTTCATTTTAGCTGAGTTATTGTTTAGAATTTCTTGCCACAACTGAACAGATGGGATTGAAACCATTTTTTTCTTTGTCCTTTTTTTTCTCTTCTTGTTCCCCCAGATTTTCTGGCCTCTGGCTACAGGACAAGCATTAAAGTCAAACACTGCATAGTTCAAGAATGCACACAGAATATTTACAGCTAATGCACCAATTTTTGAGGGGGAGGGCAATGATTGTTCCCATCTGTTCAAAACATTCACTAAAGTACAAAATGCCAAAATCAATGGTGCATCTTCAACCTCCCGCCTTATATATATATATATATATATATATATATATATATATATATATATATATATATATATATATATATATATATATACACACACATATATATATATTGCTATTTAGGTATGCATCAATATAATAGCATGTCACAGTGATAACAGATGAAACTGAATATTGCACTGTTCCCATAGAAAGTGTGCATGTTGCCATTATCCTGACAGACTGATCCAATTTTCATCTTCCAGGTTTCTTGTTTCTGAAGTAATTTGGAGCTGTTTCATATAACCATTCTGCATCAACTACACATAGGTCCCTGGAAGTGAAAGAAAGGTTTTGGACTGAAAAATATGTTCTGTTTCAAAATACCGGCAAAAATAAGTAATTTTTCATGCATACTTGGATCAAATTTAGTTAAAAACAAATATACAACTGATCTAACTTTTACCTGTTATTAAATGTGAAGCACACTGTGTCAAACTATCTAGCATATGAAAATCCTTAGCTCAGATTCAATTAGGGTCACCCAACCCACAATGAAATTAAACTTTTTACATTTTGACCCCTGCATCACTTGTGATCTTGCATGCTTTCACATGACCTGTGTGCCACATCTAAAGGTCACTATGATATTATCAGAACATGGACAGTTTCACACAAATTAACAATGCGCAATATCAACTTCCTACTGATTGATAGCCAGAGTAGCTCAGTAGAGTGTTGGATTCGTAATCCGATTGTAATAGGTTCAATGCCTGCTCAAGCCAGACCATGCTGTCTGCCTCAATGTATCCTTGAGGAAAAGCACTTAGCATGAAATGACCAAAATAGAGTGCTCAAATACCATTAAATAGCAATCAACCAATATAGTGCTGAAATACCATTAAATAAGTCAACTAAAACAGAGTGCTTCAAAACCATTAAATACCAATCAACCAACCAAGAATGCTGAAATACCATTAAATACCAATCAACCGACAAAGATTGCTAAAATACCATTAAATACCAATAAACCGTATTAGAGTGCTGAAATACCATTAAATACCAATCAACCAACGAAGAGTGCTGAAATATCATTAAATACCAATAAACACTATCTGAGTACTTAAATTCCATTAAATACCAACCAATCAACACAAAATGATAAAATACCATTAAATACCAATCAACCAGCTTAGAATGCTAAAATACTATTAAATACCAATCTACCAAAATGTCCTGACAAGAAAGACATCAATGGTCATGAAGCGTTCAAAATACTCTCAATAGACTTTTGCAGACAGAATGAGTGACCTGTCCTGTAAGGTACAACAGCACTATATATACATATATAAAGAAATGGCTATTACACCTAGTCTGCTGTTTGCAGCTCTCATTTTATCCATGAGACTAAGTCAGCTTATGGTAAGGTCCCGCATCCATCATGTGTCGTGTCTATCTGCAATCGATATTTTCAAATTCCTATCCAACACCACTAAATCAATTTCAGCCAATCTTGTCATATATCATCCTGGCACTTAGGCCTTTCAAATTTATACAAATGATGCCAATCCATCATCTAATAAGGCCATTGTTACTAAAAGGGAAAAACTTTTAATAGATTTCTCCCAGAAACTGCTAAACTCCATTTTACCAAATATAACAGAAAGCATTCTGGCATGCCTTCCAAATTTAAATAAATGTGAGCTGATCCACCATCAAATATTTCCACTGTTACTAAAAACAGAAGGTAACAACTTCCACATCAACAGCATTATTCCTGGGACTTACAGTAAAAAGTTTACAAAATTTTGTAGAATTGCAGATCATAAATTAACTGATATGAAATGTATAGGCTAAATCTGGTTTTTTGTTAGTAACAGTGATCTTGGCTTTGAAGCTATTTCCTTGGACTAAGTGGAAGACATGTACCAAGGTGTACTGATATCTGTTCACTAGAACTAAAGTTATCATTTAAAAACCTTATCTCATTTAACACTTCACTTGGAAGTTCTTACCTCATGTAACACTTGGAAATTTTTAGCTCATGTAACACTTAGAAGGTCTTGCCTCATGTAACATTTGGGACTTCTTACCTCATGTAACATTGGAAACTACTTACCTCATGTAACTCTTACTTCATGTAACCCTTGGAACTCTTACTTCATGTAACACTTGGAACTTCTTACCTCATGTAACACTTGGAAGTTTCTTACCATGTGTAATACTTGGAAGTATTTAGCTCATGTATCACTTAGAAGTTCTTACCTCATGTAACATCTGGAGCTTCCTACCTCATGTAAAATTTGGAACTTCCTTCCTCATGTAACACTTGAAACTTCTTACCTTATGTAACACTTGGAACTCCTTACCTCATGTAACACTTGGAACTCCTTACCTCATGTAACACTTGGAACTCCTTACCTCATATAACACTTGGAAGTCTGTGTCAGCTCATTGTACAACACATAGCCAGGTTTACACCTGAACAACACAGAGGAGGGGTGTATTGACACAACCTTTCTTGTCGATAGCTGCAAATGATAAATAGCAGTGTTAGGAGAATACTGAAAACATGAAATTACATGCTTGGTTCCAAATCAGCAGAAAGAACAAGTCTGAAATTGCGTAGCTATACTTTCAGGTTAATATGCCCAGATCTATCCATATGCCAGATCAAATGAGTTCTTTCCCTAAACTCAGAACAAAAAGCTGACTATACTAGCCAAAACGTTTTTAGGAATCCCAGGTAAATCTATTTTTCTTGTTAACTGTTCAATGTTGACACCATCTCTGATATTCTTAAAAATCAAACTTCAATTTGGGTAA
The DNA here is from genome assembly GCA_028554795.2 of Sinohyriopsis cumingii. NCBI lineage: Eukaryota > Metazoa > Mollusca > Bivalvia > Unionida > Unionidae > Sinohyriopsis > Sinohyriopsis cumingii. The sequence goes on from CM068829.1 coordinate 17,927,295, forward strand.
CTATTGGGAAACTATTACATTTGAGCAAACATGTTCACAAGATACATGTCTGATTAGAACTTTTTTTTATTATTATCTAGAACCAACTAGATGTTACAGAAGTCTTTCAGTGAAAACTCCATGTGCCCACAACTATCTCTGCAGGAGAACAGTTATAACATGATTTTCAAGATGGCATTAGAGTGGTCATACTAAATTTTCATTTAGGACCATCCAATCATCATATGAAGTCTTTAACTGAAAAAAAAATGTTGATACAACCATCCATTCAGAATAAGTAGTAATAAAATTTTCAAAATACAAAATATTTGGATGTCTGAGGGGATGTCCAAAAGGAACCATTTTTACTTTGGACAAACAAGACATCACAAGTCTTTTATTGAATATCCCATATCAATACAACCACCAATTCAGAAGAAGTGATAACTTTCAAGATCGATGCTATGGTGACCATACTGGATGTTTGATGAGCATAATTTTGATTCAAGTTAAAATCCCATGCCAATAAAACCACTGGTTCAGGAGGAGTAACATTAACGAGAGTTTCAAGATGGCCACTGTGATGGCAACATCGCTTTCTGTTCATGGAAGGCAAATTTTTGCGACAAATAAGCAGCTTGTTCACCTTAGAATGGTATCCAGAGTAGAGAAAACATTTTCTGAAGTAAAACTTGCTTCTTTGAGATAAAACAAGTTTCTTCAATAATACTTTGTCAATCACAATACATTAAGAGTACTTCCACTGCCTTGAAGCCATTCTTTCCAAATGAAAAGTCAATGTTTTTTGGCTGGCTTTAATATCACAGGTGCTAAAATGTCATTAGGAATGGTCTTCCCTTAGAGGGACTGGCACCAGCTTTCATCATTCATTATTTTATAGTGAAGCAGAAGTACACACTCTTCCAGGGATGTAACAGCAGGCTGGAGGTTGTATCACTATTATTATTGAGTAAGCATTATTTAAGAAACATATTTTTGTACCCCCTACTGATTTCAATAACAGAAATCTTTAATGTGAAAAAAGTGCACAGAACTTAATCAATTCATTCATTGATTTATAATTTCTAACCTGACTGTGACCAGAGTGACCCTAACACTAGCATTCTCTGTGCCTTTCATGCTTAATGGATTTTCCACACTAGCACGGATCCATACCACATATACTATGGGCAAGTCTTTATTCCTCAGACAATATTGTGATGTAATTCATCCTATTCAGTAACTGATGGATAATTCCATAAATTACTATAATGTTGAGTTAAATCTCTTTGCACACATGAACATAGGAATTACACCATTTCTTAAATCCATGTGAAATGTAAATCTGTAGTTGCCATTTTTTTTCCCCTCTGCTTGATTCAGCATTGTAAATATCAGAAGCAAATGATGTAGTATTTTCCATCTATGTACATACATGTCTATAAATGCATGCACCCCTTCACTGAAAAAGGACTTGTCCAGGAACTGGAAAAAATTAGTGAGCATGTTCATCTTTTACGCTGAAAACGTCCATTTGGAGTGAAATGCACAGAGGATAACGGTGTTAGAGCCCCCTCTGGTTATAATCAGATTTGAAATTATAAATAAAAACCCCAGCCCAGACTGATCTACAAATTACATCCAGCAGTATCTGTGCTGCGACAATGATAAAATAAAAATATAGGTTCATGCCTGCTAGTGCATACAATTTAACTATCCACAGATTCTTCTGTTGATTTCTTCTGAAAATTATTTTCAGCCAATGAGCAACCTTATTTTAAATACAGTATTTAATATCACACGCTGGCTGGTTTCATAGCTTATAAAATAATTAGGTGTGTGTGTGTGTGATTTAGATTTTTAACGTAGTTTTAACAATGATTCAGTCATATCACTACGATGTCTGCAGTGTGGCAGTTTATAGTGATGTCTAGCACTGGGGTATCATGCCGCAGACATGTAGCATGTTGTCCCACCCAGTCACATTATCCTGACACCAGTCTGACCAGCACTAACACTAACCTCTTAATGCTGAGTGCCAAGCGAGGCAGCTGTTAGTACCATTTTTAAAAGTCTTTGGTATGACTCAGCCGGGATTCAAACCTGCAACCTCATGCATCCGAGGCAGACACTCTACCACTAGGCCACCGGAGCAGTCAAAATGATTAGTTACTTGTGACTTAAATGATGGAATTCTACAGCTAAGTGAAGACCTCACTTATCTGACTGACTGCCATCTGATGACATTTTAACATTTTTAACTCCAAAACAACACAAAAGATGTCATTGACTTAATCTGCAAGGTAGTGGAAGGACTCCTAATTCTGATTAGACAATATCTCTGAAGAAATTCAACAACAGATTTATGACTCATTCTAATAGTCTTGACTGATTCTAACAGTCTGACTGAATCTAATAGTCTGATTCTAATAGTCTGACTGATTCTAACAGTCTGACTGAATCTACAAGTCTGATTCTAATAGTCTGACTGAATTTAAGTCTGATTCTAATAGTCTGACTGAATCTAATAGTCTGATTCTAACAGTCTGACTGATTCTAATAGTCTGACTGATTCTAATAGTCTGACTGAATCTAATAGTCTGACTGAATCTAGTAGTCTGACTGATCTAATAGTCTGATTCTAGTTCAATGATTCTAATAATCTGATTCTAATAGTCTGACTGAATCTAATAGTCTAATTCTAATAGTCTGATTCTAATAGTCTGACTGATTCTAATAATCTGACTGATTCTAATAGTCTGATTCTAGTTCAATGATTCTAATAATCTGTCTGATTCTAATAGTCTGATTCTAATAGTCTGATTCTAGTTCAATGATTCTAACAATCTGTCTGATTCTAATTGACTGATTATAATAGTCTGATTCTAGTTCAATGATTCTAATAATCTGTTTGATTCTAATAGTCTGACTGAATCTAATAATCTGACTGATTCTAGGTCTGATTCTAATTGACTGATTCTAATAGTCTGTTTGATTCTCATAGTCTGACTGATTCTAATAGTCTGACTGAATCTACTAGTCTGATTCTAATTGGCTGATTCTAATAGTCTGTTTGATTCTAATAGTCTGACTGAATCTAATAGTCTGATTCTAATAGTCTGATTATAAGTCTGACTGAATTTAATAGTCTGATTCTAATAGTCTGACTGATTCTAATAGTCTGATTCTAATTGACTGATTCTAATAGTCTGATTCTAATAGTCTGACTGATTCTAATAGTCTGATTCTAGTTCAATGATTCTAATAATCTGTCTGATTCTAATAGTCTGATTCTAGTTCAATGATTCTAATAATCTGTCTGATTCTAATTGACTGATTCTAATAGTCTGATTCTAGTTCAATGATTCTAATAACCTGTTTGATTCTAATAGTCTGACTGAATCTAATAGTCTGACTGATTCTAATAGTCTGATTCTAATTGACTGATTCTAATAGTCTGTTTGATTCTAATAGTCTGACTGATTCTAACAGTCTGACTGAATCTACTAGTCTGATTCTAATTGACTGATTCTAATAGTTTGACTGATTCTAATAGTCTGACTGATTCTAATAGTCTGACTGAATCTACTAGTCTGATTCTAATTGACTGATTCTAATAATCTGACTGATTCTAATTGTCTGTTTGATTCTAATAGTCTGAGTGATTCTAATAGTCTGACTGATTCTAATAGTCTGATTCTAGTTCAATGATTCTAATAATCTGTCTGATTCTAATAGTCTGATTCTAGTTCAATGATTCTAATAATCTGTCTGATTCTAACTGACTGATTCTAATAGTCTGATTCTAGTTCAATGATTCTAATAATCTGTTTGATTCTAATAGTCTGACTGAATCTAATAGTCTGACTGATTCTAATAGTCTGATTCTAATTGACTGATTCTAATAGTCTGTTCGATTCTAATAGTCTGACTGATTCTAACAGTCTGACTGAATCTACTAGTCTGATTCTAATTGACTGATTCTAATAGTTTGACTGATTCTAATAGTCTGACTGATTCTAATAGTCTGTTTCTAATTGACTGATTCTAATATTCTGACTGATTCTAATAGTCTGTATGATTCTAATAGTCTGACTGATTCTAATAGTCTGACTGAATCTACAAGTCTGATTCTAACTGACTGATTCTAATAGTCTGACTGATTCTAATAGTCTGACTGATTCTAATAGTCTGACTGATTCTACTAGTCTGATTCTAATTGACTCATTCTAATAGTCTGTCTGATGGATCTGTACAGCATAGTATTAGTACTTACTGTAACATATTCTCCCTCTCTCTGCAACTCAGCTGCACTCATGAAGAATCCAGCAGTCAAGCACTTTCTGTAAAGGAGGAACAGATGCTTGCTGGGCTTATGTGAACCACATTTAGTGCAAATGTGTACGTCTTAAAGGCTGTGCATGTGCATAACACCCATGGTTAAAACAGATGGCCACAAAATGCAACTAGATTCACTTTCTCCACCCATCATTTGTCTTTTTAATGCATGTGAGTGATGCCCACTTTGGAGATGACCAACAACAAAATATAGTTTAAGTCATACCATCTTCAAATTTTGTACAGTTCTTTACCGTTACATATTTAGAACTTACCTTTTAATTGGCACCATATTGCCAGTATTGTGCTGACATGCCATTAAACCATAATACATATATACCTACCTAACAATTTATCACTGAAAAAATGAGGTTCCAAAATACCTCATCACATAATTTGACATTCATTGTACAATCTGTCACACAGAAATAAATATCAAAAAGAGTAGAAGGTTTACTGTCTTGATGTGGATTTTCCTAAAGCATTGCTTCAAAAGGTATAAATGGGATTTTTTTTTATCCATTTAAGATTCAGTGTAAATATATGGTGATACATACATGGATGAAAAAATGATCAATGACAATTTTTCACTGCATAACAAGTTCTGGTAGTGTTCTAGCACGGTGGTTGGCAACCTATTTTACAGAGTGTGCCACGTTTTTTCGGATTAATTACAAAATGAACAAGCGCATGCCACCAGTAAGAGAGTAACAGTTAAAATCGTTATTTTTGTCTGTCCTTCGCATGCCACACAAAACCTATTGATGTGCCACCTTGAGGCACGCATGCCATAGGTTGCCGACCCCTGTTCTACCAACTACTAATTATGCTATGAGGTCATCACCAGGATACATATCTGCAATTTACATTGAAACCAAAAAAGAGTAAGAAATAAATTTTGATGACATGTACTTTGTAATCATATTTTCATATTTATTGCAGTTAACTATGGATTTTTTATTTTATTCTTGAGCAAATAAGATTTTCAATTGAGCCACCGTGGCAGCAATATTGGATGCAAGATTGGCACCATTTTCATTTAGGACAAACTAAACAGTGTTAGAAGACTTTTGGTGAAAAACCCAAGCCAATATGATCCATTCAGGAGAATTAGTCGGAAGATTTCAATATGAATATTGTGGCAGCCGTACTGGATGTCTGCAGGACACCATTTTCACTTAGGACCAATTAGATATCATATAAAGCCTTTTAGTGAAAACCCTAGTCAGAATGACTATCAAAACTTGCGGAGTAGTTGTTGTTGTTGTTGTTGAGTTTAATTATAGTGGTGTGCGCACAATAGTTGTTCCTGGGGAAGGGGATGGTGCCACCTCCCCCAGGCTTTTATGGATTCAAGGAACCCTGATAGTTTGGCCTCAATCTGTGGGTCCATAAAGGTCCCTTACAGTTGAATGGTTGGCTGTCATTAGTGGGAAGGAGAGCTCGGGAACGGTCCTGCTTGCTTTACATCGCTGGTTTCTTGTTGCATTTGCCTGGTGTTTTTTGCGATTTTTTTTTTATTTTTTTTTTAAATTTTTTTTCTTTTTTTTCTTCTTCAAAATGTTCTAAAAGGAAGGGGGGATGTTCTATGCTGTTTATAGAGGTTCTTAGTAGAAATCATGTATGAAGAGATTGCAGAGTAGTGATAACAAGATTTTCAATGGGATGTTAAACCAGGATCATTTTCATTCAGGACTAACTAGATACCATAAGAATTCTTCTGATGAAATAATCACAAATTTACTTTCAAGACAGCTGCCATGGCACCATTTTCATTCTGGAACAATTAAATATCACTATTAGTCTTCAAATGAGAAAAAAAATGTGGATCTGACTATCCACCCAGGAGGATTAGCAATAAGACAGCCAAAGTGGCCACCATATTTGACATCAGATTGGCACATTTTTAAGGCCAACTAGACACCATAAGTAGTCCGGTCAAGACCCTGTGCTTATATTACCCTCCCATTGGAAAGAGAATCAATAACAAGATTTTTAATACGGCTGCTTTGGTGACCATATTGGATGTCAGACTAACACTATTTTCATTTAGGACCAACTAGATACCATAAAAAGCAAAAGTCCCTTGTTGGGTCATAACCATCCATTCAGGATTGATAAGGATAAGAGGATTTTCAAGATCGCTGATCTGGCATCAATAGTGGATGTCTGAGCAGCACCATCGTCATTTAGGACCAACTAGACTTTATGATGTTTGTGTGTGTGTTAAGCTTCATGACAAGCCTCCAAATAGTTTAGGAGTAGGTAAAACAAACTTGTGCAAATGGACAGACAGACATCAGCTGATGAATGATGGATGAAAAACAATGAACAATGGACAACAGGCCACTGCACAATCTCTTCAGGTCATGAACAGTAAAGCTAAGATATATACGATAGTCAAAATGCAAATGGAAAATGCATGGAATGGTGAAGGAATGTAAATGAAATTCAAACATGACTGGAATGCAAATGGAAAATACATGGAATGCAGAAGGAATGTAAATGAAATGCAAACAAAATACAGATTTTGTAAATAACCCATTTCTGGGTTTGTATTTTTTGTGAAGCTCTGAAAATGCTGCATTAAAATATTCATCACAAATATATGTAGATATTTTCTAGATTACCTCAGCTTTTTATCAGTATCAGAATTTACCTTATCAAAAGAATCCTTGTTTTTACTAATACACTGCCACATAATCTTTAATTTTGAAAACACAGGTAAAGCATTATGTTGTAGGTCATGCAAAAATACAATAGTTATTAATGTTACAATTCAATTTATATTTGAAAATTAAAATTCATTTTTAAATTTCTCTCATTCTCCCTGAAACTCTCTCACTAATTTATATGAAAGAAAAAGTCACATTTCCCTATTTTTTATCTAACCCAAGTACAAGCCCTGGCACTGGAACATATCAATTATCTAATCCCATCAGCTAACTTGCTATTGTCTAGTGATGTCTGAGTTAAGCTCTAACATCATAGCTTCTCAATCCCATGCACAAACCCTTCAGCTATGAAATGTCTTGAGCCCAAATTTTGAATTTTGACTTAAAATTCAGAATGTTTACTGTCATTAGTTTACATAAAAAAGCTACAATAACCAACTTTCAGAATTCAAAAAATATTTTTACAATATTACCAATGTCAAAAGACTAAATTTAATTGAGTTCAAGATGGTTTGTAACTATAGGGTTTGTGTTGGGGAAGAAAGATAAAGAATAAAGGTTTCACTTAAAATTTTAATCAATAAATTTTTACACAAGTACCAGTTAAAGCAGGAGGAGTTAACTCTCAACAGACAAGTGTTCTATTAAGGCAATAATTTACATTCTTAGGTCTGTTAAATTAAAAAGCAATGGTACCCAGGAAAGTTAGTAAAAATGTTATATATTTGCTAGGGTGATGTTATTATTCTTATTTCTAATGATGGCTAACAACTCATCTCTTACTGTGACTCCCCTTGTTCCAATGTACACAATACTGAAACTAGATAATTGCTTTAGTTCAAACTCCAAAAGGCAGCCCTTGATTCTGGATTTTTTCGTATTCAAATACACTCCACTGATGACAGGAAACACAAATGTTGAAAAAAGTTCCATCAATGAGTCAGTTCGAAAGAGACATGCAATAACCAACAAAAGAGGACATTACAGTGGCTTTGTCCTGAACTAAGCAACTTTTGATAATGGGTTACCCACCTAATTGGAACAGTGTCCCTGCCACATGACTGTATTGGCAGCTCCTGTCTTTCACATATCTCCTTAAGCTGTCGTCTCACCTCTTGTGCTGTCTTCATGTTTCTCATGTCTATGAAGTTTTCATGACACCATTGCTAGAAAGATACAACAAATTGAATCTGAGTTACTGTTGTTGTTGAGTTTAATTATAGTGGCGTGTGCACAATTGTGCATGTGCCACTTTTTCTGACTGCAACGCAGCCTACTAGTTGTTCCTGGGGAAGGAAATGGTGCCACCTTCCCCAGGCTTTTATGGGTTCAAGGAACCCTGATAGTCTGGCCTCAATCTGTGGGTCCATAAAGGTCCCTTACAGTTTAATGGTTGGTTGTCATTAGTGGGAAGGAGAGCTCTGGAACGGTCCTGGTTACTTCATATCACTGGTTTCTTGTTGCATTTGCCTGGTGTTTCATGCAGGTTTTTTTTCTTCTTTTTCTTCAAAATGTTCTAAAAAGGGGTGTGTGTGTTCTATGCTGTTTAGAGGTTGTTACCAGAAATCATGTATGAAAAGAGATTTTCAAGGTTATTATGGTATTACTAGTCGAGGTGTTTTGGGTGTGCTTCCTACGTTATGTTATTTGTAAGTTTTTAGATATTGCCTCTTTAAGTTATTTATTTATTAATGTTTTTAGAAATTGAATGTCATTTATACTTCATTTAGCAAGAGACCAGAGTCCTAGCTGATTACTCGGTTCGTTAAGGACATCTAGGACATCCTATTTGGCAGTTTCCTTAGTTTTTGATAGGTGCTTCGTAAGTGAATTATTTATTAATATTTTTATAAAACTGAATGATATGTTATGGGTTTTTATGTAGGGGCTTCTAAATTTATTTAGCTAGTTACTGTGTCTTTTGGTTTTGTGGGGATAGTAATTATATTTTGTTCCAAAGTCCTGCTGAGTCTATGAATTTATTTATATTTTTATATGCTGATTCTGGGTATGTGTGTGGTGATCCAATCTCTTTTTGGTTTTTGATAAATATTTTCCTAGCGGGTTGATATTTTGGGCATATATTGAATATGTGGTGTAGATCTTCGGTGGTGTGGCAGTTAAAGCAGTTAATGGTTGCTGGTTTGGGTCCTATAAACCTTCCAAAACTGCTTGCTAGTTTAGTTTTTCCAGTTATTATCCTGTTTATGGTTTTCTGTTCTAAATAGGTACCCTTAGGTAGCTGTATGTTCCTATCTACGGTTTTTTGGGTTTCATAGTGCTTTTTACCTTTTGTGGAGGAATTCCATAAATCTTGCCATTTTTGGTCTATATATGTTTGCGCGAAGCTTAGTGCTTCTGTAAAGCTATAGTTAAGCTTGATAGAGTTTTGATCTCCTAGTTTGGTTTGTGCAACTTTGTCTGCTGTTTTGTTGCCAGAGATTCCAATGTGCGATGGTATCCACATAAGCTCGACTAATTGATGTGCTGTGGTGATATCGTCGATTAATTGGCATGCTCTGTCGAGGAATTGTTCCCTGGAGTGTGTATTGCAATTTTGGTTTGATTTGATAATGCTTAGGGAATCACTTATAATGACTGCTTTAGGTAATTGGTTGTCTTTGATCCATTGGAGTGATTCAAGTATAGCCCAGAATTCAGTGGTGTAAATGGAGCAATAGTCAGGTAATCTGGATCCCGTTTCTATATTGAATTCTGGGATGACTATTGCTGCTGCTGTTCTTGGTTGGTTGTTTGTTTTTGATCCATCAGTATATATTTTAACATAGTCCGGGTATTTTTGGTTGATTTCATTTACCAGTACAGGTTTTAGTACGTTTTCTTGTCCTTCTTTATTGCCTAATTTGGTAGCTTCAGTGTTAATCCTTGGTGGTTTTTGTAACCATGGTGATTTGTTCTGGTCTGTATTGTTTGTTACCTGTTTTTTCAGTAGAGGTATTTTATCTCTTGGTTCAAGGATTACTTTGCCACTTAATGTGGTGGGTATCGGAGTTACTGTAAAGATATCAAACTCAAGGGGTTCTCTAAGGTGTAGTGTTTCACCTCAGACTCGAGGGATTCTGTAAGATGTAGCTTTCCATATCAAACTCAAGGGGTTCTGTAGCATATAGTGATTACCTCAAACTCAAGGGGTTCCCTCCAATATGTAGTTGGGAGGGGGGGGGGCTAATTTCAATTATGTAATGCTTATCTGCTAACTTTGCATTGCTACTCTTTTCCACAATGATAAGTCCCAAGTCCTAGCTAAATATTCCATTGTCAGATTTGTAACTGGAGGGCCAGAAAAGAACAGAACATGACCCTAGTCTGATTCCTTATTCATATTCTACATACAGACTTTTGACTTAGCTACATGACATCATATGTGGGTGGAAGGAGTAAATCTTTGCAATAGTAGCAGGCAAGCATTATATAATTAAAATTACTCCCCCCACTATATTTTAATAGCAGTAATACATTACTATTGCAATGCTGAATCAGCCAGTTAAGAGGGAGGCTAATGACCTCGAAAACAAAACTGGTATAAAAAAAATGTGCTTACCTATACTACAGGAGTGTTTTCTACTGTAAGCTGGAAGATGTCTGGGCCACATGTTGTGCTATTATGAAAGGATACCACACATAAAGGGTACAATGATGAAAAGGTAGCATGAGACTGCAAGAAGGCAGCTTACATGACATTATCCAAAGACCCAAGATATAACAACAGCCCTAACTTAATGCATTTTAATTCTCATGAAAGAAAGATCCCTCTCTGTGAGGGTCTGATACACTATCTTGATAGTGAGAACAATAGACCTGGCAAAGTTGGCCACCCAAATATCTCTGGAATTCTTATGAGGGAGAAAGAAATAATTCCAACCTTTTCTTCTCCTTTCAAGGAAAATCAAACAGAAACCAAAAGGGACCTAACTGGGTAAAGGGACCTAACTCTTGACCATGTCTAGCGCAGATATAACTCAGATTGGGAATCTCAATAGAAACAGGAGCTACTGCCAAAGGGAAAACAAATCATAGTTCCCAAAGAACTGAAAACAACCCTTTTTGACCAACAAGGTATGAATTTCTCCCCTTCTCTGCATTGATGTTAAGGAGTGCAGAATGGGTGCTTCAAGGGCAAGGTTCTCCAAGGATTGTGTATGTGATTTGGATTTTTAATGTAGCTTTAACAATTTTTCAGTCATATCACTACAATGTCTGCAATGTGGCAGTCTGTAGTGATGTCTAGCACTGGGGCATCATGCTGAAGACATGTAGCATCATGTCCCACCTAGAGGGGGACACTCTAACCACTTAGGCCACTGGATACTCAATTGCACATGGTAGAGGGGGTGTCACAGAACACATGATTAGGTTCCAGCAAAGCATTACTGAGTGAGATAGTGGTCTCTAAAGCTCAAAATACCTGATGAGATCAGAAAAATGAGTGAATTACTGGTTTCTCAAGCTCCAATACCTGATGAGATCAGAAAGATTAGGATCTGACCCAATGGTAGAACATCTAGAGAACTTGAGAGTATTAGACTGTTGTTTAAAAGTTTGTGTATTTTTAATAACAGTGGCCATATTTGATGGCAGTAGGGGACCCAAGGCACTTACTTTTACAGTTTACTGACATCTCACCTCTGTCTACATGGGTATGCATCTTGATTTGGCCAATGTGAGTATGTGAGAAGGTTTTCCAGTACCTGTGGCCCTGGGCAGCCAAGTGGTCCAAGGCATTCACCCTTACAGATCTGAGACATCTCACCATGTCTGCATTGGTTCAAGTTTCAGGCTTGGCCAGCATGTGTATGTGTGAAGGCTTGCCATAAGCTTCCCATGGATCAATAGTTCTTCCTGGGATTTTTCCGGGTTCTTCCTCTATCAGATATACTGGCAGCCATGTATAAGCCTATCAAGTGCTGAAAAATAGCATTAAACCCAAAACAACAACAACAACAACCAATTTCCAGTAGCTTCCAGTGGGTCAGAGGTTTCTCCTAGGGCTTCCCTGGGCTCTTCCTCCAACAATCATACTGGCCACCTAGTATAACCTGTCATCTCCTGAAAAATGGTTTTTAAACCCCAAAAAGCCTAACCAAAAACTGATGGCAGATGGGCATCATTTACATTAATTTTGAAAGGTCTTTATGCCAGGATGCTTTCTGTCAAGTATGGTAAAATTTTATTTTGGAGTTTGGAGAAGTTGTTTAAAGGTTTAGCTATTTTTTGCAACAGCGGCTTTTCTATTTTTAATGAAAGTGGTTAAATTTGATAGCAGACTGGCCGCCAGGATATTCAATGGCAGATAAGCATCATGTCAGTAAATTGGAAAGACCTTCTTGGCAGGATACTTTCGTTAAATTTGGTTAAATTCTGTTAATCAGTCTTTGCAAAGAAGCCTTTCAAAGGATTTTACATTTTTTGTAATGGTAGACATACTGATGATGGATAGGCATCATTTATATAAAAGTGACAGCTACCAAAGTCAGAAATGTTTTCTGTTAAATTTGTTCAAATTTTATTAAGAGGTTGATACGAAGCCATTGAAAGTCTCCTATTATGCTGGTCTTATTCTTGACAGTGGATTTGGCATCACTTAAATAAATTATATACCTTCATGCCAGGATGTCTTATATTACATTTGGTCAAACTATGTTGAGTGGTTTTTGAGAACAATTTAACAATTTCTCTATTTTTAATAACAGCAGTCATATTTGGTGGTGGATAAATATCATTTAAATAAATTTAGAAGAGCTTCAAGCCCTGATGCTTTCTGAACAATTCTTAAGAAGCTTAAAGTTTCTTCTATTTTATTTTGCAATAGTGGCTGTATTTAAGAGCAATACAGCATCATTTGAACAAATATGAAAGAGCATCATGCCTAGATACTACCTTTCGAATTTTGTCAAAATCTTTTCATCAGTACTTGAAAAGAAGTTGCTATTTGGTCAAATTCTATTGTTTGATTCTTGAGAAGAAATTGATGAAAGATTTTTCTACTGTCAGCAATGGTGGACATATCTGACAGTGGATCAGCAACATTTAAACAACTTTTAAAGAGCTTTGTGCCAGAATGATTTCTGTCATTTTTGGTAAATTTTTGTACAGTATTTTTTTATAGAAGATGTATACAACAATTGTGAACAGATGGTGAAAGTTAAATGAATGGTCATATCTTAAGTTTACATGGCCTTATTTATGGCCAGGTCTGCATACATGGCCTTATTTATGGCCAGGTCTGCATACATGGCCTTATTTATGGCCAGGTCTGCATACATGGCCTTATTTATGGCCAGGTGAACTAAAATGAAGACCAGTTCTGCATACTGAGCACATGATCAAATCATTACTATAAAACATGTGAACCTGACCCTAAAGTCAAAAGGGAGAGTGAGCATATCACACAATTAACTGTCTTAGCTTCACAATGGAAAAAACAAAACAAAACCTAAAACAAATTTTCTATGACTGTGACCTCTAACTAAAAGGGGTAAGTAAACCTGTCATAAAATGAATTGTCTTTGCTTCATAATGATTCATGCCAAGTATGGTAAGAATCTATCAAGGAGTTTAGGAAATATATGCAAATATAAAACTGTAACCAAAACCATAACAAACTACTGATGTCACCACCAATGCCATCAGAAAAGTTACTGCTTTGTCTTGCTTGCCACTAACATAGGTTTTGAAAATAAACAAGTGTTCTGTGAAATCTCACCTGCATTTGCATACCTGCCAGTATAACCCTTGTATCTAACTTTGATATGGACAAATCCATAACATTCTTGACCATAATTGTCAAGTAAGCGAGCCAGGCAAGACAAAATCCTAACACATCAGTGTATAAACTGTAAACCTAAGTAAATACAAACTGTAACTTAAGTATCATCTAAGTTAACCGATGAATACAACAACTGATGTTAAGGATGTGTCATTTTCAAAACACAAAACTTTCACAATGTTTACAATGAGACATCCTTTCTACTTCAACAAACAAGACAGAACTCACAGCATATCAGCATATACATTTTAGACTTATTGCAATATAATATCAATCTTTAAGTTCAATGGAGCATAAAAATGCACAAGAAATGTAACTTTGAAAACCTGTATATATAAAAAATTAAAAATTTAACATTGTTCATAATGACGAAGTAAGTCTTCAGCTTGGCCAGGCAAGACAAGTCAGGAACTCCTAGCATATAAACTTTATATCCACAGTAATATTATCTAAACAATTCACTTGAATACAGTCAGCAATATAGATGAAATACAACATAAACTTTAACACAAAACTTGAACACTGTCCACCATGATGAAGAAATTCAAGACATGAATTCCTAGACCTTAAACCCCTACCAATATAAACTCCAGATTAGTTAACAAGCAATCATTAATGGAAAGATGATGTATGACAGGTGATACACAATTCTACATCATTAAATGAAAATTACTTCCACTTAAATCTAATTGGTATAATATAAAAGCAAACTCAGAGCTGAGCCTTATTTGCTGTACATCCCATACCTTATTGCCATTGACACTCTTGTATGCTCGGTAGATATTCAAAAAGGTGATATGGTCCCCATCACTGGAAATAAACTTCTGTCTAACTGCCAAGGCTTCCTCTCGCTGTTAGAAAAAGGTTGAATGATCATCACTGTTATCATCATCAGTATCATTACTATGAAGAACAAAACCATCACCCTCATCATGGTTGCTTTTATCATTTGTTATCATCATCATCATCATCCTGGTATGAAGATGTTTCTCCAATAGGAAACATACCATAATAACTACTGTTATATGTCCTCATGAAAACAAATCAACTCACTTACATGCAGATGCTTGGCCGATATAATCTGAGAAAGAAATACAATACTACTAATAAGAAGATAACAGTCCTGTATTTGAGAATGTTATGATTTTATTTTTCAACTGCAACAAATTATGCTTTACTAGCAATGTGTCAGCAAAGCCATTTCAATGGATATGCAACAGGAAAACTACCATTAACATCATTCAATGCTCAAAACACAAGACAGTTATCAATACTGTAAGACACTTCTAAAAATTATGTCAAAAATAAAAATGTAATTCTCTTAGACACCACATTAGAGAGAAAGACATGATGTCACAATGGCATCATAATGTCAGCACATTGCGAACTTTAATGCCACAAATTCTGAGCTGTGACCAATTCGATTTTGTTTTCGTTTTATTGACTTTGACAATGCATAAGCAACTTGTGGAATAAGCAGAATGAACTATGTAGCAATTTGTCATGGTACTGACTTTTACTGTTGGCACAGGTGAAGAGTTTACAAATATGGACAGATTCAAAATATCCCACACATCATGCAATTAATACAACTATTTTGACACCTGCAGTTCTCTTTCCTTTAAATATTTGTGAAAATGTACAAAACTTTATTAGACACTTTTGAGACATTCATGATTTATATACCACTGACAGTTTTTTATTATAAAAGCCTGATTACACTGTTTTAATTCAAATATTTAGCCTGTTTTGAGGTCTTGATGTGTTTTAACTTCTATCTACTGTATATGCTCGAGTATAAGAAACCCCCTAAACTGAACAGGTATAAATACTATCTACCCTACCAGTCATACTACCTTGTTTGGAGGGGTGAAGAGAACAGAATCCACTGACAATATAGACACAATGGTCAAAATCTCCTCCCTGAAAATAAATAAATGCCCAAAATTAGTCAACAAATGTTTTTAAAAGTAGACCTGTTAACAATGAGTACATCACAATGAGCCCAACTAACTACAAGTTGATCCCTAGGGCCTTAAACAGCCAAAGTTATGAGAAGATGGGCATTCAGGGACCATAACTCCTGTAAATGATGACAACAAATGCTTTGAATCCAACTCCTTTCATATCTCATCAATACAAGCAAAAGCCCATGTAAAACATATAAAGTTCATAGATGAGAGGCGGGATACTAATTGTAATCATGTAATACCTGCTATCACTTGCACTGTCATCTCTTTTCATGCTGTTAGACCCAGTTCAAGGTGAATATTCCCTACTCCATTTAGTAAATGAAGGTCTAAAATGAAATAAAACAAGATCCCAGTCTGATTCTTTTGTTATTGCTTTCATTCCAAATAGCATCCATGTTCTGACTCAGATAGAGACTGAAGGAATCAGAGCAGGGAAGGAGGAGTCAACTAGGTAATAACAGTAGTTAAGTATTACATAATTAAAATAAGTTTTACCCATCACAAAAATTACATTTTGAAAGCAACAATACAATACCTGCTATTAATGCATCGCTAAATTTACTAACACGATGGGAGGCTGATGGCCTATGGGTAAACTGTCAAAATGAACTTACCATTTGTTGTAGTTGGTTGCTGCACATTATGCTGGAGGATGGCTTGACAATTCTGATACGCTGATACAACTTGACCTAATGCATATATGCCTTTGTTCTTGTAAGACATGGACGGAAGGCAGAACAACCAATGGTTTGAGTAAGACTGCCAGAAGACGTATTATATGATGGTAATTGCATCAGCCAGTAAAGATTCATTAAGAAAGGCCCAAGGTGTCGCAATAACCCTAACCTAGTGAGCTCTGATTCTCATAAAAGAAAGATCTTTCTCAGTGAGAGACCAATATGCTCCTATGACAGTATAATCCCACCTCCTGATGGTGGCTGCCAAAATATAAAATCACCATTGAAAGGGAGAAAGAGACAGATGAGATGAATTCATTTCCTTTTTTAGATTAGGCCAAACAGAAGTATAAATAACCCTAAAAAGATAAATGAGCATGTCTAGATTAGGCCAAACAGAAATAACCCTAAAAAGATAAATGAGCATGTCTAGATTAGGCCAAACAGAAATAACCCTAAAAAGATATATGAGCATGTCTAGATTAGGCCAAACAGAAATAACCCTAAAAAGATAAATGAGCATGTCTAGATTAGGCCAAACAGAAATAACCCTAAAAAGATAAATGAGCATGTCTAGATTAGGCCAAACAGAAATAACCCTAAAAAGATAAATGAGCATGTCTAGATTAGGTCAAACAGAAATAACCCTAAAAAGATAAATGAGCATGTCTAGATTAGGCCAAACAGAAATAACCCTAAAAAGATAAATGAGCATGTCCTGATCATCCCCAGCAAAAATGTGACTGCATAAAGGATATCAAAATAGGATCAGGGGTTACTGACGGAAGTTCATTTTTGGCCAGAAACCCAGGCTGATAAAGACGAGAGACTGAATCATAATTACCACTTAAATCATCAACAACTCTTTTCCACTAATAAGGCATGAATTTCACATTTTCTCCCAACTGATGCTAATGAGAGAAGACTTTATGAAGGCTGATGTTCTCAAAAACATTGCCAAAAGATTCACAAGTAATTTAGATTATGGTTAAAGAAAATACTAAATACTTCACCTATGCAGTAAAGAGGCAGAGCTTATTCTCTGAAGATCAAGGTACCTGATCAGTTCTGAAATATGAGGTGTGGTGGAGCATATAGAGAACTTACTAATATTATAGATGGCATCCCCATATACTTTAATGGTGGACATTAAGCAGTCTTTTTCCTCAAAAAGAAAATATCTTTAATTACAGTTAAATGGATGCCTGATAGGATCGACAGATTTCCTACAGTATTAAATACAAAACATTTCCCACTTGCTGTTTTTAACCTTGCAAGTCAACTGATGTGAGCCACACATGATAGTACACAATCTGTGGATTGTCACATATGAGGAACCTTCTGTACTGTGAAATCAAATTCCTCCTCAGTTGTAATTCCCTGGGGTTTTCTACCAACAGTTTGAGGTCCATGAACCATATCCATTGGTGCTACAGAATGGCTCTTAAAGATAGAAAGGCATATGCATTGTCAATCCCAATTCAGACTGAAGGAGTTCTCTGTCCATGCCTTCTGGTCTGGAATTAGAGAGGCATAACAAGACCATTCTGTGAGAATTACACAACCTTGTCTGGCCAGGCTGTCTGCAAGGATATTTCTCTTACTCAGAATGTGGCAGACTCTAAGAGTGAGCTCCTCTGTGACTGTCCAATGAAGAAGGTTTTAAACGTCCAATCACAAAAAGGGGTACGAGTATCTTCTTGACATCTGAGGTACACTACAACAGGCTGTCCTGGGCAACCATGATGCAACAACATAATATATGGTTTACACACCCTTATAGTGCTTAAAAAACTGACTGCATTTCAAGTTCACTGAGATGAAGGAAAGTTTCTTCCCAAAGCCACAAACCCTGCAGAACTATTTCAGATCTTGGTCACCATTCCATCTCAAATCTGAGGCCTCAATGAACAGAAAAGAGGCATGAATCAGATCCTGATGAAATCTGGATCCTATGTGGATCTGACCACACAGAGTGGTCCTGTGCAGTCTCCAGTTTGCTAGCAGCAGGAAATGGAATGACCACAAAGAAAGTTTATTGCATTCAGAGTCCCCAGGAAAGAGAGGTATAGCTGAGGAAACAATAAAGTCTTCTCAGACAGACTTACTATGAAAGAGAGGATCCCTGAGATGCTGTTGGGAGAAACCCAAACTGTCCCTTGACAAATAAGAAAATTCATCCACATGTTAATGAAATTCTAAGGGACCAGATCGGATTTGTCTTGATTGGGAATTAGTCCCTGACAAATCTCTGTCTTCCAACAGAGTGAAATGTCTCTCAGAAGGGCACATCTGTTGATGTTGTGCTTCAACCACTCATCAAAATACTAGATTTGGTGACCTCTTAAGATCTCAAATGACCCTGGTGACTACTGAAGACCTTGAGTGAATCACTATATACTATACATGGTACAGAATCTAGGGCAAAGGGGTAAGCCATAGACTGAAAAATCTCCTGGCCTAGAAAAAATCACAGGAATTTACTGTGAAGTGGGAATAATGGAATATGATAGTGGAAAGGACCAACACATCATCCACGAGATCTGACCAAGCCTCTAGGGCCATAGTGACACCTACTAGGAATCACGGATGATGGATCATGGCAGGAAAGGGTGCAACTCTCTAGGGCCAACTGCCCCCTTAGAGAGGGAGGGGTCCACAGACTTTCTCCACTAGCCACTCCAGTCACCTTGTTATGTAAAAGACCGGGAGAAAAACGGTTTCAAATGGGTCTGACAGTTCTGCTTGGACCCATCAGGATGAGGCGCTTGTTAAGTGGTTTAGATGGGACCAGTGCTGCTGATGCCTCAACTTTTGCAAGGTTAACCATCCAAATAGTATCATTGCTGAGAAGTCCACAAAAGGTTTTTGTTGTGCTAAAGTACAATCTTTCATGTCTCAAAGTGGCATGCCTATGAATGTGGAGAAGAAAGCACCATGGACATCACAAACACAAGTCTCAATATCCTGATAATGGCCTCCAACACTCTCTACAAATCAGCTAAAGCCAAAGAGTCCTTCTTTAACTGACTGAAAGGAGTAGCCAAAAGATCTACATAGAAAGCAATAGTAACAACAACAAAAAAGTGTACAAGCCTTGCATCTAAAGCCTTGATCAACTTAATGGTAAGCTGGGCCCAGGTCTCAACAATATCCCACCTGGGAAGCATCCGAGTCCAAATGGGTTAATTAACACTGCAAATAGAGCAAGAAATCAGGGGTAAAAGTGAATGGGTTAATTAACACTGCAAATAGAGCAAGAAATCAGGGGTAAAAGTGAATGGGTTAATTAACACTGCAAATAGAGCAAGAAATCAGGGGTAAAAGTGAACAACAGTGGAATGACTGTCTCTCCTGCTGTTTGGATGCCTCTTGTCCTCAAGACTACTTCTGTGTGAACTCCCTCTCTCTGGGAAAGACATCTATTGGAGATGTTACCAGTGAATACCAAATACTGCATATCTATCACTGACCAATTTATCCACATGCATTTGGCAAAATGCTTTTAAAAACTAAATAAAGCAATGAAAGTATCTTGTTGCACAACTGTAAAGTGTCATATAAGCAAGAGCTTAATTATCGCAGTTGCATACATGCCAACCCCTGGCGAGGAAAAAGTGTAATCCAAGTGGACAAAAAGAGTAATCTAAGCAGAAAAAGAGTAAAATCCACATATAACATGATAAAAATTCAATGAGCATATGTACAAAATGATTTATTTATCTCTTTGGACTTTTAACATCAATTGCTGCTTCAAGTTTTCGTATATAACCATTTTCAGCTTAAAAAAGCAACAGTCTCTCATACTGCATTTCAAAACACTTTGCACCAGCTGAGACTATAAATGTTTTGCACACCAGCAGAGCACTAAGTGCTGGGTTATTACATAGCCTGGATCTGAGTTCAGTTTTACTTTTTTTTAACAATACTGAAAAATATCTCACAGTCAGCACTAGAATGGTAAAGAACCAATATTCCTTTCATAACCTGACAAAGAAGAGGAAATTTTTATCTTCCAGTTATTGGGTCTTTTAGCTGGCAAATAAGATTTTAAAAAATCTGTCCCCATGAAGTACATTGTCTGGTAGAATGCCAACCTGCTTCTTCAGGAGTTCTCCTTCTAATTTATCAGTAGCCTTTCCTGCAGCATGGTGCATCATATGACAGAGACAACCTGATATGAATAATGATGGAGACATTTTTCAAAATATAGTATGTAACTCCTTTATGAATTCCAGTCATCACTGATGCAGCACCAGCTGAAAACCCAATACAGTTCTGCCAACTTATATTTATTCAAAGCATTATCAAGCAAATAAAAAATAGTTTTTTGAGTGGAATCTACTGTTAATTCTGGTAATGAAAGAAGAGCACTCTGACTTTGCCTTTTTCGTTGTCAAAGTCTCTTACACAGACTGGGTACTACTTTTTGTCATCATAATCAGTTCTCCTGTCTGTTGCAATACTAAATGGCCCAATTTTCATGACCAATGCAATTTTAAGTGAAGTATCTTCTGCTAAACAACTAACAATGTTAGATGATTTTGTTCTTGCACATGCATATTTCTGCAACTTTGGAATCAGGAAACATTCATTTGAACAAATGACTAATGTAGTCTTCTACTGCTAGGTGTAGTCTGTGTTCTTTTAAGAACTCGGTACATAATGCATCAGCATTTATAAAAATCGTGTCCACAATTTAGTTCTGCTGTAAAAAAAGAAGTTACCTTAGTACTGGAGTTAGCAAAACAAAGTAATTCAAGGTTTCTTTGTTTTACCACCATGACCAATATTAAAATCCTTTCCACACAGCCTGCAAGGGGCGTGAAGCTGCCATAGAATGGAACGCTGTAATATGTTGCTCATGTATTCACCTCTGAATCGATTTTTCATCTTTTCTAATCCATGTGTGAAATTATTTGAAAAACATTTTTGCTCTAACACACGCATCAACTAGAATAAATCTGACTTGACTTTTAGTGCCAATACCTACAGACTGGTTACGTACCAGATATTAATTTGAACAAAGAATCTGCGAGCAAAGATTACAAGTTAGAAAACCAATCTGTTCTCTCCTAACTAAACCATACAGCTGCTATAAATAAAAACCAAGGTCAAAAGTTTGAAGTAGAACCAGCCAATTTCTTGGAAATAGGGCAACTGCTATAAATAGAACATAATACTGTTAAAAAAGTTGTTGTTATTGTTGTAGGGTTTAACACCCTTTTTCAGCACACGATAGGCTATACATGGTGGCCAGTATTAATGGTGGAGGAAGAACCAGGGAAAATCCCAGAAAGAACCACTGGCTCACGAGAAGCTACTGGCAAGCTTTCTCACATACCCATATTGGCCGAATCGGAGACTCGAACACACGCAGACAGAGGTGAAATGGCAGTGATCCGTAATGGAGAGTGCGTTAGACCACTTGGACACTCTGGGCCCTCTGTTAGGAAAGTGCATGTAAGTCAACGGACTAGCGTACTCTTTTGTAGTTGTTACATAGAAGCCATCTTTTCTATAATACGGTCTGTGGAATTAATGGGATGTTAATAAGAATGAGAAAACAAATTATTAATTTTTTCTGGAGGGGGATATACCGAAAAATCGTATCTGAATACATTCACACATAAGGTGTAATTTAGTGAAAAAAAGCATAATGGTTGGCATGTATGTAGTTGATCAAGAAGTCAAGCATGATCCAATTTGTCTTTGTTAACAATGATGAATGTTGTAGTTCTGTTATGCTAACAGCAAAGTGACTGTACACATTCTCCTTTTTGAAGGACAGATTTATTAACTTATGGAGAACTGCACATTCACGTATCACTACATAAAATAGGATTCAGACCATAATTATCCCTTTCAGAGAAGTGCAATGTGATACAAATCTGTCCTTCCATAAGTATATATGTAGTATTATTAAACTCCTCATATGATGCTGGAAACATGGTTGCTCAGTGGTTAGCATACCAGACTTGTGACCAAAAGGATGTAGGTTCAAATCCTATCATCTGACCAGCCTGATATAGCTACTGAGGTGTGTCCCTGGGCAAAGCAATTTACTCCAATTCCTTGGCACTAAATAACCTACTCATGCTGCTGAGCTGTAAAACACCAAACCAAATCCTACAATGCTAAAATTAGACACATGAAACTCCTACCGATGTCAACACTTTTACAATTTTAATCTCATCCCTGAGGTGATTTTACATCAAAGAAGATAGAGTTGTTTGCCTTGTATGTTTGAGAAATGCATAATCAAAGACCAAAATGGTAACATATATCAGACTGGGACCCATGAGCTCTGGAAGGAATTCTCCTAATTACGAGATAGGGAAGATAATCATATGGTATCTTGGAAGCATTTTCTAAGAATATAGGTAGGAAAGATTTTTTTCCTGAGAGCTAGATTCTGGAGATAAAAGAAATTAAATTCCTAACATAAATGTGATCTGGTAGTGTATTGTACTGAGAATTCCAGTGTTGGGTACTAAACTATCTAGTACACAAAATATTTGTAGGGGAAAACATTAACATTTAGTCTACAATAAATGTGCCATACAATGAAATGAATTTTTAATGCAAATGTAAAGTGCTAATCAACTCTGGTGTCATCATTAATTAGAAAACAAAAACTGAATATCTGTAGCCATTGTAAGACACTGAATGCCTGTAACCACTGTAAGAAACTGAATGCCTGTAATCACTGTAAGACACTGAATGCCTGTAACCACTGTAAGACAATGAATGCCTGTAACCACTGTAAGACACTGAATGCCTATAACCACTGTAAGACACTGAATGCCTGTAACCACTGTAAGACAATGAATGCCTAAAACCACTGTAAGACAATGAATGCCTGTAACCACTGTAAGACACTGAATGCCTGTACCCACTGTAAGAAACTGAATGCCTGCAAACATTGTAAGCCAATGATTACCTGTAACCACTGTAACCCAATGAATGCCTGTAAACATTGTAACCCAATGAATGCCTGCAACCACTGTAACCCAATGAATGCCTGTAAACATTGTAAGACAATGAATGCCTGTAACCACTTTAAAACACTGAATGCCAGTAACCATTGTAAGATACATTTTTTCTGAGTACTCACAAGCACTGAAAATCTTTGGCCGTAAGAATAACTTTAGACAGTCTTGGATCCAGGGGGAATGCTGCCATCTGGCGACCAAGTGGAGTTAACTGCAAAGGAAAACAAATGTGCTATTACAAGAAAACAAATGTATCATATGAGAAAATGTTTCATATATTCCATGTAATCAACAACCAATTTTTCTTATAATGAAAACCAACTTCAATATTTTCCTAAACAACTGTTGTACACACATTGTCAGGACAGCTGCCGAGTCATATAGTTAAGAAGCCACTCTCACTTACAGAAAAGCCACTTTTGAAAGGAATTTCTTCACTATTTCTAGTTAGCTCATTTGTTTCCCATACAAACTGTTCCCAACTACATTTAGTATGACATTTCACATGGTTGACTCTGCTTATGTTAGACCATGTACATGTCATTATCACTCTGACATCAAATCAGGCATTATCAACTCCAACATTCTACGTTTCAGCTGCATTTATACAAAAAAAACACTTTAATTATTTGCTAAATATTGAGGCATACAGTAATAATGGTTTGGATCATAAATATGAGAGGGAGAGAGCAACAGAGAGAAATCCACCACTGAAAATGATGTGCTTTGACAACTCAGACCATTAAAGCTCTTGACTTTGGCTTATTTATTCTATTTAAATACTTATTTATTAACTTATTTATTAGAATCAACTATCACGTTTTTATTCTCAGACTAATTTACATGTACTATTTCTGAACACTATTTTTGCGGGTTGTGAAATAATATCTAAATTATATAGTAAAGGACATGGTATATCGCTTAAGACTAGATCATCTGCTCAGGCTCAGATGGGAACTGCATCATCATGCAAGCTACCTCAATTAATTGCATGTATATACAAGATGGAAACTGCATCATCATGCAAGCTACCTCAATGAATTGCATATATATACAAGATGGAAACTGCATCATCATGCAAGCTACCTCAATGAATTGCATGTATATACAAGATGGAAACTGCATCATCATGCAAGCTACCTCAATGAATTGCATGTATATACAAGATAGAAACTGCATCATCATGCAAGCTACCTCAATGAATTGCATGTATATACAAGATGGAAACTGCATCAGCTAACTCAATACATTGCATGTACATAAAAAGTGTGAATTGCATCAGCAACCAAGCTAGCTCCATACATTGCACGTACATAAAAAGTGTGAATTGCATCAGCAACCAAGCTAGCTCCATACATTGCATGTACATAAAAAGTGTGAATTGCATCAGCAACCAAGCTAACTCCATACATTGCACGTACATAAAAAGTGTGAATTGCATCAGCAATCAAGCTAGCTCCATACATTGCATGTACATAAAAAGTGTGAACTGCATCAGCAACCAAGCTAACTCCATACATTGCATGTACATAAAAAGTGTGAATTGCATCAGCAACCAAGCTAGCTCCATACATTGCACGTACATAAAAAGTGTGAATTGCATCAGCAACCAAGCTAGCTCCATACACTGCATGTACATAAAAGTGTGAATTGCATCAGCAACCAAGCTAACTCCATACATTGCATGTACATAAAAAGTGTGAACTGCATCAGCAACCAAGCTAACTCAATAAATTACATGTATATAAAAAGTGTGAATTGCATCAGCAACCAAGCTAGCTCCATGCACTGCATGTAAACAAAAAGTGTGAATTGCATCAGCAACCAAGCTAGCTCCATAAATTGCATGTACATAGTACATGAGCACAAGATTCTGTTTATTTGACTACATCACTAATATGATCGACTTGATCCAGAAACAAGCTTGGTTTTGTGGGATTTAATGACATTTTTTTGGTTCATGACAGGCAACACGTGGCAGCCAATACAATTGTTGAAGAATCCAGGAAAACCAAGGAAGAATCACCAAGCCACAGGAAGCTACTAGCAAGCTTTCTCACACACTCATGCTAGCTGAGCTAAGACACACATTACTCAGCGACCTGGGGTCCCCAGATCCAGAAACAAATATTTTAGAGTACACGTACTGCCCAAGATATATAAGGATTACATTCCTGGGACTTCTACGTATATTGTTTTTTTTATATACATAAATCAGGTTCTACTGATATGACTTTCCATTCAGTGAAAAGTCTTTGCTGATATGACTTTCCATTCAGTGAAAAGTCTGTGCTGATATGACTTTCCATTCAGTGAAAAGTCTGTGCTGATATGACTTTCCATTCAGTGAAAAGTCTGTGCCAATATGACTTTCCATTCAGTGAAAAGTCTGTGCTGATATGACTTTCCATTCAGTGAAAAGTCTGTGCTGATATGACTTTCCATTCTGTGAAAAGTCTGTGCTGATATGACTTTTTCAGTGAAAAGTCTGTGCTGATATGACTTTCCATTCTGTGAAAAGTCTGTGCTGATATGACTTTCCATTCAGTGAAAAGTCTTTGCTGATATGACTTTCCATTCAGGAGGAGTAGCAATGAGAATATTTTCACGGCTGTTATGGTGGCCATATTGGGTGTCAGATCAGCCCCATTTCTATTTCAGGCTTGCTAGACATTATAAGTAGTCTTTTAGTGAAATCCAATGTTTATACAGTATAAAGTACTACACTCTCATCTTAAAAGTAGGTCACTGTGATTTAGAGTTAAGTACCTTGCCCAAGGACACACCACAGTAGCTGACCTGGAGTGAATCAATGGAGTGAATCAATGGTAGGATTGAGTCCAACACACTAATCACTGAGCCACCATGGTTCCTGCCTCCATATGGATAATGTAAGACACACAGAATAAACAGAGCCATACAGTTATACCTATGTTCACCAGACAGAAGGCTTCAAATGTCTCTGTTTCTATGCCATGCATGGTTTACCTTATATCTCTCCCCTTTTTCTACAGCCGCCAGCAATTCAAGTTGCTCTAGAGCTTTTCTGACAGCCTGAAATGTAAAAGAAATAGATGATGAATAATATAGGTGCGGTAAACTTGAGGAAAGTACATTTAACATGTGGAACCCAAAATGATAATTTTATACTCTTTGACCTTGACCTTTAACCTCTGGACTCGTAAATCAATAGAGACATGCCTTCACACAAGTGTAGGTCACCTGTCTGATGAAAACTGTATCCAGGAAACTTGACTTAACAAGCAAAAACCCACCAAATTTGTAACACTGGCTACAGTGACCACTTTGTATATGGACAAATGGATTGATTGATGGACAGACACACAAATGGACATCACCATTACAACATACCCCTGCACTTTTGATCAGTGATATATATAGGTTGTAAACTCAAACCTGATGCAAATATATAAACAGTTCAGCATTATGTAAATCATTTAAACTGGATGTGTGACTGACATCTGATATAGAATTTGACAAATATAGGTTTTGTCCTTAGAAATTGTTAGCGTTTAAAAGAAACAAGAAATACAACTTTTTACATGTGCTTATGTCATTTAGAGTTTACAAGATAATGATAACTGCTAACTTTTAACTATAAGTAAAATTTGAAAACTGAAATTTTCAACCAAAATGTTACAGACATTCCCATGTTTTGTTGTGTCTACAGTGAGGGTGTCACGATTAACTGCTCCCATAATGCTGTTTTTCATTGCAAGCTGTCACTGACATTAAAGTACATAAGAATTACACAGACTCAGAACAATGCAGAGATTTGCAAAACAAATAAATAATGAATTATCAAATTATTCTTCACCATGTCCAGAAGGTAAAATCTGAGTCATAAACGCTGTCCCAAAATCACACCAATTTTATGTTCTCAATTGTGATTGAATTTTTCATTGAATATATACTTCTTGACCTAATTCATGATACAAGTGATAAAAAGAAAGCATAAACATAATTTCAGATACAGTTTCGCAAACTGAGTAGATCAGTATGGAATCAGAATGTTTTCACAGAATCTAATGAAATAATCGCAGAAACTGAAAATAAAGCTGACATTGTTTATATCATGATTTCTATAATCTACCCATATAAGTCAGCCTGATCTCGCCCATTTAAGTCAGCCTGATCTCACCCAGTTCAGTCAGCCTGATCTTACCCATTTAAGTCAGCCTGATCTCACCCATTTTAAGTCAGCCTGATCTCACCCATTTAAGTCAGGCTGATCTCACCCATTTAAGTCAGGCTGATCTCACCCATTTAAGTCAGCCTGATCTCACCCATTTAAGTCAGGCTGATCTAACCCATTTAAGTCAGCCTGATCTCACCCATTTAAGTCAGCCTGATCTCACCCATTTAAGTCAGGCTGATCTCACCCAGTTCAGTCAGCCTGATCTCACCCATTTAAGTCAGACTGATCTCACCCAGTTCAGTCAGCCTGATATCATCCATTTAAGTCAGGCTGATCTCACCCAGTTCTGTCAGCCTGATATCATCCATTTAAGTCAGGCTGGTCTCACCCAGTTGAGTCAGCCTGATATCATCCATTTAAGTCAGCCTGATCTCACCCATTTAAGTCAGGTTGATCTAACCCATTTAAGTCAGCCTGATCTCACCCATTTAAGTCAGGCTGATCTCACCCAGTTCAGTCAGGCTGATCTCACCCATTTAAGTCAGACTGATCTCACCCAGTTCAGTCAGCCTGATATTATCCATTTAAGTCAGGCTGATCTCACCCAGTTCAGTCAGCCTGATATCATACAAAGCACAAGGTTTATCTTGATCAGCAGATGAAAGGACTGCATGTCTACTTTCTTGCCAAAGTGATGTCTCCATAAACAACCATTTCTGCATGAAACATTTGCTCAGTAAAGTTGAAAAAGCATACAGTGTTAAAAATTGATGTATTATTTAAATTTACATGGTATTCTGCTCAAAATTCAATTTCAAAATCATGGGATTTTCCAGCAGATTCTAGTCATGATGGATACCAGTTTCCATACATTTTTATTCTTACACACTTGTTGCATTTCAAATTTAAATAACACTTTTCATACTGGATCTAGGATGATTTAATATGAGATTCTTTTAGGAAAAAAGAAGAGAATTATCATATGCAATCAATGTGAGTTGCATCACTGAATTGTCATTACTTATCTGTAAGAATAACAGAAAATGGTTAATAATCACCCAGTTTACAATAACTGTATTTGAGACATGATGTAATGAAAATAACTGAAAATGGTTAAAAATCACCCAGCTTACATTAACTGTATTAGAGATGATGTAATGAAAATAACAAAAAATGGTTAAAAATCACCCAGCTTACATTATCTGTACTAGAGATGATATAATGAAAATAACAGAAAAATGTCACAAATCACCCAGATTAAATTAATTGTATTAGAGATGATGTAATGAAAAAAACAGAAAAATGTTACAAATCACCCAGATTACATTAACTGTATTAAAGAGATGATGTAATGAAAATAACAGAAAAATGTTACAAATCACCCAGCTTACATTAACTGTATTAGAGAGATGATGCAATGACAATAACAGAAATATATTACAAATCACCCAGCTTACATTAACTGTATTAGAGAGATAATGTAATGAAAATAACAGAAAAATGTTACAAATCACCCAGCTTACATTAACTGTATTAGAGAGATAATGTAATGAAAATAACAGAAAAATATTACAATCACCCAGCTTACATTAACTGTATTAGAGAGATGATGCAATGAAATAGTGTGTGCTCCTAATAATGATCAAATTAAGAAAACTCCTTGCTATACTGATTTTCATGGTTCTTTGGTGTCTCTATTGTCACACAATCATGACATGATTGGATATTTTCAACGATGTTATTAAAATTGTTGACAAAAACAAAGATCCCACAGGTGTTTTATGTAACATCTTTTCCTGAACCATACAAATGAATTTATTTCAAACACTGTCTATAAGGAACTATCTTGTTTCATATGTAAATAAACTGACCCATATCATGTGTTTCAAACATAAGTAACAATGTCTAGTTATAACAAGTATGAAAATTTAAAACTCTGACACGAAACCTGAATTTTATCACATCAAATTATGTTACTTCAGATCTACTGTTTAAAAAACCAGTGTTACATTTCTGATACATCTCCTCTTTTTTTGTTGATTATGTTGCATTTGATTAAATATCATGAAATTGATAATCTACAAAAGTCCCAAACCTCTGGAGAAGGTTTATCCATAAAATCAAATCCTGCCACATCTGTGATATGCATGGCCAACAGCTGTAACACCACACTGGCCAGGTTACATCTGTAATGGTACAAAAAATAAAATTTAACAGATTGCTCTCACGTACCTGTCTTGCTAATTAATGCTCCAAGAACCAAATAAAGTCACTAATCAAAAATTATTTTAATGTGTCCTGCATTTTAAAGCTGTGAACTTTCATCTTCAAAACTTAATGCAATTGTCAAGTTTCATCGTTGCAGATTCAGTAGTTTCAGAGAAACAGATCTAAACCTTAACAATAAGACCTACAGGAACTGACAACACCACCATTACACATGATTACTATGCTTCTCAGATGCTTTATATATTTCTTTTGTCTTCTAACCAATCCAGATAAATGTGTAATAGTGTTATATCTCTTATCGTTCTTCTACTTCACTTTCTGAAACTCTTCCTGTGTACTTTTCCATTATGTACATTTTACTTCTTCACAAAAGGGGAGCCACATTTGTGGAACATTGGATTTCGAATCCAAGTGTCGTGGGTTTGCCCGGGCAAGTCCAGCTCAGCTACCTTATTGTGTCCTTGGGAATGGCACTAGGCTCCCATTCCTTCAGTATGACCAAGTCAAGCCTGTGCTAAAAGTGCTATTACAAACCAATCAATCAACCAGCCAGTCTTCATGAAAGCAAGTTTGGAGTTTATCTTTAGGCCACACAATGGAATGTAGACCAACTGACTTCAAGAATAAATTATGCACATAAGATGATTAAAGGAAAATGGACAGCTTGTGACATTCCAGTTTGATTCAATACAAAAATGTAGAAGTCAGTATGTGGTATCTTGTCCAAGAAATATATAAGCAGTAGCTTCCCAACATTAAATCTGGCAGACTTATAAATTTTGGTATCTCCCCAGTCTGAATTCATCATCATTTTTTTATTATTAGTTTAACAATGTTGCTCTGTGTGATTTTTCAATTCAAAACTTTCACAACCAACTTTACTGGAATAGTGCATTGGGAGACCAATGTATAGGTATCAGATCATATTTGACTTATTGATATCACACCTGTATCCAACATGTATAGGTATCAGATCATATTTGACTTATTGACATCACACCTATATCCAACATGTATAGGTATCAGATCATATTTGACTTACTCATGTTGATATGACTTTCCACTTTGGAGGAGCAACAGTAAGCAACAGTGATGGTACTACCTGTGACTGTTGACCCAGAGTAGACAACTACATCTGGCTTCGTCTAGAATGTCCTGTCTGTTGGCAGATCAGGTGGTTGAGCGGACAGTAACTTCAGCTGGGCTTTTCCAGAAGAATTTCTGCAATGCATCACTGTTTATGTGTGCCTGTTGAATGGGGGGGGGGGGGAAGAGCAAGCAAATTGTCTTGTCAGCACAGATGGGAAGATGGAAAATGTGCTGAAGGGCAGCTTCACAAGCAGCTTTGCCCCAGCTGAAAAAATGGCTGATGAAATGGATGGACCAATTCAATGGACCGCAAAAGATTTTTGTTGTTGTTGTTGTTGTTGTTGTAGGGTTTAACACAATTTTTCAGCACACAATAGGCTATACATGGCGGCCAGTATTAATGGTGGAGGAAGAACCTGGGAAAACCCCGGAAAGAACCACCGACCCTCGAGAAGCTACTGGCAAGCTTTCTCACATACCCACATTGGCCGGACCCCAAAAGAGACAATGATTTAATTTATAGGATGGTTTAACGTCAACAGAATGCAGTGACCTTATGTGGATCATAAGTTTTGGGATAGAACAACATATGCATGTATTTTATGATTTGACTGCAGACCTGCCAACCCTGACGAGTCCATCTCAGTAAGGCAGTTGATTTTTTCCCGTAAGATTGACCAGTTTTCAGTAAGTTATAACAAAATATCAATAACTACTATTGTAAACCTGGAAAATGTAATTAAAAGTTTGACGCAGCGACGATATTCATTATGTTCAACTTTAAAGTTTGTAAAGTACGCGTAGACTTTATTTACAACTAGTACAGTTACATAAACTTTAGTTCCGAACCCTTAGCAACTAAATGACTTGTTGCTATCTCTCAAATTGACATAATTCTTGGAAATTCTTTTTCCATTTCACATGACAAAGGTAATCATATGTCCTGCCACGAGACATACTCAAATCGGCACATGATGTCCAATAAACGTAATTGTGTCCTTTCCAGCTTTTATTCACAAGAATCTGAATACTCCTTTTTATTCTTCTGTGTTAATTTTTAACACTTTTTTAGAACATTTTTTCCATGTTTATCTTAAACATGCATTACTTACTGGATGCCATTTAAAAAATTTTTTATAATCAATAGTTCAATCATCCAGATGCTTTGCATGAACAAAAAGGTGCAGTTTAAAGCATCTGGGGTGTGGCTGTAAAATTAGTCTGATTCCCTGACTTATTTCACTAATCCTAATCTTAAACCCGGATCCATATAAAAAACAGATGAACCGATTATCCAGATTTTTTTGCAACTATCATTTTTCCATAGTTTTTGCTTGTATGCCGTAAGTCCACATTTTAAGGGTAATTTTCATAAGACTTACGGAAAAATCATAAGAGTTGTCAGGTCTGTGACTGAATACAGCATTAAACTAAATTTGCTGGGGCCCCGAGTGGCAGAGTGGTCTAAAGTGCTCTCCATTACGGATCACTGCCATCTCACCTCTGTGTGTGTGGGTTCGAGTCTCAGATTCTGCCCATGTGGGTATGTGAGAAAGCTTGCCAGTAGCTTCTCGTTGGTTGGAGCTTCTTTCTGGGATTTTCCTGGGATCTTCCTCCACCATTAATACTGGCCCCCATGTATAGCCTACTGTGTGCTAAAAAATGGCGTTAAACCACACAACAACAACAACAACTAAATTTGCTGATAATAATATAATAATAATAATGAAAACAATAACAGTATTTGGTGCACTGCTAAAGATACAGTTTGAAAGCTGAACCAGCATACAGAGGCCACCTGTCTATAAAGAACAGTTTGTCCTTTACTCATGGGTGGTCTATACTGACAAGTTTGACATACTGTAGACAAGGAAGATCAAATTTTCATCTTTCCAGTAGAGCTGGATTTGAAAGACATTTGAGGTGGGGGTTTTCTAAATTAATGTGAATGAGAATGCATTCAATAGAGAAATTAAGAAGTTAACAACACATAAAAAAAACCTTTTCTAGTTTACAAAGAAAAATTTCAGCAAAAGAGAAGAATCATAAATTAGAACACTAGTCAACAATAAGTAATGACTGTGCTTGAATAGAAGTGGATAATGCCATATTGTACACTGAATAGTTATCTTTTTCTGGGCTAAATTTAGTAGCTACCTGGAAAGTTCTACCACCAACCTGGTGAATAACCAGACAATTCTACAATCCTACTGTATTTTTAGAAAAAATACAAAATTTAAAAATCTTCAGACATAAATCCAGATATTGTATTTGTAAAAGACATGGTAACAGAGGGCCACAAAATGAGCCAACAGATGGAAAAATACTAGGCCTCATTACCTTTGTATTTCTGGAACAGTGGTGTTGCTGAAAGTCTCAAACTCGTCCTCTGTATAAAGTCGATAACAAATGCCTGGGGCCTCCCTTCCTGCCCGCCCTGTTCTCTGTAATGCTTGGTCCTTAGCTACTCTAACCACTTTCAAAAGGTCAAGGCCACTATTGGGATTGTACACCCTGAACAAAGAGATGTACTTAAATATCAAAACTTAAAGCTGTGTGTAAATTTAAAAGTCATACAAATACATATAAATATGCTACTATATAATGAACGTCATCATTTCCATCAATGTATATTGGAATTCTATTTCCCAATTTCAAGGAAGACTAATATACCAGATATGTAAATATAATTCATACCTAAAATTTTCCTTCTCTGACTTGTATACATGGTGTCAACCTAGGACAAGATGATAGAGATGGAGGATAAAAAAGAAACCAAGCAAAACGTCTGACCTCAAGGCACATTCAAAACCTAAGAGTAAACACAGTTTAGCAGATCTGCAACCATTAAGGCCCTTTCACATTATTTTTTCTTTGATCTAAATCTGCCATGGGGTTATCATTTGAGAAATAAGATAATTACAAAACTGACATACTCTGGACTTAATGAGGAAGCTGGCAAGCTGCTGCAATGATTACACCAAAGCTTTGAACATTAGATCTGTGGATTAGGTTATAACTTTCAGATTTACTCTGTAAACAATTATTAGTAGTCTCTCTCTCTCTCTCTCTCTTGCACGCACGCACGCATGCATGCATGCATGCACGCATGCACACACACACACACACACAGAGTGGACTAACGAATATATAAATAACTAAGGAATTGCAAAATAAAAATCATTAGACCGGTGATAAGTTTTTGTTATTGTCATACTTACTTGGCTTTTACCATCCCTGAGTCAATTACAAACTTGATCCCCTGTATTGTCACTGAGGTCTCTGCTATGTTTGTCGCAACCACAACCTTTCTGCAGCCCTAAAAAGTAAAATTCACACCAGTTTAATCAAAACCTAATTTTCATACTGGCTGTATACATATCTTTAGCATTATGAAAAAGTTATGCAAGCAAAAAATTAATTATAACTGTTGAATTTTCCCCAGCGTCTCTAATTATAAAGTCTTATCTGCATGTTACTTGCAGGAGTCTTTCTTGGAACACCTTTTAACATGTGCTTTTCTATGCTTTTCAAATCACCCCAAAAATAAAGCACAGCTTTTCCTTGGTCTTCCATTTTGGAGTTAACATTAGGCCTATTCTACATACTTCAGCTTTCAAGGTTTTGATAAAATCTCATTTAGCTCTATGTCCATCCATCTGTTCATATGACATGTCCATCCATCCATCCATCCATTCATATAGCAACTCTGCCCTTTTATGTGACACGTGTTCCCAAGAGTATTTTGTGTAACTCAAAATATTTGATTTCACTACCTTAAGTTTTCATTGAAAAATATGCAATTCAATAAAATTTAATACCATTCATTTTAACTGGTTATAAATTCTATTATTTTTCTATTTTAGGCAAATAATTTTAATATTTTCAAGTCACTAAAATAATTAAATTAATACAAAATTCATACGAAATCACATTAACACAAAATTTGCACAAGTCAAAATTGCACAAGTCAGGGTACAGCTTTGTACCAACTAATATCGGCTCCATACAATCTGCCAAGGTATATATTTCCTAAATTTGTCTCACCTCAGGTGTGGGCTGGAACACACGCAGCTGGGCAAATGAGGGGAGAGAAGAGTACAGGGGGCAGACAACTATGTTAGGTGCTCCTGTTACTTCCTTAGCAATATCCCGTATCGACTTAACTGCAGACTCTATTTCCTCCTGACCAGTCAGAAAAATAAGTACATCTTTTCTGTGAAGAGAGATAATCCTTTATCACACAGGCCAACCCTAAGAGAGGTATAAGAGTAAATTTAGCTAAAATAAGTGGCAAAAAAGCTTAATCTGAGCATAAAAAGTGTAATCTATATATCACCCCAACTTCACTGAGGCTATGACACCATATCTAATACATTACAGGCCATAATTACAGTACACTGTATCAAAAATGTACATTTATTTTTTACTACTAACCTGGATCTGCAGGTAAAAATCCTCAGCATAAATGGGAGAAATCCACATGGATTAGAACCAGAATACAAACAAAAACACACTGACAAATTATTTATATTCAACACTTACTTAACTAGTCTACATGTTTAACTTTTGCCAAATGATCGTGAAGTCAACAAATTCTGCAATAAGCTGTACTGCATCAGTCTCATATTCTTTATTTAAAAATTTGTAAAGCAGTGCTGATTTGTCTTTCTTCTGATCGTACAAGTTTTGAAGATTAAAGAGACCCACCTGCTCTAAAAAATTTCATCCACAAGTCAAGCCGTAATAGCTTTTTTCACTTAATATCAGGCACCATTTTCTTTAAAAGTACAAACTGGTCTGCTACTAACTTGATTATCAATACAATGAACCTGTGAGACAAAGCTACAAAGTAAAGAAACCTATGTTTTCTTGGAAATGGGTCAAATACAGTTGCTATAAATACAAAAATTAGGAAAGAACATGTAGATCTATGATTGACAAATAATCTCTTATGCTATTGTTATGCAACAGTCTTTCTATTTAAAATATTCTCTATTTTTATGATGAGTGGAATTAAAGAGATGAAAATATAAATGACAAGCACAACTATTTATTGCTTTATTTTTATTTATTTTCTTATTGTACCAGAAAAAGTATAATCCATAAACAGGTGAGTATAAAACGTAATTCTGTGAAAAAAAGTGTAATGGTTGGCATGTAAGCTCTATGTTCACACTGGCTTCATTAAAATCAGTTAAATCTAATGACACATGTATTAAGAATGACGGTCAAGCAGAAAGTGAAACACTCTAATCATTTTGGCAAGTCAAGCTTTTGCTTGCAAAAGCAGTCAAGTGCTATAGTACAAAACTTTCTGAAAAATGATTAATTTAAAACTTAATGACATAGTAAACTTTATGTCTGGTTTTCACACATGAAATAAAAATAGACCCCATTCTGTTATAGGTAAGGGGCCCCGAGTGGCCAAGTGGTCTAAAGCGCTCTCCGTTATGGATCACTGCCATCTCACCTCTGTCTGCGTGGGTTCGAGTCTCGGATTTGGCCAATGTGGGTATGTGAGAAAGCATGCCAGTAGCTTCTCGAGGGTCGGTGGTTCTTTCCAGGGATTTCCCGGGTTCTTCCTCCACCATTAATACTGGCCGCCATGTATAGCCTATTGTGTGCTGAAAAATGGCATTAAACCCTACAACAACAACTGTTATAGGTAACGTTACATGATTCAGGGAGACTATATACCATCAATTTAAATTTATATTATCCTATTATTGTAGAACGAGATAACTGTAAATGGCAATGTGGCTATATTGCAAAAATATAGTAGTCTTTTTAGTAGTAATCCTCATGGTACACCCAGAACTCCAGTTTCATGATTCCAGAGGGAACTTAGCCAGTACAACTCAATACTGGTCATAGTGACTTTATCTTGTCTGAAATGTAAAGTATTTGTCATGACATATCTGAATCACAAGTCAGATGGCTATTCAGGAAACAATGTCTGATAAACTGAGCTATGAGCAAATGTTAACCAAAGTGTACATGCTTGACAGGCAGACAGATAGACAGACTGACTGATGAACAGACAAGCATTATCAATGTAAAGGCCTGGAGTTGCTTGGCAACTAAGTCCAACAAAAATCCAACACAAATTTAATAAACTATCAAATATTATAAACTTACTGGGCTGGTTCCTTTTTGTGAATCTGGAACAGTGTGACAAGAGAGGCAAACAGGTAGTCAGTCTGAGGTGCCACTGAGTAGTATACCTGAGAGAATTATAAAGTAAGTATTACCAAAGGTATATGCTCAGTAATCTAAAATTATTCAATTCAAACATAATAGCTATCATCTATAATTTATGCCTATGTTGAAATTGAGTTATCTAACCTCTTCTTACAGTATTATCTTCAAATAATTGCAATGCCAGTAGCTGGTCAAGGAAAGTATTATTTCCATTGGTCATAATGTTACCACATGATCAAATTGAATTGCATTTATTTATGTATGAACTGTAAGGAGAACTACTTTTCTAAGAATACCCACTTCTATAAACAGAGTCACGTGTACAGCATATGATAAACACTGCCAATGAAGGCAGACATGATGTAAGCATTAAAGGAAAAGAACATTCTCACAATTTAAAAAAAAAATAATTGAATAAATTTAATCTAAAAGACTAAAACAACCGATATTTCTCATCTTTTATGAAAAAATCATTCTTTCTTTGTCAAAATTTGAGACAAATATGGATAACAATGTTTAAAGTGCACTAGGTCAAGGTCGCCAGTATACAGTATTATAGCTATCCAATGCTGAAACTGAAATGTCAGAATTTGGAGATTTTTTGCTAACTTTGCCTTATCAGATAGATTTCATGCATGAAGAAATTGAAACTTTGACCCATCCGTATTTGACGAGCCTTTTGAAGTGGAAGAATTATCACAAACTGAGTTATCGTTTACTTTGAATGAAACAACACCGGTCCAGTTCCCATCTGATACCCAGTATGACCACAAACCAAAATGCTTCAAATCACTTAATGAGGAAGATCTCTTAAACATATCTGAACAGCAGTACTCAAAATCTATCAAGAAAAACACTCAATGGGGCTAAAACACTTTCGCAGGTAGATTTATTCATTCATTCAATAATCATAATAAATTAACAATAATAATAACAATGACCAGTATACGGGACTGTTCATCAATGTCAGTTTAAGTAATATTGCTCGATACTTAATTTGCTATTACTTATTATTTTCTGAAATCATATATTATGATAAGGCAATATGTTGTTTATTTTTATGCAAAAGGAGAAAAAAATTAATTAAAAATCATTAATGTCATTTTTATAAAACTGAGACTTAACCTGCTCTGCAGTGAATAAAATGTAGTGTATCTTTAAACTAATACTTGTGACAGCCTAAAAATGTAACAAATCTGTTATATACTAGTAAATACAAATTATGAAAAGGAGATATGCATGAATGATTCTTCCCAAAGATTTAAATATTTCAAACATTACAAATTAGATACTACCAAGCTGAAAAACATGAATTTCAGAATGATGCAAAGAGAAGAATATAGAGGTTGATCTGAATTCAGCTGAGTCTGCACATTTGGCCCAAATGTTAGCCATATTTTATGCCAAAGCAGTCCCCAAGATCACCACAACAAGAAAGAGGATGCTCCCTGAAGCCCAAGCTGAAGATTACCATAAAATCACTTTAAAAAATGTCTGGGCTGCTATTAATCGGTACATTCAGGTTGAATGTGGTCGTCAAATCAATATTGTTGCAGACCCTGAGTTTAGAAAAGCAAATCACAGGGACAACCAAGGCCAGTGATTGTCAAATTTTGGAGTCTGGATTGTAAACTTCCAATTATC
This sequence comes from Sinohyriopsis cumingii, assembly GCA_028554795.2. NCBI lineage: Eukaryota > Metazoa > Mollusca > Bivalvia > Unionida > Unionidae > Sinohyriopsis > Sinohyriopsis cumingii. The sequence goes on from CM068829.1 coordinate 17,966,044, forward strand.
AAGAAGAGGAAGGATTTTCTGCAGTACAAAGGAATTAGACTGGTAGAGGATGTAACCAGGCTGAATACTGAACTTATCAATAAATTATCTAGGCATCACGAAATTGACAGTGCATGGTATTTTAATGGATCTGTGTATGGTAAAACCAAATCAGGAAAAAGGATAAAATTTGACATCTATGATGAAATTGATGAGAAAATTAGATTATAAGTGTAATATGCAATTCTATGAACTTATGAAACTGGCCGAATAGGTATGTGAACTTTCGTTTTTATACTCCTTTTTCTACTCTAATTTGTTTTAATATTTTGTTTATAAGACATTTCTTTCCCTCACCAATTTTATCCTTAATTAATAGGTTTGTTTATTCGCTGGTCCACTGTTATATCTCTCCCTAATAAATTCCCTCACTAGTTTATAAATCATCTTTCACTCTTATACTCTCATATACACATTTACTCAGTTGTTTACTCACTTTTCTCAACATTACTCCTCCATGATAAATCTCTCAGTCTCACTTTTTTTGCTAATACATTCAATCACCCAACTCTCCCATGTATGCGCTCTTTCACCCTTTCTTTTTCTTCCCTTTTACCCCTTTTTTCATTCATTAAGTTGTAATTTATATTCTTTTTAATCTGTGCTGTTTGGTTTACAAAACTGTCTTAGCTCCGGAAAGGTCTGTCAGAGGTGCATAAGAGTTATCGCAAATGGAGTTGTTTCACTTGTTGTCCATAGTATACTGTATCAATGTTAAACGCAGCCAAAGCTACAGCATTTACTGTAACACCATGGATGATTTTATTATGGATGTTTGTATTCTGTGTGAGTGTGAGTGTGAAAGCCATGCATATGATAAACTCAAGGTGATAATTACTTCATACATTCCTGTACAAGAATATGTATGTGTAAAATTTCTGCTGTTTTTATGGATAATAACATAAAAATTATATCTATTAATGTTAGAGGCCTGCAAGGTTCAGTCTTAAAACGAAGGGATATTTTCCACTGGGTAAAACAAAAGAATGTATCTATAATATGCTTGCAAGAAACTCATAGTACAAAGAACGATGAAATATATTGGGCAGCTGAATGGGGATACAAATGTATATTTAGCCACTGCTCTAGTAAGAGTGCTGGGGTTGCAATATTTTTTAGAAATACTTTTGAATTTATAATCCATAGAGAAAGATGTGACAGTCAAGGGAGATTTATTATTTTAGATATTACAATTAATGGCAACAGAATAACCCTCGTGAATTTGTATGGTTATAATGAGGATAATCCTAGCTTTTTTAGAAAGTTAAAGGAGGAGACTTTATTTTTTGAGAACTCATCAATTATAATGTGTGGAGACTGGAATACTGTTCAAGACTTAGATTTGGATACTTATAATATTTTACATGACAAACACCAACAGTCTAGGGCAGCAATTCAAGACCTGAAAAACGAATTGGAATTAATTGATCCCTGGCGAAATTCCAACCAAGACTTAAAGATGTATACCTGGAGGCAAAAATCTCCCTTGAAACAAAGTAGACTAGATTACTTTCTTGTATCGGATGACATTCATATGAATACAGCTGATGCATGTATCTTACCAGGGTACAAGACTGATCATTCAGCTATTGTTTTGAGTGTGGCGTTTTCAACGTTTCCAAGGGGAAAAGGATATTGGAAATTTAATAACCAACTGTTGAGGAACACTGAGTATACTGATTTGGTCAAAAAGTGTATAACTGACACTGTAAATGAATATTATGTAGGGGGAAATAAAGATGACTCTCTCCATGTTTCTCTTTCCTGTAACGACCAAATGTTCTTTGAAATTTTGAAAATGAAAATAAGATCTGAAACTATATGTTATTCTATTAGGAAATCAAAAGAGAAACGGGAAAAATTAAAGAAAATTGAGCAGGAAATAATAGAAATTCAGGGGGGACTGTCGAATAACATAAATGAGGAAATTCTGGAAAATTTAGAGAGAAAAAAAGCAGAATTAGAGGAATCTAGGAAAAAATACATAGAAGGTGTTATATTAAGATCTAAAGCAAGATGGTATGAATTTGGGGAAAAAAGCACAAAGTACTTTTTAAATCTTGAAAAAAGAAACTATGTTAATAAGACAATAAAGGAAATTATTTTAGATGATGGGACAAATATATCTGAACAAATAGATATTTTAGAAGCACAAAAACAGTTTTATATGGAATTGTTCAAAAGTAGAATAGCTCAGCTTGATGACGAGGCTACTCAAGAAACTCGAAATAGATTTTTTGATCACAATATTAAACTTAGTCAAGAGGAAAGAGAATCATGCGAGGGTCTGCTTACAATCAATGAATTCGGTATGTCTCTAAAACGGATGGAAAATGGAAAAAGTCCTGGCTCGGATGGATTCACTGTAGAGTTCTATAAATTCTTTTGGAAGTCTCTGGGGGGATTTATATGTAGATCAATAAATTACGGATATACTGTAGGAAAACTTTCAGATTTTCAGACTCAAGGAGTCATCACATGTCTACCAAAGGAGGAAAAAGACAGAAGATATTTCAAAAACTGGAGACCTATATCACTTTTAAATACTGATTATAAGATTGCTTCGGGAGCAATTGCAGCTAGGATTAAAAAGGTTCTTCCATCAATAATCAGCGATACTCAGAAAGGATATATGAAGGGTAGATTCATTGGAGAAAACACCAGACTATTATATGATATCATGGACCAACTTGAGAATGAAAACAGATATGGTTTATTATTGTTAATGGATTTCGAAAAAGCCTTTGACTCAATTAACTGGATCTTTGTGGAAGAAGCTCTACAATCTTTTAATTTTGGTGATTCCGTTTGTAAGTGGTTTAAACTGTTTTGTAATGACTCTAATAGTTGTGTTATAAATAATGGACATATGTCATCTTTTTTTAGACTTGAAAGAGGATGTCATCAAGGAGATCCCCTTGCACCTTATTTGTTTATCATTGGGGTTGAGATTTTAGCTATAACTTTAAAGCAAAACGTGGATGTACGGGGAGTAATCTTTGACGCCAGTGAATATAAATTGGGTCAGTATGCCGATGACGCTTTTATTCTTCTTGATGGATCTAGTTTTTCTCTTGAAGCAACTATGAATATCTTGCAAGGTTTCTCTCTATTATCGGGACTTAAATGTAACATAACAAAAACAAAAGCTATTTGGATTGGAAACAGGAAATTTTCTAATGAAAGAATATGTCCCGAAATGGGCCTAATTTGGTCCTCTTCGAACTTTACACTCCTTGGCATAGAATTTTCTCCAGATTTACAACAGATGGTGGAAATTAATTATATGAAGAAATTAACAAAGGCAAAACGAATACTGGCAAGCTGGAGTCAAAGACATCTGTCAATAGTTGGTAAAGTAATTGTTGTAAAGACTCTTGTTCTGCCCATATTCATACATCTTTTTTCAGCACTTCCTAACCCATCAGCAAAAGTTGAAGCAGAACTAAATTGCATGTTATTTAAATTTGTATGGGGTGGAAAAGTAGAGAGAATAAAACGTGATATACTAGTTTCCCCAGAAAACGAGGGAGGACTAAATATGATACACATATTTTCATTCATTAGGTATATTAAGATAAGATGGGTTAAAAGATTGCTGGAAAAGGAAGATGGAACGTGGCAGAACTTAGTCAATACAACTATACTCAGAAATAAAAAGGATATTTGGAATTTAGGGAGAAGGAAATTAGAAGAATTTAGTAAGTTCATTAAAAACAGTTTTTGGAGAGATGTAATTTTGGCAGTATCTAAATGGAAAGAAGAACCGCAAAGTCCTAACGAGTATCTATCCATGAGTATTTTAAATTTTGTCCCCCCTAAAATGATTTATCAATACAAATCCTGGACAGAAGCTGGTTTTGAAATTCTGAACGATCTAGTAGATGACCACGGTAATTTAATACCTTTTGAGATAATAAAACAAAAAACTGGAAGCGATGATTTCTTGAAATACTTCTCCTTAATATCCAGAATTCCTAAAGCATGGAAAGATGCCATAAAAAGCCATCTAGTACATAATAATTTTGATAAGCAGGAGGATAAAATAACGAACTTGCGAAAACAAGATTCACTCAAGTATGTTTACAAAGATCTTTTACAGGAAACTAAAAGGCAACACACTGCGAAGCAAGAAGCTTGGATGCAAGTATTTAATAAAAACATAAGTAGTGAGGAGTGGTCTGATATATACAGCCGGGCAAAACGCTGTACCAAGGATACCAAGTTGATCTCTTTTAACTTTAAATTAATCCATAGAATAATCGCTACTAATGATTTTCTTAAAAGAATTAACATATTTGATGACAACAAATGTACTTTCTGTAAGAGTGAAACTGAAAGTATTGAGCATCTCTTTTATGACTGCAGTATTACTTCACAGTTTTGGTACCGTTTTATTGAAGATTTTGCACCTTTTTGCCCAAATATTGTACATCTGTCCAAAAAAGAAACATTTTTAGGAAGTGAACAACTGGACAGTTTGGGTAATTTTCTGCTTATTTTGGCAAAATATTATATTTATACTTGCAGATTCAATATGAAAAATCCTTCTATTTTTGCCTTCAAGCAAATAGTTGCAATGCATAAGAACATTGAAAAATACAATGCTAAGGTAAATAAAAAAGAGGACCAATTTCTTCAAAAATGGACCTCAACAATGAACATTTAACTTGTCTCTGTCTTGATGGTAAACAGGAACAAAATACTGTAATATCACAAAGGCCATGTCACCTAGATTGTGTGCCATATGCATGTGTATATGCGTGTGTGTGTGTGTGTGTGTTTTCTTTTTTACTTTCTCTGTAGATTATATTTATTATCCCTAGATTATCTGATAACCAGAAATGTTTGATTGTAAGGTGACCCTGGGATGGTTCCCCGACCCATTGGTCAACCTATTACGGGGTTAATAAAAAAAAAAAAAAAAAAAAAAAAAAAAAGACCTCTGTAAAGGTCAGACACAAAAAAAAAAAAAAAAAAAAAAAAAAACAAAATGGAAAATTGAAGTTGAACACAAAGAATGGCTTATCAAGATCAACTCAACACAAACCAATTATTCCTCCATCAGACATGTATGCAATCAATATGTACCTGATGCAAGATAATCCTATCACACTCCATCAGACATGTATGCAATCAATATGTACCTGATGCAAGATAATCCTATCACACTCCATCAGACATGTATGTAATCAATTTGTACCTGATGCAAGATAATCCTATCACACTCCATCAGACATGTATGCAATCAATCAGTACCCGATGCAAGATAATCCCATCACACTCCATCAGACATGTATGCAATCAATCAGTACCTGATGCAAGATAATCCTATCACACTCCATCAGACATGTATGCAATCAATCAGTACCTGATGCAAAAGAATCATATCAACTCACATACAGGGTTTGGTTATACCTCTCCATCCACTATGCTACATGTGGATTAGAATTCCACAGCCAATTAACACCCACCAGTCTTGATATCAGGTTTGATGAAACAGGGGCTGAATATGCCATTTTGACCCATCAAACTATGCCAAAAAATTATCAGGGAGACTTAAATGCTAAGGAGGAAAATTCTGACAAGAGAATGTATGTAACTGGTGGTCAGAACTGCCCAGTCAGGTCAGTAAAATAATACCTCACACGCATTAATCCAAAAGCTGAATCACTGTTTTGTCACATTGATAAAAATGCTTTTGAAAATCCCCAATTGTGTCAAATATGGTACACCACAAGATGTGTTGGACAAAGACAATTTAGCAGTTTTATGCCTGACATATGTAAAAATACCCAAATATCTGCAAGATATACTGCTCACTCTCTTCGTGCCACAGATTTAAATGCAGATTACAACTATTACTGAAACCATACACAAGGCACAGCACTCAACATAAACAACAAGTGAGTAACATTCTTTCCAATGCATATTCAAATGTAGCATTGTCTGCTCAAGACTCTTTTGCAATGCTATCTCATGCATATATAAATGTTCAAATGACCCCTACAAACCCAAGCAGTACAACTCAAGTAACTGTTACTGAATCTTCTCAAAATCCCCTACAAGCACTATCACATAATACAATGAACTCTATGACAGGTTTCATTACACAATCCACCTGTCATTTCAATAACTGCACCTTCCGGTTTAGTTCCAACTAAAATGAGTAAGTGCAAACAAGTTAAGGAAGTATATGATTTTCAAGTTAAGTGCCCCTTTTCAACTATCCAGGCTAGAATAATAATTTACAAGACATCATGTACAACTCCTGGTTTTCATTATATGGCAATTTCCAATGAATAATTATAGACAAATTAAGAAAATGCATAACAAATAGTTAGATACAAGTACAAATATTAAAGTAGTAAATATATGAATGTGTCATACAATTTTTCATTTTTATAGTGATATTACATTGCTGTATTGCAATTATTATTATACTATACTTAGAAAAGTGTGTAAACAATAAACACAAATTTCAACAAATTAAACTGTCTTGCTGTTTTGAACCCCGACATAAAAACTCTTCTTCCACCAAGAGCATGCTATATCAGCATTTGCCTCTGTTTGCATCTGTCCTTTTGTGTGTCTATCTGTTTATTTTCTATACTGATGTCACAAATTTGATGAGGGATCAGGTTATGAACCACTGTCACTAAACAAATCATGGAATAAATAGACAGATAAAGTACTCAATTATTTTAGAACTGTGTGTGTATGCATATGTCTGAACTAACAAAACTGATCACACATTTTCTATAACCTAACCTCATACACCTACATGTATTTGTCCAGCCTGTTTACAAACAAGAAAATAGGTTTTGAATAGTGAAATTAGATCATTCACATGTCAGAACAGTGATGAATCTGCCAAATCACATTCAGTCAGTCTACGAACACATACATTCTTACAGTCATGACATCGTGACTTTAAATAATGAGCTTCCACTTTAAATACACGCGTCCATTAAGGCAAAATATAAAAACCATGGTAGCATTGTTCAAATTCCTTACATGGGCTTCCACTGGTTGAGGGACTGGTATTATGATGACCTTATTGCGATCAAGCAGGACAATTCCAAGAGCTATAAATAGCTACATAACAGAAAACCCCTAACATGTATTACTATGTTCAATTAAGATTTTTGTATTTTAATGATGCAAACAAAATAACATAACAGATAAATGAAAATTTCGATTATAAGAGTTTAATGTTTTTTTTCTGAGTTTATCGTGGTATAAACTGTCAGTTGCCGACTCACACAGTTTACATAACACCCTTCAGGTGTTATTTGCTGTGTGAGTCAGCAACTGATGGTTTATACCATGATAAACTCAGAAAAAACAATGTTAAACTCTTAAATAAAAGATAATCCATTGTTACAAAGCTCCCATAACAAATACAGTTTCTATTACAGATTACAGATTCTTTGGTAGTAAAATTTACTACATCTCTCTCACAATAAGACCATAAGCTTCTTGCCCTCTTAGAAAGAACATTTTTTAAAAAGTCAGGGGGGTCAGGGTCCAAAAGAAGTCCCTGACTCCATCTTTTTGGTCCACTTACGTGTTGGTTTATCTTGTCAAAAGTTTAGGTATAGATAATACATTATTTTTACAGTTATATAATGTCCTTTGTTTTACATTTCGTAAATAAAATGCTGATTAAACTGGAATTTATATTTTCTCTGTTTTTCACCACTTCTTACCCAATTTTCGACCCATTTTATTTGTATTTGACTTCTACATGCTCTTGTCTTGTCTCACAATTTAAATATGTCAGGGCCCTGAAGTGATATTAAACCTAACCTTACTTTTTGAAAAGTTCATAAGACAGAACCCTTCAGCTTATGACTGAAGAAACAGGCTATCACGTCTGATAATTCATCAAAATAAACTTGAATTACATGTGTAAAATTTTGATCTATTGCATTTGATGACAACCAAACATCACTGTACTCAATATATTGGTTTTCCAGAAAGATTTACATTGTAAATGGATGAATTTTTCCTCTGAGTTTATCAGAGAATTTGACACGTAACTTTGCACTTATATTTTGATGTTAATCTATCCACTGAAACATACCTGAATAGGATACTGTCTTCCCTCCAGATACAAAACAGGTGCATTATTAAAATACTTGGAGAAATGATCTACGTCCATTGTGGCTGACATCACCACAATCTGAAAAGAGATGGAGAAGTATCAGAGACTTACGAAGTTCAATTGCTGAATTTTTTTCTTTCCTAGATGGGCTATTCATAAATATGAGGTCCAAGTGGGTCTAATATCACTCACATGGTCACATAATTGAACAGTTTACTATTTCACCAAGCAGGCTTTTGTAGTAATGAAAGATTAAAAACCTAGGTAAATTATCTCCCAAACCTTATATTATATTGATTTTACTCAACAGCTGTGTTAAGTCCAAAACTCTATCACAATATTGCTGTCAGAGTCCATTTCATGCAAACATCAGTATTTATAGATAATGATCCAATATTAATCATAATGGTATTTGTTATAATGTACTATAGTCGACATTTCTTTCAGTAATGAAAACCTGACATTGGCAAACATGCCTTGGTAGAGATAACGAGATTACTTATCTCACCATAGGAATTAAATACTGGTTCTGGACACATTAAATAAAATGTGGCTGCTTGTGAAGGATAACTTTGTCATTTATGGCCTAAAATGTTGGCCACGTGCTGCATTAGAAAGGTGGCTGCCCAAGACAGGTACCTTTGTACAAAAACTCGGTGGTGTGAGAAAACTGGCAGTGTAGAGGAGGTGGTCTCTAGTTGGGAGGGTGCATAACAAGAAGGGGACCACTGTGAGGATCATGCTCATATATCCCAAGTTTGATCAAAATCTGATCAAAAATATGGAAACCATGGTTGACTGATCTGATGCAAGATCACCTTATTAATCTCACTCAAGCAAACACTCTAACCACTAGGCCACCGGAGTGGTCTCATTAGTATGCATGGATCTCACTCACTCTAACCACTAGGCCACTGGAGTGGTCTCATTAGTATGCATGGATCTCACTCACCATCAAACTTTGGTCCAGATGTGGATGCGATAAACCTATATTCCAAGTCTTATTGAGATGCATAAGAAATATGGACTCCAGAGCGGTAACAATATTAACCAATCAAATGCACGATCTCCTCATTAGGATGCATGTGTGTATTTGATTTTTGGATGTTTAACGTAGCTTTAACAATTTTTCAGTCATATCACTATGACGTCTGCAGTATGGCAGTTTTGAGTGATGTCTAGCACTGGGGCATTATGCCACAGACATGCAGACATGTAACATCATGTCCCACCCAATCATATTATCCTAACACCAGGCTGACCAGTCCTAAACGAACCTCATAATACTGAATGCCTAGTGAGGCAGCTGTTAGTACCATTTTCATAAGTCTTTGGTATGGCTCAGCCTGGATTTGAACCCGTGACCTCCCGCATCTGAGGCAGACGCTCTAACCGCTAGGCCACCGGAGTGGTCTCATTAGTATGCATGGATCTCACTCACTATCAAACTTTGGTCCAGATGTGGATGAGATAAACCTATATACCAAGACTTATTAAAATGCATAAGAATTATGGACACCAGAGCAGTAACAATGTTAACTAATCAAATGCATGATCTGCTCATTAAAATGCATGGATGTCACTTATTATCAAATCCATTCCAGATTTTGATGCATTAAATCCATATTCCAAGCTTGATTGAAATCAGATTAGAAATATGGCCAAGATAAGAAACTACTGCTGACAGACTGACAATGGATGACAGACAGCACATGCAGGGCCATATTAAAAGCTCACTTCGCTCTTTGTCCAGATGAGCTAAAAGCACTTTGGGGTTGGAAGGCACAGACAATGAAATTGTGTGGTTAGTAGTTAATTTAGGCATTTTCATTTACAAGCATGTACTATTCTGAATTAAACTTTCATGAATGGTGTGTGTATTAAATAATGCCTTCCATCCACCATACATCTATACGCATATCTTTATTTCTCAAATATCCCAAAATTACAACAAGCTGTTTTTCTTTTTCCTTGTAAGAAAGGTGCTGTGAATTCCAGGCAGTGTACAGGAATGCCAGAGAATATGAACTGAATCCACTCAGTACTTCTTTATAATGATTTCCTTCTGTCTTGCTCTCTCTTCCTCTCCTTACCCATGTCTTTCTACATATGTGACGAGTTTTTATCCAGATTTCCATTGAAAGAGACCAAAAGGGCCCTTGTCTCAAAGTGTACAGATCATTACTTACAGTGGGACCTGAATTACTTTCTCACATGTTATGTACATACATACTGAAACATAATTTGAACATCAGTATTTGATTTCAATATTTCTGAAATAGTACATATACGTCTTTAATTAATAATTTATTTCAAACTTGTCACCTGTTCCTTTTAAGCACAATCTAAGATTTTAAAAAATTGGATTAAAATAACAGTCTTCATAAATGTTACATCATCATGATTTTTTTTCTTTCTTTTTATTTGCTATACATCTGGGAAAAAACATGTATATCTTTTATGTACTGGAGTCAACCTATACTTTGGGGATCAACAGTCCATTTTATTTAGCATTGTTTTCATGAATTTGACCAATCATTAAGGTTGAACTGCACTGTAGTCGCATCCTTAAATAATAAATTCTATTGCATTTCCCATATCATCATCATAACTATTATTAGACTAACACTGAACAGACAGACAGACAGAAATGACTAACACTGAACAGACAGACAAAAATAACTAACACTGAACAGACAGACTAAAATGACTAACACTGAACAGACATAAAAAAATGACTAAAATAAAATAAATGCTTAAAATCAGTTTACTGCCATACTAACTTCCATTTAATTTTACAACAGAACTTAATTTTACCTTGATATGTTTTAGTCCTTGCTCAGCCCTTTGTTTCTGTGCAGCCTTGACGACCCCAAACAGAACATCAGTGTGAATTGTTCTCTCATGGGCCTCATCCAATATTATTATAGAATATCTGAAAATAATTTTTTAAAAATGCTTCTAAATTTTAAAACACAAATTTTCAATTTAGGATGCATAAATGTTGTCCTGAACAAATGACACATTTTCATACATCCAGAAATCCCTCAAAATTCCAAAAATAATCTTTATGAACATTTCATAACCTTTTCAGGACAAAATTTAATACTGCCATGACAATTTTAATGCCCTCTATTCCTTTATGAATGACTCTGAAGCTCCAATATAGAGCCAATGATGCAGCTATCTCAGTAAGGGATGATACCTGTTTTCTATGTTTACATTAAAATTATTACTAGCTATCTCAGCAAGGGATTATACCTGTTTTCTATGTTTGGGTTAAATTCTAAACTTACAGAACCTGACTAGAACCATTTCCTTACACTGATGTTAGTATGAACTCTTGTTTGTTTTCATAGTCTGAAAGAATCACAACTTGAATATTAAGTTCCATGACTTTGTCAATATAAATCATAATTTTACTAATTTCTATTACTTCTACGAAACAGGTAAAGCCACAAACTTTTTAAATCTAAAATTTTCAGTGACTTATTCCAGGACTTTGATACATAAACACAAGCTGATACAAAACTACACGTCTGATATCATCAATATTTTGTGAGAGGCTCCAACTTTTTACCAAGAATAAATGTTTAAAGTTGAGGTACAACAATTTGATCAAAAAAGTTACTTTAACACATACTTTTAAAGTTCTCTGTTACCCTGAGATAGTTTCTGAGCAAAAAGCCAGGAGAAACAAAATTTAGGAGAAAAATATGCTTATTGGCAAATACATGTAGAATCAGAATATATTATTAGTACATCCTGCAAATCCAGGCATGCCTTAGAGATGTCCTTCCTACCACTCTGGCTTCTCTTAAGAAATAGTCATGGGCTGAGTTCTGGGTCCCTCCCTGGCAGACTCTTTCCTGACCTCTTCTATGTGGCAGTGAAATAGGAAGTTGGAAGATAATGGGGATGGTCTTTTGCAGCATGGACATGGATAGGATTTTGCTCTGTGATCTGGAGGTCATAGAAGGCAGCTGTGGCCCTAAAAATTGTGTGCTGTTGAGTACATGAGCTTTATGTGAGACAAACTCGCTGGCACGCCTGTTAATGGTGTTTTTGACAGAAGTCTTGACTGTGCTTGAATAGCTGAAATACAGCCTCTAAGACTGAACCCATATGCACTGAGGAAGTTTGTGCCATGCCCAAGCCCACACTGTTTCTGTCAGCAGATGGAATTACAGTGTAAAAGACAGGCACGTGTCTTGTAAAAGTCTGGTTGAAGTTTGATGAGAGTTGTCAGTGTGAAAAGAAATACCTGGGTGCTTTGAAAAATGTAGAATGTCAGTGACCTGACCAAACTGAGGGAGTTGTTTGAAAGAAAACAGGTCTTTCTTGGTGAAGAGACCTAAAGATACTGGAACTCTGTGAAATGCAGGATGAGGAGACCGGAAACAAAAGCCTGATTACCTCTACAATCAATCCACAGAAGGCTGTTTTCTCTGGAAATCATTAGATCATGGAAGCAGATAGCATTTATGAATGTGTGCCATCAAAATCAGAACAGTGGAGTTGCAAAGAAGCTTCCTGTGAAGGTAGCAGTGACTATGTTGGCAAAACAGGTTATCAAGACAGTGTAGAAGACTGAGTGTGTCCATGCTTGGGCAAGGTGATCTCCAGGCATTCACTATGAGAGCTGTCAAAGGACTCACAGATGTGTGCTATACTGGATTTTAATTAAGCAAAGTCTAGTGATGGACCTGTCCAATGCTTGTCCAAAATAATACCATGGGACAAGTACTGTATAATATGGGAGGATGAATCCAGTTGTAGGTTATGCTGGACTGAGTCTGGCAGAACTGAGTCTGGTACTGACATGACTGGCAGACAATGTCTGTATCTTAGGTCTAAGACTTTGTTTACCGAAAAGATAGATTACAGTACTTAGTCCTGGTATTAGGGCATAGGCATGACTCAGCAGGAGATGGATTTGACATGGTCCAGGGCTGACTGATGTTTCGGACGAAAGTCCAGTATTCTCTACCAAGTGAGTAATAACTATAGCCAATACTGGGGTCCACATGCAGTGATGAAATGTCCTGGACTTGTCCAGCTGGACCATTTCAGCAAATCAGAACTGGACCCCAGTATTTCATCATTGGGGGTGATGGGAGCCCTGAAACTGCGGAGAAGCTCATGATGGCATGGGTTGCTGGATCTGTTTCTGAACTGGCAATCTCTCTGCCTCGAATGACTTGACCGTGATGAAGCAGATAATGTAAGCATTCTTGGTGGAAATACTGATGGTGTCCACACCCCTGTGAGTACATTACTCACCCCTCTCATTAGTCCAGATTTACTACATGGCCATGACAGTCACACGTATCTCTTTGGTGAGAGCAAATATCACTAGTATGGTCTGAACTGCATCCAATAAAATTAATACAGGTGAAGTAACTATCCCCACGCAGCCTGAAACACTTGCACTTCCAACATTTAACCCTGCTCATTGCTGCTGACAAGTGCAATGAACGAAAGCAAAACAATGGCATTCACAGGTGAACTCACTCAAATGTCACAGTGAACATACAATTATGTGGATGCAGTGAATAATAAAAGAGAAAATGAAGAAAATGATCACACCACATCGAATAAATGATCAATTACTTGATATAACTTGCTAAAAAGGTAGAGATGAAATGAAAATTCTGTAGACCCTTGGGCTGGCAATTCAGTTGGTGTCAATAACCTTACTGTATGGTGAAGTAGACATCTAAATTGCAAACTTTCATCTACAATGCAAACAGAATGAAATTTAGACAGAAAACTGTCTAACACGAGAAAACTCTATTTAAAAAATCATTAAAACCAGAGAAAAGATGCATAGCAAAGGTATTTATGAGGCCTCTTTTAACAGTACTCTGACCAGGCACAAGCAGAAGTAGTAACAGATGACTGCTGGGATTTGGCAAAAGGTCCTCAAAACAAAGGGAGATCACTCTCAACCGATTTAAATCTAGGCAAGCAGACGACATTCTAGCACTTTTCTTGCTAAAAACAAACAACAGACCTTTCTTAGCTTGGGCTTACTGGATTTTGTAAAGAACAAGAATAAATGTAAATAAAATGATCACTGCAATATAAAGGAAATGATGACAAGAAATGCAAAATGCTGAAAGAAGCAAATTACTGATAAACAAAAATGAAATGGAATTTGAAAACCCATTCCTGTATTTCAGACTGCCACTAAATTGTCAAGGTTTAAAGCTCTTTTGCACGATAATCTCATATTCTTTAATCATTACGCTTAGGGGTTGTCCATAAAGGACGTTTACAGATAATACCTGTTTTCCTCCCCCCCCCCCGGTACGCCTTTGTCCACGTGCGAATTATCCCCCTCAGCTACGGACATCCCCATCTAGTATTATACACTGCTCTATGGTCTGGCAGTTTAACAGCTGGTGCTCCCAAAATACAATGCTCACTGATCTCATCACAACATGTAGCTCAAAACAAAGAAAAAATAAACAGAAAGTTCTTTCTTTAAAAAAGTCTTTATTCAGGACATAGAACTAAAGTTGTCATCTCACAGAAAGCTAAATTTGATAGACTGTTGATGTCTTACTCCTCTTCAACATGCAGACTGTAGCCAGTCAAATAAGTTGCGAACAACTGGCAGACAATCAACACTGCTTTCAGTTGCAGAATTTGATGATGTAGTTGACAGAATAGCGCTAACAGATTCAGGCTCCATAGCGCCGATGTCTGCCACTTCAGCTTGTGTGCTCACTACTGCATGCCTGTGAATATGGGCATGATTGTGCTTTGCAGCCTGAGATGGAAATTACAGGCCACACTGATTACAAACACGCTTCTCAAGATCAGCAGTCACCTAAAGACAGTAGAAATCGAATGGCATCCTCAAGGCCAACCCATTCATATATATTCTGTGGCACAAATCGGACAAATTGAAATTAACAAATAATTTATGCTTAAGGATCACCCATAAAGGATGACCGCAAAACTTACTGGAATACATGCAGAAGGCCTAAAGCAGCCGTTCAACAAAGAATATCATAACAAAAAATACTAGTTTGCAGACATCCGCAAGGTCCATTACACCCCTTTCCCCCCTTCGTCCGCAGTTGTCCTCATTTAAACACCCCCTCCCCCAACTTTGCAAACGTCATTTATGGATGATCCCTTACAACTTTTCACCACATGAAATCCAAGAAACTGAAAAAGCAACTGACACTGATTTTAACCAAATAAAAAATAAAATTTGCTGACAAATATTCAACAACAACAATTTTACATTTATTAAAGTTGCCATAATATTTTTAATTGTTGCAATTCATTGTCGTCTATTGAATTATATGCACTCTTTATATTTCATTAAAGCATGCTTTCAATAGGACAAAGCAACAGATGGAACATGCAACTACTATCAAGCTCCAAATGCTTACCGTTTGAGGAGTGGGTCTAAGATTGCCTCTCTCAGAAGCATTCCATCTGTCATGTACTTCAGCTTTGTTGAGTCAGTTGTCACATCTTCAAATCGAACACAGTATCCAACCTAGAAAACCAAAATATTGAAGAATAAAGTCCTGGCTAATTTTTTATGCTTGACTGAATCAACATAAACTATAAACTATCACTGTCTGTAACACAAACAGGAAGTGGAACATACTGCTCCTGTTAGGTATTTGAATGGTTGTAAACAAAACAACTGGAACATATTGCTCCTGTTAGGTATCTGGATGGTTGTAAACAAAACAACTGGAACATATTGCTTCTGTTAGGTATTTGGATGGTTGTAAACAAAACAACTGGAACATACTGCTCCTGTTAGGTATTTGGATGGTTGTAAACAAAACAACTGGAACATATTGCTCCTGTTAGGTATTTGGATGGTTGTAAACAAAACAACTGGAACATATTGCTCCTGTTAGGTATTTGGATGGTTGTAAACAAAACAACTGGAACATACTGCTCCTGTTAGGTATTTGGATGGTTGTAAACAAAACAACTGGAACATATTGCTCCTGTTAGGTATTTGGATGGTTGTAAACAAAACAACTGGAACATACTGCTCCTGTTAGGTATTTGGATGGTTGTAAACAAAACAACTGGAACATATTGCTCCTGTTAGGTATTTGGATGGTTGTAAACAAAACAACTGGAACATACTGCTCCTGTTAGGTATTTGGATGGTTGTAAACAAAACAACTGGAACATATTGCTCCTGTTAGGTATCTGGATGGTTGTAAACAAAACAACTGGAACATATTGCTTCTGTTAGGTATCTGGATGGTTGTAAACAAAACAACTGGAACATACTGCTCCTGTTAGGTATTTGGATGGTTGTAAACAAAACAACTGGAACATATTGCTTCTGTTAGGTATTTGGATGGTTGTAAACAAAACAACTGGAACATACTGCTCCTGTTAGGTATTTGGATGGTTGTAAACAAAACAACTGGAACATATTGCTCCTGTTAGGTATTTGGATGGTTGTAAACAAAACAACTGGAACATATTGCTCCTGTTAGGTATTTGGATGGTTGTAAACAAAACAACTGGAACATACTGCTCCTGTTAGGTATTTGGATGGTTGTAAACAAAACAACTGGAACATATTGCTCCTGTTAGGTATTTGGATGGTTGTAAACAAAACAACTGGAACATACTGCTCCTGTTAGGTATTTGGATGGTTGTAAACAAAACAACTGGAACATATTGCTCCTGTTAGGTATTTGGATGGTTGTAAACAAAACAACTGGAACATACTGCTCCTGTTAGGTATTTGGATGGTTGTAAACAAAACAACTGGAACATATTGCTCCTGTTAGGTATCTGGATGGTTGTAAACAAAACAACTGGAACATATTGCTTCTGTTAGGTATCTGGATGGTTGTAAACAAAACAACTGGAACATACTGCTCCTGTTAGGTATTTGGATGGTTGTAAACAAAACAACTGGAACATATTGCTCCTGTTAGGTATTTGGATGGTTGTAAACAAAACAACTGGAATATATTGCTCCTGTTAGGTATTTGGATGGTTGTAAACAAAACAACTGGAATATATTGCTCCTGTTAGGTATTTGGATGGTTGTAAACAAAACAACTGGAACATACTGCTCCTGTTAGGTATTTGGATGGTTGTAAACAAAACAACTGGAACATATTGCTCCTGTTAGGTATTTGAATGGTTGTAAACAAAACAACTGGAACATATTGCTTCTGTTAGGTATCTGGATGGTTGTAAACAAAACAACTGGAACATACTGCTCCTGTTAGGTATTTGGATGGTTGTAAACAAAACAACTGGAACATATTGCTCCTGTTAGGTATTTGAATGGTTGTAAACAAAACAACTGGAATATATTGCTACTGTTAGGTATTTGGATGGTTGTAAACAAAACAACTGGAACATATTGCTTCTGTTAGGTATCTGGATGGTTGTAAACAAAACAACTGGAACATACTGCTCCTGTTGGGTATTTGGATGGTTGTAAACAAAACAACTGGAACATATTGCTCCTGTTAGGTATTTGGATGGTTGTAAACAAAACAACTGGAACATATTGCTCCTGTTAGGTATTTGAATGGTTGTAAACAAAACAACTGGAATATATTGCTACTGTTAGGTATTTGGATGGTTGTAAACAAAACAACTGGAACATATTGCTTCTGTTAGGTATCTGGATGGTTGTAAACAAAACAACTGGAACATACTGCTCCTGTTGGGTATTTGGATGGTTGTAAACAAAACAACTGGAACATATTGCTCCTGTTAGGTATTTGGATGGTTGTAAACAAAACAACTGGAACATATTGCTCCTGTTAGGTATTTGGATGGTTGTAAACAAAACAACTGGAACATACTGCTCCTGTTAGGTATTTGGATGGTTGTAAACAAAACAACTGGAACATATTGCTTCTGTTAGGTATCTGGATGGTTGTAAACAAAACAACTGGAACATATTGCTTCTGTTAGGTATCTGGATGGTTGTAAACAAAACAACTGGAACATATTGCTCCTGTTAGGTATTTGGTTTTTTTTTTAAAAAAAGAACAGAAGGCCTAACTAGACCTGATATTGCTCACACTGCTAGGTGAATATGACATCAGCGAAGATGCTACACTGCAATGTTACAAGATTTCTGCACAGCTTTTTTCCTTAATAAAAATATCTTCATTCACAAAAATGTATTTTAATCATCTCTCACAGAATGTATGCATGCATGTATGAACATGCAAACGAACATTCAAAATAGATTTAAAAAATAACAGGGCTCTGAGTAAGAAATTCCACGAATTATATGCCTCACCCGCTCCATTACTGAACAGACAAAAATGTATGTTTTTGCCTTCAAATAACTGAAATCTAAACTTTGTCTGCAGCCTTATGGGAAGACAGGAGTACATGAATTTCAAAGGGCAAAGTGTATTGATTCTATAGTCCCAGGATGCTATTCATTCAAGATTTCAACTAAAACCCATACAGAAAAACTTCAACCAAAAAGTTATCCACAACTTTCAAAATACCTTGACCTTGCCCAAATGTCAAAAGAAAAGTAGGGATATAATTGATGTAAACTAGCAGATATTTTTGTATTCTACAGTCCAAGGATCATGGCTATCATGTCTAGGCTGTGAAATATGTTAAAAAGAAAAACTTTAAACTGAAAATTTAACCAAGATTTTCAAATGACCTTTACCATACCTCAGGGTTAACAGGGTGGACTGGGGAGCATGGATATGGAGTTTTCTGCTGCTACTGTCCCAGATATGACAGCTATCCCTTCACATGTTTAAAGCCTTATGACCACAGAGAAAAAGTTTCTGTGAATTTGGTCAACTTCTGTTAACCTTTTCTTATGTTTTTAGGAAGTCCATTTTAAAGGTTTTCTATTTTTAGAAATGATGGAAATACTAAATAGTAGATCAGCACTTTAAATTTTGTGCAAAATGTAAAGCTCTCATCCAGTATGTTTTCTGTCAAATTTTGTGAAATTCTGTTCTGCAGGTTTTGAAAAGAAACATTTTCAATTTTTCTCACATGGCCAGCACAAGCATCTCAGCAGGATGACAAAATCACTTCATATGAATAAGGTCTACCATGTTTTATGTCAATAACTTAAAAGGTGTGGGGATTTCTTAAATACAAGAATGATCAAATAAATAGAACATACATTTAACACCAAAAGTAGCATAATTCTGGAAAAACACATTGGAGTACAACAAAAATAACATACACATGTTCATCTCATGTCAGTAACAGAAATAAATTTCAATTCAGTCCATGAAAAGATTAGGACTGGGGCAGTTATGTAAACAACACTGTCAGGTTATTTGTACATATGGGATAGAGTCAGACCTAATGACACATGTCCCTGCCAAACTAAAGCTATGAATTACAGGTTAAGCCCATGTTCTAACGATAAATTTTAACTACAACCAAAACAGTATACATAATGATGACTCCACAATCACCATGGTCCAATATGTTACTTTCCGGTTAGTTATCCCCAGCTCATCCTAAATAATTCCCTAAACCAAACCCGGGAAGTAACACAAGATCTACATATTTTATGTTAGAAGGGTCAGGATAAAGCATCACATGCATGTGAGAGTTACAGAATGACAAAAAATGACCATCTTACCAGATGTCCCAGTTCTGTTTTCTTTTCCTGAGCAACCCGTTTGGAAATTGTAATGGCTGCCACTCTCCTTGGCTTAAAGCAAGAGAACATATAAAACTTAACCATATAGATACCAAAAAATCGAATACTATGGATTAATTCTTTTTTATAGGTATCAAATTTTATTATCTTAAAAAACACAGGCATTGTCACAGACACTTAAACTTGAGGCCATGACACTTCAAAATCATGCCTGTGCTTGTCGTGTATTGTTTTTAAAAGGTAGAAACATGAAATCATCCAATATATGCATTTCACAAATAGCAAGAAATTCAAACTAAACAATAAGAACATAGAAATACCATTCAAATGCCCTGTTTTACAGGTTTGAGACTAAGCCATGTGGCCATTATGTAGTCATACTATTCTTTAGATACTTTTAGACCAGTCTTAATAGTAAGCTTCTATTGACCTCCAATATCAGTAAAATTGAAGTCAAAATTATTTATACAATATCTTGAATAAGATTGGATTCATATGCTTAGTTACATCAAAAATAAAACACTCCTCCATCTCTGTTTCATAAAATATTTCTGTGAGGTCCATGTGTACTGTTGAACACAGTTTCACTTTGAGTTTCCAACTACAGCATAGCTGCCAACCCTCCAGGCTCGTAATTAGTGAAAATAGGGATAACAATTAGTGAAAATAGGGATAAAAATTAGTGAAAATAGGGATAAAAATTAGTGGAAATAGGGATAAAAATTAGTGAAAATAGGGATAAAAATGAGTGGAAATAGGGATAAAAATTAGTGGAAATAGGGATAAAAATTAGTGATTTTTGACAAGAATTCGTGAAGCGAGAGTCTGGGAACATTTGTCGGAACAAAGGTTTAGCATGGTCTCCAGCTGATAAAGGTAGATTGTGTTCAACAAGAAAACTCACAAACAATGCTTCAGCATTGGTAGCTTGCAGGTCGTCTGTCAATGGCTTAAAATATTCCAGTGCTGAAATCTGCTGCGAGTTCTTAATTTTCCCAACCTCTATGTGCTTTTTGCTACCAATGTGCTTCCTCACATCGTCTCTGCCACCATGTCCAATGCTAAAATTTGTGGCACACTGCATGCAAAAAGCATGATGTATGTCAGTGTTTGATGCTGAATGCATGGGCAATTTTTAGTATATTACAAACTAAACTTCACTTTTTGTGTAATACATTTCTTTTTCCTTGTTGTTGAAGACATTTTCAAGATGTGATGTCGAATGGTAATTCAAATCAGTGTTTGCGGCGCATGCACAGAGCAAAATTCTGGTTAGGCCCCAGTTTCTCTCAAAAGCATTTGTACAAGTACTCTTATACATATAGATTAAAATACACACTACATTAACTTGGGCAATAATTGAATGTCAAAGATGCATCTGTTGCACTCTTGCCCCTTCAGAGTAAGTCTTCAGATACAGACTGTTTTGTAGGAGCCTTTTCAACACCTTGCCTATTCAGTAATAACCGATTCCAATGTACCATCTTTCATGATCTGAATTGTGTGTGACTGTTTTTTAACTGAACTAAAAATACTCTCATAATCAGCATTCAAGTGTAGTAAAGAAAGAAGACCTAACATAAAATAACTCAGATGACTGTTTTTGTTCTAGCACACAAATAACCCTTTGTGATTTAAATGTCTGGAAAAAATGTGCGAAATAAATTGTCAGCATCACTAGCAACTGAAAGAGGAAGTTTTAAATTCTAAAATGTTTCAGAAAAATGAACTTCTGATCAAATTACATCCAGGTTCTCTCTGGTATTTATAAACACTGCCAGTTCAGAATGTGTTGTTGAAGATGAAACACCAAGCTGATTTTTATTAGCTTTCTGATGCTGTTTTAATGCATGGGTGCAGCCATGCCCAATAGCAAAAATCTTAATTGCACAATTTGCAAAACACAAATTTCTTCTTAACTAGATAGTTTCACAAATTTAAACACGAGGGCATAATTGTCCTTCCAGTTGTTTTCTTTTCTTTGCTGGAGAAAATTCTGAATCTTCTTTCCTGTTCAACATGACAAATATGACGATAATGAGATACAGAGACAGCGGCACATGCTTTGCACAATCCAATATGGTGGTTAAAGAGTGGCATGATACCAGGGATCACGCTGGGCTTCACCAATGTTGCAAATTGAAGGGGGGGGGGGGGGTCTTATTGGTGACAAAATATATCATCTGGCAATATTTTTGACAATAACATTTTTGGGGGTCCTGAGTGGCCAAGTGGTCTAAAGCGCTCTCCATTACGGATCACTGCCATCTCACCTCTGTCTGCATGGGTTCGAGTCAAGGATTCAGCCAATGTGGGTATGTGAGAAAGCTTGCCAGTAGCTTCTCGTGGGTCGGTGGCTCTTCCCTAGGTTTTCCCGGGTTCTTCCTCCGCCATTAATACTGGCCGCCATATATAGCCTATCGTGTGCTGAAAAATGGCGTTAAACCCAAAACAACAATAATAACATTTTTGGCTGCTAAAAACTGTATCTACAGTCTTTGGTTCGGAGTTTAGAAATTTGAAGGCACCATGACAGGAAAAGCTGCAAACTTTGATATAAAACTGCACTGGATATTAGTGTTACATAAACAAATCCTGTTTTGATATTGACAAACCACCCTAACACAGCCTTATTATTTCATAATCCACTAATGATGATGCCTGGCCTAAGTACCCTGTGCTGTAATATAACCCAAATAGTCATGTTACCTGATTAGCTACAATCGACCACCTCTGAAGGCGGTTGCTGAATGACTACAATCTATCTGATGATGGCAGTTTGTTTCATTTTTGAAAAATGTACCCAAACAAATTAGTTTTGCTGAAAATTCAATGAAATCTGATTACCTTTGAAGCATCAATCATTCTGTATATACACTAAGCAAATAAAAAAAATTATGTCTTCATCAATGTTTTCCAATTATTTGATGTTGCCACAGCAATAGCAAATGGGAATTTGTTTTGTCCTTAAAGAACACCTTTAGTGGCGCTTTCAGTAACACATGAACCTTCATCAAAGCATGATGAAGACCTTTGATCAAAGAAAGTCAGCAACAAACTTAAATAAAAGCATTTTTTCAATTTTCATAGTGATTGGAACATATTTATTGTGCCATGAAATTTTCCTGTTTGCAATATTATTAAAATATTTGAAACATTAGATATTTGGCCGTCGAGTTAAATGAAGGTGGGACACCTCAAAAGAATGTGAAACTTTATAATTTGTTCATGTTTTCATTTCCCTATGAATAGCCTCATCCCCTTGGTAACATCTTTATCATGGTAGTTGTCTCTGGCTGACCAAAATCGAGGCAAATTTAAGTACATGTACATGTAGCATTTAAACAACTCTACAGCCATGTGCTACTTAGATAATAAATATCAGGCTGAATTGTTTTGGGAAACGTGTTTGTTGACAATGGGATATAGATAAAACTAGGACTAAAGTTTTTTATATATATATTTTAGTAGTGTTTTCTAACGAGATTTGACTGATACTTGAATTTTTAAACACATAATCAAATACTCAAAGTCATGGATTTTTCATGTGATTATATATTATTTTACACATTGTGGAGTGTACTACACAGATATAAGTTGTTGTTGTTGTTGTTCTATGGTTTAACGCCATTTTTCAGCACAAGATAGACTATACATGGCGGCCAGTATAACTGGTGGAGGAAGAACCCTGGAAAACCCAGGGAAGAACCACCGACCCATGAACAACTACTGGCAGGCTTTCCCATGTGCCCATGCTAGCCGAACCTTGGACTCGAACCCACGCATACAGAGGTGATATGGCAGTGATCCGGAATGGTGAGCGCTTTAGACCACTCGGCCACTCAGGGCCCCAAATGTAAGTTGTCAATATACAAGTGCATTTCAGACTAGTTCTCTTCATTTAATCAAAATTTCCATTTTTGATTCAACAAAAGACTGTTGGCACATCACTATGACAGAGGCCATCACAGGTACATCAACACTTCCAGCATTGGATTAATTTTGGAATAACACTAAAGTATATTCCAAAAGTTTATTCAGAACTTTAATCATTAGGACATGTGTTAGAAATTCTATATCTTATTCTAGAAAAATAAACTGTTTCTTGAACTGTACAGAGCTTGTTGGTTTTCATTTTTTTTCTATTACATAGTTTAAGAGAACTGAGTCATAATACAGGTACTTAAGTTTCTGCTCTATTCTACTGTCTGTCTTCAGCACTTAAGGAACAGGCATGGCTTTATTGAGTTTGAAGATAAACAGAGAAAATAACAACAAATTTAGTGATTTTTAATTTCAATAGTCAAAAAAGTGTACTAAGCACTACTAAATTCTAATCTGATTACATTTAAATGACTTACTTATTTTGTTTGTAAGTTTTTTTAAATAAATTATTTCATTACATGCTATTGTAATGTAACATTGTATGTTGGACTTGACCTTGTCCAAAACTGAGTTCATTTCTGCTTGACCTAATTGATTTGTTTTTAAAAAAATTTGATTTCATTTTATATCAACAACTAATACATAGCTAAATTATTCTCTGTGTGTATGAGTTTAATATCAGGATTATTATTCAGGTAAACATGAAGGATTAAATATGTTTATTTGGGTCAGGTTTCTGGAATTTCCTAAGTGAATTTTAAAGGCTACTGTGTTGATAGTACCGTATTTGCCAGCCGATAAGACGATACTTTTTTACCAGAAAATCTTACCTTCGTCTTATACTCCAAATCGACTTATATATGGACTATGTCATCCAAATCGTTTTTGCATATGGAAAATAATTATCCAAGAGTACAACAAATAATGAGTAAAAATATTTCATTTTGGGGAATAGATCGAATATGAACAAATATAGGACCCCACATTGAATATTTCAAACAACTACATGATCATCAGTATTAGAAATTAATGCAGATCAGATGTAATTGCGCTAAAGCAGCATGCACATGTAATGAACATTGTTTGTAATATACATTGTTTAAATTTAATTACATATATGTGCTTTAGAATTTACAAGTTAGAAGATGAATAAGCATGACAAAGACATATTCCATCACAATTTTGTTCTTGCACCTAATGATAAAATAATCTGTATGCCCCATTGACCGGACAGAGATATCTTCACGATTGTAACTCTGCATTGTTCGCTTACCTGATGACTGATCTTACTCATGTACAAGTGCAGTACCATATTCCATTATCAATTAATACCACTAGTTAAACAATTCCTTCTAAAAAAAATGTCCACTTCCATTATTACAAGAATCACAGGGCTTTGTAGTGGTATTTACATGCTAATTAAATATGTTATGGCTGTATTCGGTCATTCCAAGATAACACCTGTTTGAGGTCAAGACTCTGTAGACCAAATCAGATTAGTGAGGCTACCAATAGGAAAATGAGGCTACCCATGGGTTAAAGAAAATGCCAGGTGGTTACTATTGTAAATTTCACAGCCAGTGACATTTTTTAAGTTGCCCAACAACCCACACCAATTTAAGCTACATCTAGCATGACCAAAGATAAAAATTGCAGCCTAAATATAGGAAGAGTACATGCACTTTAAACAAAATTGGGAATTGAGAGGTTGTTATACTTGCAAAGAAAATTAGACATCATGCAAAATGGTCATTCTTGGGATTTAACCTAATGGAGAAAAAATGGATATAACTATTGTGAATATTTAAACCCTGAAGGAGTATGGTATGTATTTTCATAGTTTACATTTACTGTTTAATTTATTAATGATTTCACTCTTTGACCAAAGCTTCAGCAACAAGGGGGCAATCAGTTTTAAAAAAAAGAACAAAGAAAATCCACTAAGAGCTGAAATCTCTCTCTCTCTCTCTCTCTCTCTCTCTCTCTCTCTCTCTCTCTCATATCAGACCATAATTTATTTTGAATCACAAGGTGCAAAAAGAAAAATACAATACAATACATATGCATCCTTCTCTCTGCATCTCTCTTCCTTTCCACCACCCACACTCCCCTCCCCAGAAAATGCATTTTAGTATTAATGATGCAATTTTCCTATTGCTGGTAATCTGAAATAGCATACAGTGGTACTTTTAATATTTATGAAACTGAAAGTTATAATTATTTAATTCCACACAACATTGCGAGTTTTATCCTATCTGTAACTCAATAAATTGTTCGGTCCATGTCATTATATGTAGCTAAAAGTACATAATGCATATAAAATACTTCTTGTGAAACAAATTAGGTACTTTTAGTTGCAATTAATGATCCTGACTGAAAAGGTTACTGAGTTTCAGGTAGGATAAAAATCGTGATGCTGTGTGGAACAAAGTGAAAAACACAATCGGAGGTGTTGATCTGGCCTCGTCTTATAATCAGCATCGACTTATATAAGGCTGAAGGATGTAAAGTTTGGCAAATTTGCTGATTCAACTTATACTCTGCATCGACTTACAGGCTGGCAAATACAGTAAACAAGACTCATTAGATCATTCTAGAAGGTTATTTTCCATTAGATAATGTTTGTTAGATTTTTATTGAAAAATGCTAATTGTGACCTGATGTCAAGTAGAGAACTATATAATCTTGTAATTGTGAAGACTCGGTCATTTGTGCTTTAACACCTAGCACCTTCAAGTTTTATTATAGTGTGACCAGTTTGGGCTGAATTTTATTTTCTTCTAATTAATTCAAGTGATTATTTTCTCTGGAAATACAAATGTGCTCTGATAACAGTCTTGATTAAAGAGATTCATTAGATTTTATACTGAATTCAAACCTGGAATTGATACATCAACACTTCAATAGCTACCAGTCACATCATTGACTTCAGTTTGTGATATTTTCTGGACTTTTACTGAACTTTATTCAGGACTTTAAATGACTAGAACTTGTGTCTGTAAGTCTTGGATTATTTTAGGATTTAATTCATGATACTGTACGTTGTTTTTTTATCATTTCACTTTGTGTTCTACGGAAATCAATTATTTGTTAAATTTTACAAAGCTTGTTGTCTTTCACTCTTTTCTGTTATTCATTTTAAGAGCATAGACTCTTAACACTTAATAGCATTTTCAAAGGAGGTTTACAGGGAATTGGAGGGAGAGGTCGAAAAATGCCAAAGTGAGCAAAGAGAAGGGATTTGACACCTTTATCAATATATATCAAAAAATATCCAAATATATTCAATGAAAATTTTAAAGGAAAATTTGGTTTTCGTTTCAGTTCCATTCATGTTATAATGATCATCTGTCTTACCTGTGTAACTGCAATCACTGCATTTCTGTGAAGGCCAGCTTCATAGAGATACTAAAATTGTACAAAGAAACGTGGAGACAAATCAATTCATGTGCTCACTTATCATATTTTCTACTTGTTCATTTACTCTTTAATCAACCATTTTACATTTTCTTTCTCTAATCTGATTTGACTATATTTCAACTATAACAAGTGAATAAATGCTAAATTTGAAAAGATGAAAATATCTTTTATTGTCATTGTAAAAGCTGAATTATAATTAATCCCCATTCTACAAATGAAAAACCTAATTTTTGCATCCAAAATAAAATGTTCCACGTGGCAAATGCAAGTCTATTGAAATCAAAAGATAAAATACTTTACATCAGAAAGTCTATGTAAAAATGAAACCACTACAAACACCTCTGACAACAATGATAACTAAGGCTGTCACAGTATTTTGGGAATCATGTCAGTAAGTACTAGGCATGTAATCCCAGCCTCTGTATCACAATATGGCTGCCAAAAATAATCTGGACTCAGCATTAGAACTGAATAAATTTGATATTTGACTTCTTAGTTAGGAACCAACTAAATGTTGTATATTGTGAATACTGCAAAACAGAAAACTTGCACTACAAGACTTAGTCTTAATCATCAAGATGCTAATTATGCCTCACTGAATGCATCAAACAGCCAGGTGACCAAGACTAGTTCAGGGTCCAATGATTATATCTCTCTGAGTGAATATTCTCACACTGATCAAATGCCATCATTTCAAACATACATGGAATATATACAACCTGAACCGATAATATAGTTTATGTTGCTCAAAGGTTCATTACACAATATGGATTGTGCTTACAGCAGGAGCAATGCACTGAAAACGTTTGACTCGTGCTTAAAATATAATTGTTTTGCATAATTTGGGTGCATTAACCAAAAAATGAATGTGTGTATCATCAAATTGTCTGCATAATGTATGCAAATATGATGTTTATCTACAACTCTGTAAACTGATGAAATTTTTACAATATACACTAGTTCATGTATTTAACATCATAATATTTTTTATAAAATTCCCAGAACTGTTATACAAGGCTTTACAAATTGGACTTGTTTGGAACTAGTATATTTTTCCGGTGAACATGTGCCTAACTGCATGAGCTTAATCCCAAGCATGTACAATTTTCTAAAAATTAATGGCTCTAATTTAATTCACATGATTTACACACTTTTTCTGGTACTGGCCTCTTCCATATGACCCTATGTGAGTAGCATTCAACGCATGTAAAAGACTAAAAACCATATCCATAAATGCACTTTGTCAAATCAATATGCTCATGATAATTCATAATCCTGTATCCAAATAAAACATTTCCTGTTAGTATGGATAATGTGATAGGAACCTGTGGTATCTGTGTTGTCTTCCCACTTCCTGTTTCACCAATGACAATCACAGAGTTGTGCCGCTGGACCTCATGAATGAGACGCCCTCTGGCTGGGTGTATTGGTAGACTATGGCGCTGTTGCTGCAGCCTTTGATAATAATCATCTGAAAAGTAAATATTCATAACTTGATTAACAGAAGAAGAATACTTGGTGTGGGATAAATATAAAGTTATATTTCACAGGAAAAATTTCAATTTTTATTTTTTTTTAGATAAATGGTGATATAAATATTTTCAAAAAACTAATTCCTCTTTCATAAAAATTGTTTTCTAATGCTTGACAAAAATGAAACTTACCACACGGTAATTGTCAAAAATGTTTATGATCCTCATGAAAATAATTCAGGATTGTTGCAAATGCTTTGCAGAAATGTTGTCATCATTCAAATGAGTCCAATTATCTGAATGCCTGTCTGTCCATCCCCTTGTTACCTCAAGTCATTCTAAACTGAATGCTGGTGAGGGGATGCATCTAAAAGTGTTTCAGCACAATAACAGCTATGTTTCAAATCAGAGATAAAAATGTAAAAATGAAAAACTACAATAACTATGTTGGATGATAAATCCTTCCAAAATGAATGTAAATATCAAGTACTGCTAAAATAGATGCAAGGCAAAGAAGTAATAGTTCTGTAAAATGTATATAAAATCAAATACAAAGGTAAAAATATTAACTCATTTCCTCCAAAACTCCAACATTTTCTTGGGTGGCACATCATCATAAGATCCTTAATAAAGTTCATCTTACAATACTTCCATCTCAAATGGTAAATGTCCCTATGCTTGACTAGAATGCGATCTACTAGTAGGCATTCTTGTTGTGGTTTACCCTTTCACAGATATGCATCAGTCAGTTTTATGGACCCTATATAATAAGAATAATACCACCGTATCTCTACAAAATATCCAATATGAAGGATGACACTTTCCAATCATGGGACTGATGCCATGAAGCTTGTATGTGGAGCTTCAATGGGACTGATGTCACGTAACTCATATGTGGAGTTTTCAATGGGACTGATGCCATGTAACTTTTATGTTGAGTTTTCAATGGGTCTGATGTCACGTAACTTGTATGTTGAGTTTTCAATGGGTCTCGTGTCACATAACTTGTATGTTGAGTTTTCAAGGGTCTGATGTCATGTAACTCGTAAGTGGAGTTTTCAACGGGATTGATGTCATGAAACTTGTATGTTGAGTTTTCAATGGGTCTCATGTCATGTAACTTGTATGTGGAGATTTCAATGGGTCTCGTGTCATGAAACTTGTATGTGGAGTTAACATCCACATATTTCACAAGGCACTGTGTCTATAAAATATGCTGATTTATTCCATGTATGGAATCTTTATTCAGAAATGAGTGACTGCAATGCAGTTTTGGATGCTTTATCTGTCTTTTCATTATTCTTAATACCAATACAACTAGACAGTCAAATATACAGAATGCTTTTGCAAAATTCTATTACCATATATACTCATGTACAAGCCAATTCGTGTAGAAGCCGACCACCAAATTGAACAGGTATAAACACTAAAAAGTGCATGACCTGCGTATAAGCCAACCTACAACTCCGAGACAACTCAAGATGCACGACGTTAGTTATAAATGCATTTATTTAGGCAAACTTATATTTAAGATATTACATGAATACTTGTCTAGAGGTTGGCATGCATAATTATTAAAAAGAATGGTATAAACTTGTTTGAAAAGTAATTTATTTAATTTTCTGTTTTCTTATTGTTTCTGCCTAATTTAGATTTGTGTATAATTTGATCGAACGATGACAAGAATTTAGCAATCGCGAGATGCTGTAACACTACCTCTCTCTTTTTGACTTGATTATTGTTTGTTCATGCATTATTGCGATGGACATTTTATATCAGTGCATCGGTAATTATATTTTTTACTTTGCTTTGAAAAAGTATGACAACACAATGAACAACAATACAGTTTGATTCAACGCTTGCAATTAGGCTGCTGAATGTATTTACATAATGGCGCCACTGCATGTACATTGTAGGTTTGATTATGAGTGAATTAAGTACATCCCTTGGAGTCGAATCGTGGGCACCATTGCGCTAAACTTCAATGATATCTCCAAAATACAATAATACAGTTTCAGAAATAATGCTTCGAAAATTATGCTAATACAGAAAAAGCTGAGTTGTAGTTTGCTTTGATGTAAGCGACCTTACATCATACCTGTCAACTTTCATGGTGGGAGGAAGAAACAAAACTCCCAATTTTTGTGGCTGCTCCTCGCCTACTGCCTGACTTCATAATACCTTCTGATTTTTGCAGAGAACTCCCGATTATTCCATTATGTCCTTGATTTTCATTTCTTCTAAACAAGAAAAGTCCTACAAGTTGTGTTGTAACACCTGTGAATTATTGTTGTGATGAAATAATTACTTTACTATAAAGAATTCACTTCTTCACTAAATATAATGTTAAGTTTAAACATTATTCACATAAATTAATGACTTTTTGTACCTCTACAATAATTAAAAAACTAAAAAAACTAAACCAGAACAATAAAATCGTCCACAATTAATTTCAATCCCATGAATGATCACTACATATGCTGTAAACTTCATATGCTATGGTGCCATTCCCATGAAAGAAACTTACACGAGTGAACACCTGGCATTTTTATAAGTAAGGTTTTAAGTGATGCTATGCACCGTGTAAGTACTGTACATTATAGTTCAGCATGGTCTCCCTAGTAAACTCAACCGGCCCGCGAATTATTAAGTCTGTATTTACCTTTATTTAACTTCATGTTGGAGAAATCAGAAAATATGCACATGCAAAATAATAACAAGATAAATCATATTACTTTATAACAGTTTAATAATTGTCAGGTCACCGAAAGTTACTTTTTTTTACATGCCTATGTCTTAGGACATGGAAAAAATTATTGTTTCATGTCCCAAGATTTACAGCCATTACAGTAGTAAAAAAAACAACCTAAAAACTGTCAAGTTTCGACATTGGCCTGTGGATAAGCTGACCCCTCCCCTTTCTTCCAGGCCTTTATTTTTTCCTAAATTATTTGGCTTTTACATGGGTATATATGGTAACTTATGACTCCCACATATCATGTTTGCTCATCATGAGATAGTACCCAAGTTTCAATTTCTTTCATGTCAACATCATTCATGATACACCAAAGCCTGTGGTATTACAGAAAAAATTGTTGTTGTTTAAACAGAAGAAAAAAAAACAACAATTAGTAAAGTTCAACAAATAATTTATTTCCCTACAATACAAAATGAAAATTCAAAAGGACCTTACAGTATGTGAATTAAATCCCATAGTCCTAAAAGTGTTATTACAAATCCCAAATTATAGTGTTCCAAATGAATTCTTGTGGTGTTCCAAATAAATTCCTACCTTGAATGTGCTGATGTACCAACAGTCTTGGCTATACTGAAAGACCAACAGTCTTGATGTATCACAATTCATAATATCCTTCAATGAATTCACAAACTCCCTAAACAGCGTTTTAGTCCAAAAGTCAATAAGCACTTTGTAATTCCAACAAATAATTAAAATAAATAAATCCTCTCAAACTATAAATGAACACAACTAAAAAACAGGAATAAGTCTGATGTACACAAATTTATATACAGACTGTCACCTGACTTATAACACAATGGAAATTTCCAACAAATTCATCAACAGGGTCTGGTTTGTCACTTAATTTATGCAAAGTACTATACAAATAGATAGACAATGGCTTTTCCAAGGGAAAACCAATGTCATTATTTCAAATCCAAGTAAACATATTTACATATATCATCTTAAAGTATTAATCTACAATTATGGACAAAAATGAATTACATGTAAGTACATGTAATAAGTTACTGACAACTGACCCTTACAATCTACAGGCATTGACAAAAGTTACAGATTCAATATACCACCATGTCGGCCAATTTTGCACATCAGGAAATCTGTGCAACGATACATCATTTCTGTAAACATTGGATCACGTGTTATTTTGGGTCAAAAATCCATTTGTATCATGAAAGTATGATCAATTAAGAAAAGTGATATTCATAAAGTGTACAAAAATATCCCACATTTCAACTCTAAATGCATATGAAAATGTGATTTATAAATGTCAACATAATGACCCACTCCATGACCTTCTTGAACCTATAACCCATTAAATCCAATTTACTATGTATCTTTTAGAATCATACAAATAAATACATTATTTTAAAGATGGAAATGTATCACTCAAAAAATAAATTCTGCATCTTAAACCAAGTTTCCAATTTTGCAAAAAGTTGTCCACACATACAAAATCATCTGCTACCCAATGTGTCAACTTGCTGCTAGAAGAGGATTCTTAAGAAATTCCCTGGCGTATAGTCTGTTTCTAAATTCTTAGTAATTTATCCCCATAAACAAGACTTTGTAAACACATTACATCTATTCTTTGTTGTTTCATTTCCACATAATAGCTTATTTTTTTTATAAAATGTTGAACTTGACTGAAATTTTTACAAGAGCGATTTAGTTTGCTTAATATTTCATGCCATTTATTAGTATTGTTACGTTGAATTTTGTAAAACTAGCTATAAACATGACCTAACTACTCGACTGAACTGCTGTCAGAAATAGTCCAAAGTAATGTATTTCATTTCTATAGCCCGATGGATAAACATTACATCTTTTCAAAGCTCTGCACAGAATAGGCAGACATATCATGAGTTATGAAAACAGAGGTTGTATCCCATGTGTCCAAAATTAATATTATTTTGAACAGAATATTCTGGTGACAATTGCCTCTTTTCAAATGGTAAGCATTGCAGTATTTTATTTTTGTCAATCAGTCGAATTTGGTATCCATTTTGCTTCAATATTGTAGACAGAAACCTTATGTGTGCAGAAATGCCTGACAGCATTGTAGATATCCATTAGTTCTACAATGATACCAAATAATGTAGTCTTTCTACCAATGTTATAAAATAATAAGGAAAAAAAATCATTTTTGAGACCAGGTTGTTTTAGGCTGAAAATGACCTGTTTCATAACCAACTTTTAGATTTGCAGTACAAGTGAGATTCATATTTACACCATAATTTGTATTTTTTATCTGTAATTTTTTTGTACACACACCAGTGAAAACTATCACATGATATGATAGCTATTATCCCCCTCCCCCATCTAGTTCTAGCAGAGTTATCCCATTTATGCATTGTGGACAATCTCTAAATCCATGCATGAAATTTGACATCAGAGTGACCCCTAGCCACTCCACCTGACATCTCTTTACAACTGACCACTACTACATGTACATCATCCCAACTAAGCCTTCACAGTGAAATGTTCTGGCCATCAAATGATTCAATTAATTTGTATGTAATTGCTCAGGGCTGATGACATCAAGACCATAGTAGCATGAAACCCATGTAAAAAGTGATTACCAAACTGATAGGATCTGGCCTGAAGATTAGTAACTCCATAAATAACTGTCCAGAAATATGGTCACAAAACAAAGTCAGTTGAGTCTTCATTCCAGAACAGTTGCTTTGAGTCTACATTGGACTGATTGGTGGAAAATGACCAAAAATTAATGAAAACAAGGAAATCTAATATGCATAATAACCAAAATAATTGAAAGACAGTAGTGGTAGTCTTTATTCCTGTGAATTTCATTTGAAATGAACATTGTTTATTTTGGTTGGTGAAAAATTACCAAGATCAGAGAATGAATGGTAAATTGGTAAACATGAATTGAGATGGTCTCCATCATTAAATGACAGCCTATGGTAAAGTACTTTTGACAATCTGGATTGAGATCATATGAGGTAAACAGACCAATTAGATTTTATGACTTATTGTTTTTATTTGGAAATTAAATGAAAACTTTTTTATAAGATCATTCAATACTTTTGTTAAAGTTCCAAGTTAATAGTAAAATGAAAAGACAAGTTTTCAATCCAATTTTAAGTTTTTATGTATCCAAAGTTCTCACTAAGATTCTGAAAGTTGGAGTCCAGGAATCCTTCCATGAAGCTGTGGTACCTCCATTGGTACAGTATCAGACTTGTAACCCTTCACTGGATCAATACCTGTCCAGGTCAGCTGCCACAATATGTCCTTTGAAAATGTGCTCAAGTCCCATTTCTTGGGCATGATATAGCCAATAACATGTTAAACTTCCAATAACTAGATTTTTTTTCCCTTTGCAAAACACCAAGGGCAATATGTACATTTTTTAAAATTCAATTGATTCTTCTCTGTAAATACAAAGTGCTCTTCAAAAATAACATTCTTGGAAATAGAGACTTGAATTTATAGTGAAATTTCAAATAAGGATATATTCTAGGATTCTATTATTATGATCCAACAAAAGACTGTTGCTACATTACCATTGTACAGTTCACACAGGCAAATCAACACTTCTACCATTAAATTTAATTTGGATTTCCACTAATGTTTATTTAGAACTTTAATTATTAGGACTTGTGTCTGTAGCTCTAGGATTATTTTGGATTCTGGATCTTTTCTACTACTTATTTTTAGACCATAGAGTCGCAATACTGGCTATCATATGTAGGTAGTATGGCTTTCATAAAATAAATACTACTTGAGCTATTTTCCCAGTTGCTGATAACACGTCAAAACAATTCAAGCCCTATGATTCAGACACCAAACTGATGAACAAAATTCAGAAAACTATGTTAGAAATTATATTACTCTTAACTTTTTACAACTTGTTTCATGAATTAGGTCAATAAATTCTCGTTACTCACAAGGTCAAACATGATTGGGAACTCATGAGATTGGTGTACAATTGTATTAATATTTAACAGTTCATTTATGTATGTGATATTATCATGATTATATCATACTGGAGACAATTATCATGATAGTATCATACTGGAGACAATAATCTTGATAATATCATACTAGAGACAATTATCATAATAATATCATACTAGAGACAATTATCATGATAATGTCATACTAGAGACAATTATCATGATAATATCATACTAGAGACAATTTTATCATGATAATATCATACTGGAGACAAAACTCTTGATAATAGCATATTGGAGACAATTATCATGATTATATCATACTAGAGACAATTATCATGATAATATAATGGAGACAATTATCATGAAATATCATACTGGAGACAATTATCATGATAATATCATACTAGAGACAATTATCATAATTATATCATACTAGAGACAATTATCATGATAATATAATGGAGACAATTATCATGAAATATACAAGAGACAATTATCATGATAGTATCATACTGGAGACAATTATCATTAAATATCATACCAGAGACAATTATCATGATAATATCATACTGGAGACAATAATCATGATAATATCGTACTGGAGACAATAATCTTGATAATAGCATACTGGAGACAATCTTGATAATATACTGGAGACAGCATGGTAGTCATATTGAATATGCAAGCAGAAACATTTTCATTTAGTACCCACAAGAAAATGGGATGAATGTGTGTGTAAAATTTCATGGCAATCCTCCAAGTAGTTAAGAAGGAGTAGCAATAACAAACTTGTGCAACTGGAATGACGGACAGATCACAGACCATCACATAAACCTTTCTGATCTATGACCAGTAGATGTTTTCTAATTCCATACCTCCATACTCTCAAACAAAGCTGGAACTACTTTATCCTCAAAGTTTCCTGGGTTACACCTAAACAATCATGAACAATTTATGCCATAGCCTCACTGAACATGCAAAAGGAAATGAGTAACATTATCTGTAACAAATCAGTTATCATCAAGTTCTTTGTCCAATACTGCTATTAACAGCTTTTGAGAAGTCCCCATCTGAGCCACTCACAATGTTCCACCAGAACAGAATATCTGTTATCAGACTGGATTCAGATTGAAACTTTTATCGTCCATTTGTTGGTGAAATCTTCACAGTTGCAAAATTTGAAACTGTATAATAGCAGCTGTCAATCATACATAAGGGTCTGTTGCTCATAGGCATCAAAGAATCTGTGTTATTTACAGTGAAATTATGTGACTGTTGTTTCACCTGCTTCATTTATAAAACTGACATTCATGCACATATCATCTGATCAAAATATAATTCTGTTTATGATTTAAGATGAAGTTCATATTAAAATGGTTGAAATGTTAACCAATTTCTTTGTTTTTCAGTTATGTATAGTGATTTTATTATTTTATATGAAAAATGTATAGATACATAACAAAGCTATCATTATCACATTAATCCAATCTTCACTGCTATATCTTGTCAACATCAGAAGATCCTGGGTGGTGACACAATGCTTCACGTCTTGTCATGATCTGGATTTTCTGATACTGACAACACAATGTGATCTATCAATCAAAATCACACAAATATGACAATACACTAATACAATGAATGAAAACCACCCATGGAAAGACTGAGATGTCAAGAGTGATTTACAATCAGATAGCATTTGAAGAATCAGTCATCTTTATTTTGATCATATATTTCGACAAAAATAATTTTAGAAGTCTCGTATATTCAGTACATGTGTATTTAGAAGTGGTTGATCAACTCTTTTGCAATAATTTTATCCTTTTACTTCTGTCCAAACAATGTAAAGAAACCTATGCAAGACCTGACGACAGGCACACCTTGTTGGGCTTCTCTCGAATAGCATCAATTAATCATGTTGTTCCAAAGGAAAATTAATCCTCTGAGAAATGGATAATTAAATTCCAATCTGACAACAAAAAGAAAACACTGAATTTACACTGAAATAATAACCAAGTGCTCATTTCGTAAGCAGTCATGAGGCTGAATATACACAACTCTGAACTAATTCTCACTACAAGTGTACTGTAAGGGACTAACCATTTAATTATTGGACTAGAATGGTCTTTCCAATTAGGATCATTTTTTCCTTTCATTACAAAATAAATTAGTTTCAAGAAAAATAAGACATGGAATAATGTCTTTCTTACAAATCAGAACAAGGCCCTTGTTTTGAAGCATTTAACCCAGCACCCCTTTAGAAAATTAAATGGCCTCTCCCTAATAGAGACTTGACTTCTATGGATGTTTTGAGACATCAAGGCAGCAACCAGTGTCAACAGCATTATAAAATATTGACAAGGATTAGCATCATGAAATGAGGTCAAATATCACCACAGGAAATGTATATATTTATAATATGAAGGCATCTGACTTGGAATGTTGTAACAGCCCTGATATTATTGTTGTTGTTGTAGAGTTTAATGCCATTTTTCAGCACAGGATAGGCTATACATGGTAGCCAGTATAAATGGTGGAGGAAAAACCCAGGAAAACCCATTAACAAACCACCAACCCACAAGAAGCTACTGGCAAGCCTTCTCACATAACCACATTAGCTGAATCTGAGAATCGAACCCACACAGAGGTGAGATGGCAGTGATCCATAATTGTGAGCCCTTTGGACCACTCGGACACTCAGGGCCCAGCACAATGTGTGTTTGACAACTGTTTGTAATTAATTTAAACTAATCTTATTGCTGAAATGACTAATAAGGTGAAAATGTTTGAAATCTCAAATGTTCAGAGATTTAAATTTCAAACAAATTTAGGGCATTCTGAATGAGCATTGTCTCCTCATGCATCTTATTATATTCTCATTTTTGACGGGGGAAAATATAAAAACAAAATTTGGTATTATCATAGACAAAATAGTATATCATATGGAAATGATATGTCAATAACTTAATCATACTATTGATCTATTTCTTATAATTTTGTCAACATAGATATTACAATATGCAATTTCTGATTTCTGACAGTTTGGAGTGTTTGGTTATTGAGACCAAACTACATGTATGATGAAAATTAATTTCTTTGAGTAGTGTTCGGCATATTTCTGTATGTCACATATTCCTTTACAGCTTGAGTTACTGTGACCAAGAAGATAAAATGTGTGCCTTAGACCACCCACCCACCCACCCCCACACATTCTTGACTTTAGAGATGACTCCGTACCCAGTGTACTTTTTTTATATTTTACTTCTGAACATTGCCTACAAATGATGACATGTCATCCATCGAAAAAGTTGTTGTTGTTGATCTAGGGTTTAACGCCATTTTTCAGCACAAGATAGGCTATACATGGCGGCCAGTATAACTGGTGGAGGAAGAACCCTGGAAAACCCAGGGAAGAACCACCGACCCACGAGAAGCTACTGGCAGGCTTTCCCCATTGAAAAAGTAAAAATTTGGTTAACACTGCATTTTAGCATTATATTTTAAATTCACACTGGTGAAAAGTTAAACTGAATCACAAAAATCTTTCATGGCAGAAACATCTTTTTGACTAGGTGCAATGATGCCGCTAACTGTAGAAAGTTAAGTTTGACAATCAATGAAATGTGTACAAGCAAATTGTTTTTAATGTTAAGTACAACTGAGTAATATAACTTAAGCAGTAGCAATTTGTATTCCATATTTGGGGGGGGGAGGAACTTAATAAGAAATAGTAAATTATCTTGAATTCTTAGGAACAGGTTAATCTTATTTTTCTGTATTATGCATAGTACACAATAGAAAAATGAACTGGAAAAGAAAAAAGTAAAACATGAATTTCATCTGAAGCTCAAGTTCACTTGGAGATATAAATAGTATTTAGGGACAATAAATGGGTATAAGTTTAATCAGGTTCAAGTAAGTATTGAGATTCTGTATAACAAGTTACTTATAATTACTGGTGGTAATTTTTTTAAATTGCAATAATTGTGGTACAAGACAGTTCCAATGAAATGAAGCTGAGTGCAATATGTCTCATTGTTAATAGAAAAAGGTCAAATTAATTTTGTAAACAGTTCATAGCAAGACCATTGTCCATTTTAAACAATTAATCTGATGCAATAAATTAAAGACAATAAACAGTCAATTTTTATACTAGTTACTAGTGTACTGATTAGTTCAGGAGTTTTTATTTCAATCACTGATTATTATTTTTTATGAGAATAAAACAATGGAACAGCATATGGTTATAAAGTGTGATTCACTTGTCTCCATGTACACTGTTTATTGTCCACCTAATGGCAAAAAAAAAACAAATTCACAGAAGAGCTGCTCTTGTTCTTTTTGGTTATCGGTTTGCTTATGAAATTAACATGTCAGTAGCAAATAGAACAAGCCATATTTATGGCTTTGGTTGTGCCTGGTTATTAGTTTTACACAAGAAATTAACATGTCAGTAGCAAAGAAACAAGCCATATTTATGGTTTCTGTTGTGCCAGGTTATTAGTTTTACATGAGTATTTATATTTCAAAAAGAGTATGTGTCATCCTACATGCAATGATATTTTTTATTAATTCTCTCGAATATCACGAAGTGTGGGATTTTGAAAAGTCATGTGATGTGTACTATATGAATATATTCTCAGTGGAACTGATAAACAATGAAAACTGGATCTCAGATCTTGATCCTCTACCCTACAATGTTTAAAGACAGACAGAAAGGAAAGGAGTGGTGGGGGAAATAAATGCCTGTATATAGATATACCTTCATTTGATCCAAGCCTCATTTTCTTTGGTATTTGACCATTTGTCATCCTCACTTTAAAAAATCCTGTTCAAATTCTGATGACTTCCTCTTGTCAGAAATCTGTATGTGACATTTTAGTTACACAACCTGGGGAAAAAAAAGGGAAATACTGTTGATATAATAACCAGCACCATATTAACTTCTCCTATGTTTGTTATCTGTCAAATTCATTTCATGTATTTAGCTTTCTGGAATCTTTCGGACTGCAGATCAATTCAGATCTAAAGAGGTTAGCTGTACATTTTATACGTATAGCAATATAAAAACAGTTTACTGATACTCAATAATTGGGATATTTCTTCAAGATTATATAAATACTATAAAGTAACTTATTTTTATAGGTATACGTTTTTGTGCTTCTGCAGAAATACTACTTTGCAGCAGTAATATATATATATATATATATATATATATATTACTTCTAGGCCTAATCATACTGCTAACATCACAGACACTGATCTGCCATCCCATAATATCTGTTCTACTGATTAGTCTTAGCAAACTGCACAGACCCAAATCTGCCAGCACCTTATTTAACAGCAGATCTGGGTCTTTGCAGTTTGCAGTTGACTCAACTTATAAGTCAGTATATCTGGTGAATAAATTGGTGGGTATACTCCATCTGTCTTTGAGAGTTTTACTGTTACAGATTATAGTTTCTAATGTTGTTAGTGAAACTTCAATGCAAAGGGACATGCTTTGCAGACTCATGTACATAAGGTGTTTGTAAGTACATCAGGTGTTTGTCCTGTTGGATATTCTAGGCAAGGCTACAGTACAATGAAGCAAGATTGCAGACCCATGTACATCAGGTGAGACCACAGTACAATGGAGCAAGTTTGTACTCCCATGTACATCAGGTTAGACTTTAGTACTGTCAGGGCGACAGACCCATATACGTTAGGTGAGATTTTAGTACAATGGGGCAAGCTTGCAGACCCATGTACATCAGGTGATACTAATGTACAATGGGACCAACTTACATCAAGTTAGATATAGTACAAAGGGGCAAGCTTGCAGACCCATGTACATCTGGTAAGATATTAGTACAAAGGGGCAACCTTACAGACAAATGTCATGTGAGATTTTAATACAATGAGGTGAGCTTGTAGACCCATGTACATCAGGTGAGAATTAAGTAAAATGAGGCAAGCTTGCAGAACAATGTAAGTCATGTAAGATTTTAGTACAATGGGGCAAGCTTGCAGACCCATGTACATATATGTCAGGTGAAAAATTAGTACCATGGGGTCAGCTTACAGACCCATGTACATCAGGTGACACCACAATATGCAACAGTATAAACATTATTAATTTATTTCCCATATAACTTCATTTATTAAATAATAAATGCACTTAAATTACACAAAATTAAAATGAATACAGGTAACTTCCAAGAGGAATATTGCCTAATTCTTATGCTGACACCCTTGTGGGCCAGTAACCTAAATGCAAAGTAACGGAACAAAAAACGTAACCAAACATACCTACAAGTCAGGAGAGACTTAATTCCAAACATAAATAAAACAAGTTCTATGGGTAATTTAACATGGTAAAAATGACATAAGTAATGAAAATGCTCAATTCACGATGTATGACTTAGAGCAAAAGAAATTTTCTCTTTGACATATTTTTTAGCATCAGTAAAGATGGCTTCAACCAGAAGAAAAAAAAGGACTAGAGCACTCTTTGAACTTCATGGATCACAATACAATGCCGTTATACAGAGTTAATCCTCTAGCTCAGACTGATTCTCAATCAATAGGTACAGCTAGATATGTTTAACAAGTGATTATTCTTACGTAACCAATGAAATATGGTGAATAAAAATAGCATTGTTCCACATACATAGGTCACATGCTCCACTTTATGCAAAGTTTATTGTTGCATGACATGAAGGCAGATATACATGAGGGTCCTACAAATAGAGACACAGAAGGGAATATCAGTTCTCTGTCAAATATTTAAGAATGAACATGCCACATTTTATCGGCAAAGAAAAGGCTTTATTGGGAAAACAATACCTTTTTATCACATTTTTGACAGACAAATCACTTAGACTATTAAGCAGGCCCAAACTAAATTTAATGGAACAACAGGCATTGGGTTATCTGATTTCTTAAGTACTGCTTTCATTTTCATACTTGTCACTTATCAATTTTATTCACCTATTCAGATTTGGGATTATTCATTACTATAATGCTTTTATGTTGTAGATTAATTTTCAAAACAAATCTAGATTAATTTTCAAAACAAATCATGAAAAATTCCAAGATGCACAGAAAGAATCTGACTTTCTGTTAATGCATTTGAAAGTGTTTTTTCAAGTTTCTTTTCAGAATACATGTCAGAAACAAAACTAAATATCCCCTCTATCAAAACACCAAATTTCATGTTTGGAAACCTCTTCCATTGGTAAACAAAAAGCCAAGCAAACAGACCCTGGGAATAGGTACCATGTTGTTCTTTTGATGGTCCTATGATCACTGATCTCAACTGTTAAAGAAGTGACGTGGGTACCTCATTTCACATTAATAGGGCATTTATTTGTAATGTAATTGGACATATTTGTTGTCTCTCTGACAAAGACCACCAATTACACAGTGATGACTCATTCTCTGCTCTTTGGCACAGCAATTTTGAAATAAGTTACTTTGTGTAAATAACTGAAAAAGGATGTTAAATTTCTCAAAAAGAAACCCTTCAAAACTATCTTATGAACATTATTTAAGCACATAATATGGTGGGTATTACAAATAAATATTAGACTAAACTTCATGGTTTTGTGAAATATAAAGTCAGCAGAATAATAGATCACTTCAAAATTTCCAGATGTAAAAATTGTCCTATTGGGTGCTAGACATAGGTCAAGCAACAGCTTGAGGGCCTCAAGGTAGATAAGTTTTTAGCTAATTGTGTTACCCTCTTTAAATAAGGTCATTATTATTATTATTATTATTATTATAAATACCAATCCCTGTGTAATTTTAATCCCAGTTAAAGCAGGGAGGACTGGTAATATAGGTGCAGATGCTGACATAATATACCTTATCAACAAAGCATTTCACAAAGTACA
Organism: Sinohyriopsis cumingii; assembly: GCA_028554795.2. NCBI lineage: Eukaryota > Metazoa > Mollusca > Bivalvia > Unionida > Unionidae > Sinohyriopsis > Sinohyriopsis cumingii. The sequence continues at coordinate 18,009,166 of CM068829.1, forward strand.
CCATAAATGCCTTTTAATATTTGTTAAAGAAAGACTGAACAATTACTGGTTAGGTCTGTAAATTTCAGGCCATTTACTAAAATGTATGTCAATGTGGTCATGTAGGCACATTTATGCATATATTAATTGTTGTTCGAAACTTGAATGCTAAATTATTTTAACCTAAGTATAACCAATTTGGTCATTGAAAGCTCTGCATCTTAAATGTGATCAGAAATTTTCCAGATGAAAATTATTGATTGCTATGAAGTTGTACATGCGTAGCTTTCATTATGATATCACAATGCATAACATTCAATCCAGTTTGTATTAAATCACACCTTTAGGCTGACATCCCAAAATTTCAAATTACTTTAACACTGAATTTTGATATATGTATACTCCAATGCTGTATTATTGCGGACTCTGTATTACTGTTGCAAACTGAATTTTCTGATTAAATCTGGACACACATTATCAATCAGTTGTTTAAAGACAGAAATAAAGCTGTAGCCAATAAGGATGCAAATATCTTATAGCGCAATTTCCAATAAAATGTCAACATTTTTTATAAGTTTACAGTGAAAACAAATGAACATCACTTGTTTGAAAAGTACATGTAATTACATTGATCATCATACATAAAACTCGGTCGACCTTGTTATACCTACTTTGGCTTTAATTGCTAAATATGTTCATTGTATCATCTGATGTTTGTTGATTATAGGTCATATACTGATTGTGACATATATGTCCTTACAAGGTTAAGCTTGAAATTTCATTCCATGGTAGCCAATATGGACCAAAATTGACAAAATGTTGCTTATGATCATACTTTTCATACATAAATAAGAATAGTTTATTTTAAATATATTTCTATTTCTTTGTCCACATTGTATTTAAAATTCATATAATGTTAAATAATATTTGTTTTTAATTTGCAATGTTGTTAATCGTGGATTTTCATTTTAATTACATTTGTGTCCTCGATTTAATCATCGGATTGCTTCGTTTATTGTGGCAATATTCTGCCAGTACAATGTGGACATTCCTTCTCATAGGTAAGTTGCAATTTATGTTTGTTATAATGCATGCATACGTTTGGCAAATACCAAGATAATATAGAGTTGTTCCCCCATGGTAGGTTAATCTGGGACAACCACCATATGCTGTTTTATTTACATTTACTAGCTTCAATTGACAAAGATTTTTCTAAACGAATAGAAAGGGAAAGTCATTGAGGCTTTACAAATTATAAATAAGCAGCAAACAGTTTTAATATGTACCAATAAGAACATTAAGTTGTGCGATAATACAGATATTTCTCTGGTTGTGTAAATAATGACCTCCACGAGGAACACCGATGTATGAGATCTAAATGTGATGTGATGTGATTTTTTTTTTTAACGTAGCTTTAACAATTTTTCAGTCATATCGCTACGATGTCTGCAGTGTGGCAGTTTATAGTGATGTCTAGCACTGGGGAATCATGCCGCAGACATGTAGCATGATGTCCCACCCAGTCACATTATCCTGACACCAGGCCGACCAGTCCTAACACTAACCTCTTAATGCTGAACGCCAAGCGAGGAAGCTGTTAGTAACATTTTTTAAGTCTCTGGTATGACTCGGCCGGAGATCAAACCCACGACCTCCCGAGATCTAAATGAAGGAGACTGTTGCTATTTAAATGCATATTTAATCAAATTCTAGCGAAATTACTCCCATTACTGGGACCTGTATAACTTGTACTATATCAATAACTTGAATAAGCAACTAAACAAGCGCGTTTTATAAAACCTGACTGAGATACATGACCAAAACAAAGGCCAATATAAATTTGTTATTTATTTATCATTTTCCATAATCTCCTCTCAAATCTCTATTTACTCTATCAACTACATTTAAACCTGCAAGATATTTATTTAAATAATGACAAGTGTGGCCCTCCAATACGGCAGACGAGTAAACCGATAGTCAGTATACCTGGTAGGTCTCTATGTCTATTGGATCACTAAATCTTTTTGTGGTCAAAATTTTTAACAATAAACTTTTACTCCCAGTGAGGTAAAATTAAAACGTATTCAAGAAATATTCAACTTTTCACATACAAATGCGATATTACCTCACCGATTCATAAAGTCTCAAGGAGGCAGCCATCTTATTACGGTACCCAATGACTTTACTCATATCATAATTATATCCTACCGGTAATCAACATCCCGGTAGATCGGTATTCGTGGGAGGGGGTGTTTTTTTTTTTTCGTTTCGTTTTGTTTTGTTTATTTGTTTGTTTGTTTGTTTGTTTGCTTGTTTGTTTTTATGGAAGCCCTTTTTTTGTTTTTACTTGTTTGCTTGTTTGTTTTTATGTAAGCCCTTTTTTGTTTTTGTTTTTACTGTTTTCTTTTTAATCTCTCACCAGATGAATGAAATTACCTGTTATCCATATTACTACCAGTCATGATAAATAGAGAACAAAAATATACTAATCATATATATATATATATATATATATATATATATATATATATATATATATATATATATATACATATAAGAACCCACCTCCCTGTTTGTCATATCTATCGTTTCTTGCAATCTAATCTGTTCTGATTCATGTAATCTATAATTGATTTTGCTGTTTAGAACTGTTTCACACAGACCATAGATATATTTAAAGCTTTGTAAATGATGCATTTTTCGCAGAAACCAATCGATCCGTCAGACTGTTAAACTTTGCAAATAGTGACCACCAATTAAATACATTTGTCCAAAGTATCAAATTTGACTAAGGGCAGTGCGAATTCAAACAACCAGCCCTTATGTAATCCCATGGAAGTAATACAGTATGTAACTCTGCGGACAATGAAAATCCAACGTCAGAAAAGGAATGCAGTTTCTGAGGAACATTGGTTACAAGGTGAAATTAACCTTGAGACGCCATCTTTCTGCGAATCTAAGGAAAAGGAGAATTTCCACGATGCAAACGACCGTAAGTTATGGAATGTCAAACTGTTAACATAACAATTTTTGATATACTCTCCGGTACTTACTTTCTGATTCACACAGACACACACACACACACTATTCAGTGTAATACAAACATACTATCACACAAGGTAAGAATATCGAGAGGGTCAACGGATTTTAGGTTTCAGCTTGGTTGTCATGATAGACATAAATATACACAAACAAATAAACATAAAACAAGGACTGGCAATGATTCTGAGTTGTATATCTCTTTTCTAGAGATCTAAATGACGCTGAAAAGGACTGTTGAATTTCATTAACAAAAGAAAATAATAGTTATATCATGGGAATTGTATTATAGCCTCAAAGTTTATAGCCTCAAGTGGAAAGTTAACATTACGTGGTTGGTTAGAAGCCATATCGTCCCGTTCCCCACACCCCCATACGTACATTTATGGAGTCTAATAATTACTGCCTCAATTGGTCATGTTGCTTTAATTTCTTTCTCTTTACTCCTCCATCACCTCTCTGAAAAACTGTTTAGCAATTCAGAGAGGCGATAATCCTCTTTACGTGTCTTGTATGATGGTAGCAAAGCAACCCCATTTCTTCCACCTGATCCTGGAGGCGTTGCATTCTTTCCAGGAAGCTGATCGCATCAGTACGCCGACTTTGCAATGATTTGTCATTCCTCTTCTTGCCTGGTCAAGGATGAAAGGTACGACTGACCTTGACCACGACTAGAATTTATAACGTGTGCGACCATTCGGTCATTTACATTTGATTGATGTACACACGGTGTACTGTTTAATTACTCTTAATGGGTGCAAAGCTTTTACTTTTCCTTAAATTACCTTAGCTGGCGGCGTAGTTTTTCATGCACGTGAGGGCGGGCATAGGGACGACTTGCGTATTAGGCCTCCAATCTACCAATCCTCTCTCACGGGTGTAGCCCTCCTTTCCCGATTAGGTTGACCAATTTAAACATAATTTCTATTTTTAGAATTTATATAATTTTCCAATTATTAGGTTTTCATTTCTCTATTTGAGTTGTCTTGCTGATGGTAGTTCTGCTATTGTTTATTCGTTTTTTCCTGTTGTAAGATCTGGACCCTATCTCCTATACCACTCTTTTCTTTTTACTGTTTCTTTTATTGCTGCTTTTTTGTGTGTCCATACCTAGAGGTTATATTTTCCCTCTCTTGCCAATGTTAGAGATGTTCCTCAGGATATGTCTATACACCAAAGTTATGGTAATATTTCCTGCTTTAAAGAAATCCGGATTTATAGCTGTGTTTTTTTTAGTGGTTCTTGTTTTTCCTATATTTTATTTCTTTATTGTATGGGGCAGTCGCTAAAAACATGGCTAGACGTTTCTGGGATGTGACAATGAAGGCTGTTAATCCCTGCTTTTTTATAACCGAAATGAACCTACCGAAGCTGCTGCCTATGAGTATTTGAACAGTTTTGATTCTGTTCATGACTTTGGTGTCAAAGGGGTCTGTCAGATTTAGGGCGTGTTATCTATAATTTATTTGCATTTTTGTTAGATTTTTTCTTCTCCTTTTTCCTTAATTATGCGTTGTGGGTTATACAAATTATGTAGTTTACCTTGTCCAAAATCACAGTTTTTTTAAACAACATTGTTGACTTTTGCTGACTGAAGGATACATATTAGGATTATTATCTTGGTCTGAGTCAAGGACATTGTGTTTACTATGTTCTTTATTATACTTTTAGTAACCGACCATCTAATTATAACTACGATTTTATCTTGTAAACATTTGGAACCTGCTAGAATGAAAGTTTAAATTATGCAAAAGTTTATTTTAGAAAATGCTAATTGTCACAGGTAAGATAGAGGAGGACAAAATCTTGTTTACCGGAAAAAATTATTTATTCCTTTAGTAACATCTAAAGTAGAAATCGGTCTTACTGTTCCATCCAAAATTTAATTTTTCTCTCGAATTTATTTAGTCCAACAATTTATTAATTGGAAATACAAAGTGCTCATCTAAAATAATTATCTCCGAAATAGAGACTTGGATTTATACTGAAATTCAAATAAGGATAAAGTCTTGGATATTATTATTATTATTATTGTGATTCAACAACAGACTGTTGCCACATCATTACTATTCACGTAATCATAGGCACATCAACACTTTCAGCGTTGGATTTGTTTTGGAATACAACTAGAAGGCACCACTTGGTCCCTTTTTCAAAATCTTTTGCCAAAGACCAAAGGTGTCGGCTTGAGGGAATTTTTAATAGGACACACTCTATACTTTCTGGACATTCGCTAGCGGAGGATATAATTCCGAGGAGAATAATTTAAAATGTTTTCTGTCATGGTTTTCATTACTTTGGACGTATTTAAGCTGGAAAAAGTTGATGATTGTTGATGTGTTTGGTATTTGTTTTTATTTTATTCACTCTACGTCACCTTGCATATATGGGACCTGTTGGTTCTGGGATACAACCACCTTATAACGAATAACGAATAATGTATATAGGCCGAATTTTCGTATTTCTAATCTGAGGTATCAATTATATATATATATATATATATATATATATATATATATATATATATATATATATATATATATATATATATATATATATATATATATATATATATTGATTTGGGGTGATTTTTAGCGCTTTGTGTGGTGGTCCCAGATTAGGGTAGATTTTGGACCACCTTTTATTTTCTCTATTGTTTTGGACGTCAGGCATGGGATTTTATGTTCATTCTATGATTCATGTACCGACCGTTGCCGCCTTGTGCGGCGGAGCCTGGTTGTGTATAGAGACTACAAACAGTTTGTCTAATCAGGAGTCGGCAACCTTAATTCACCCAGCGTACCGCTGTTTTCCAGATTCAATACAAATTAATGAGCGCGTGCCACCAGTAAGAGAGTAACACTGTTAAAATCGAGATTTTTGGTTGCCCTTCGTGTGCCACACAAATCTCTTGTGACGTGCCATCTTGTGGCACGCGTGCCGTGGGTGTTGCGGATCCCTGCTCTATTCATATATATATATATATATATATATATATATATATATATATATATATATATATATATATATAAGTTATCTATTATAATACTATTGTGTTACTTGCCACCTTGTGTGGCTGGGCCTTATGGCATGGATTTAGGGCCACATTTATGTTATTATTATCTTTTTTTGTAAGGGTCTTTTACAGTTTTCAGTTGTATTAGTTCCTGGCCTTACGTCATTTTTCTTATTAGGAGATGAAAGAAGATATGTAGTATTTGTTTGTGAAGATTGACAATGTTTGGTTATTAGGGTTTAGCAGTGGTACTGAATGTGAAGATTGACGATGTTTGGTTATTAGGGTTTAGCAGTGTTATTGAATGTGAAGATTGACGATGTTTGGTTATTAGGGTTTATCAGTGTTATTAAATGTGAAGATTGACAATGTTTGGTTATTAGGGTTTAGCAATTATATTTAATGTGAAGATTGACAATGTTTGGTTATTATAGTTCATCAGTTGTATTTAATGGGAAGATTGAGGTGTGTGTGTTATTTTGGATTTTTAACGTATCTTTAACAATTGTTCAGTCATATCGCTACGATGTCTGCAGTGTTGCAGTTCACAGTGATGTCTAGCACTGGGGAATCGTGCCTCAGACATGTAGCACGCTGTCCAACCCAGTCACATTATCCTGACACCAGGCCGACCAGTCCTAAAACTAACCTCTTAATGCTGAGTGCCAAGCGATGCAGCTTTTAGTACCATTTTTGTAAGTCTTTGGTATGACTCGGCCAGGGATCGAACCCACGACCTCCCGCATCCGAGGCGGACGCTCTAACCACTAGGCCACCGGAGTGGTTAATGTGAAGATTGACAATGTTTGGTTATTAGGGTTTAGCAGTGGTATGTAATGACTGGTTTTAGGTTTTGTTACTGGTTAATGAAGTAGTGTTAGTCTGTTGATAGTCTTGCAAATCATTGTACTATTTGTTGAGACGTATGTTAGAGTGTGTAGGAGTTTCTACCTCCACGGAAGGTGCAATCAGTCACATTTGTGTTACCTGCCCCCTCCCCTAGTGGGGTCCGTCAACCTATCACCTGTCCGGTGTGTGAGTACCGCCTCATCCAGAATAGATAGACATTTTAATTTATTGTCCTATTCTTTGCTTATGTTAAGTTTTGAGTTGTTTTAAGTTATATATTTGAGTTAGAGAAGCTTGCACGCTGGACTGGTTGTCATGAATGACGACAAATTAAGAAGTATGCGGTGTATGTATTTATTTTATTCCCGAAGAGCGTGCTATGCGCGCATAGTATAGGTGGTTCGTCGGGTCGTGGTTCCATTCCATCAGTACGATAAATTAACTGTTGCGCCTTGTGCACGCCTTTGAAACTCCAGAACTGAATGATTGCACTCAAAGTAGAGGTAAAATCTTGTTGAGTGGTTAATGTATAAAAATACAAGACCTTCAGCAGTGTTGCCACTGAAAATTAAAATGTGTGCAGTCCACATCGTAAAGCTGGCGGGTAGTGACGAGTAGTGGTTCTCAAACTCACCCAACAAATCATTAAGAACTCGGCGATGTTGGCATTAACCAGTCGTACAAGACATAAAGGCCATACACGACTTTTCAGTCAGTTCAGTAAGTTTAGTCTCACCATCAGTTTTCAGCAAGCATCGGAGCGAGCAACATGTAATGATTTAACCATGATGCAGGCGATGACATCGATAATCCCTAGTCAAGCCCTGAATGCAATTAAAGGCCTCGGTCTTAACATTGCATCAGGGTGATGCCTACGGGACCAGGCTCAAGGAACAATAATTATCAGAGAATTAGTCCCTCAAAACAACATGCCCCTCCCCCCCCCCCAACTGATGGATTCAGCCAGTGACACCTCCACCCACTATAAGAACATAAAACGTTCCTCCTGCGACAGAAACAAGGAAGAACCCTCCCATGCCTACATTATCTGCGACTCCAACGCAACAAGGGTGTAAAGAAGAAAGAAATCCAGAAAGGAAAAGGAGGGAATAGAAGGGACCAGAAGGCAAGAGTCGGAAACAAGAGACAACAATCCGCTAGAATAACAGCAACAATAACGACAGCAACGTCATGGACAGCTACAAAATCAGCAAAACCTGGAAACAAATTTAAGGCACCACCGCCACCACAACTAGAAAAAAAACAGGGGTGAAGAAACTGTAGCCGACTATAGTGCGGAGGGCTGCAGTGGCCAAGCACCTTTGTATCCGACAGAGGAGTGGGTAATGGAAGTCCTGATGGCAAAACGATTGTCAGACCAGCAACACTCGGAAGATTTAAAGATCGTTAAGGATGCTCATAAGAAGCTGCGAAGAGAGGGTCAGCTGACCAAGAGAGAAATAACGAATGTCCTCCACGCAGCCGGGAATATCAGTTCACTGGGTGAAAAATACTGCAAGTGTCCAGTCTAGTGATATTGATGTTAACGAATTGTTCAGAGCCTTCAGCATCCCGGCCCAACCCATCCATTACTCTTCAGAATTAGGACGATACATTTATTGATGGATGATCTTATCATCCCATACTCCGCCCAGTGGGGATTAGACAGAAGTTCATGCCGCCTGAACACTAAGGGCTTACACTTTAGCTGCAACGACTCAAGATCTACTTGCAAGCAGCGGTAGACTACAAGGTTTTGAGACATAACCACCATCACCACCATCGCCGCTCCAGACTGTCATTGAGCCATACACACAGGACCGACAAGAGGGTATGGCAACCAGGGATATATCCCCTGGTCCCGGGCCCATAAGGGGGCTCGGGCCTAACAACACTTTTTAATTTTATAAAAGAAAAAATTTGTTTGAACAAGAGGTAGGAGAGGACAGGGTGATGCTGTCTCCGCCACTTCTCCTCCATTGCCTCGTCTGGACATGATCAAACTGAAAATAATTAAATAGTACGATGTAAGTACAGTAAATAACGTCCATGACCGAAAGGTCGTAAAAGTCTATAATTAAAGATCGCCATCATCATCGTTAGTCTTGCCGTCATTCCATTTCATATAGAGTCTGCCACCAGCCGTAGGGGAGAGAATATCGTTGGAGCCTAGCCGCTGCAGACGAGAAATGGAGGGAACTACCTTCCGTCCATTGGAAATGGGTGAGGAGAGGGGAAAACCTGCTGTCCGGTGACTAAGAGCAAAAGCAGCAAGGAAAGCAGCTAAAAAAATCATGACTGGACTTCAGTCACTATAGCTACCGGGACAAGCACTTCGAACAAGCCACAGCGGTTGGAAGAAGAATGCACAGCGTTTTGAATGGTTAGAGTAGGATCAGCAATTCAGGCTAGGAACTTTGGGGGTGGGGTGGAGGTGTCGAGTTTCACTTACAACCACCACGTGTGATGAACAACCAGGGTCTAGCTGCTTCGAATAGAGCTGACTGAATTGAATTTTTATTTTACTTTCAAACCCCCTTTCGATCACAAATCTTTGAAAAGTACACATTTGACTTCTTCGAAACACCGTCTAAAATAAAACTATAGTTTTAGCAAGAACGTGAAAAAAAGAAGGAAGATCACTAAATTATTGAAGGATAATTCTTACCCGTGAACAAATGGATACATGGAAATTTCATTACCGTCTGCCTCGCAGTCTCCCTGGAATCCAGTGGCGTATGCTAAAGACGAAAACCTTAGGACGTTCAACCCTAAGTCAGCAATACAGACTACGGTGATCGACCAGGAACTCACTGGATAGCCGTGTACGTTTTACTTATTTTTTTTTCGGAAAAAATTAAGTACACTTTGTACACTAAATTCTAAATTTGAATGCAATAAATACATTTTAACTTGATAAATGATTACAATAAATATGTGTGGCTAACACATAATTGGCCGATAGGGTCTGCCCGAAATAAAAAATGAACAAGTTTAGACAAAGAGAGCGTAGCTAGCGTTTTAATTTTCAATTCCGCTGTTGCTGTGCGCCTCCGGACATGCATTTTCTAATATGTGGCAAAATGAATTAGTATACACCGTGCGTACAGTTAAATAGCCGTGAACGCCGATATATCATTTAAATTACACTCATTCGATCAATTCAATCTTGCCAGCCATCGCTGACTTGTCAGCAAAGACCATGCCATTAGGCCTAGGGAATTTAATGTAGCCCTGTGCACATCTACATGATACAAACAATTATTGTGCAAAACAGGACAGAGAAATCAGACCACATATTTACAGACGGCAGAGAATCTGGTTGTTGTAGGGTTTAACGCATTTTTTCAGCACACGATAGGCTATACATGGCGGCCAAAATTAATGGTTGAGGAAGAACCTGGGAAAACCCCCGGAAAGAACCATCGACCCACGAGAAGCTACTGGCAAGCTTTCTCACATAGCCAGATTGGCCCAATCTGAGACTCGAACCCACGCAGACAGAGGTGAGATGGCAGTGATCCGTAACGGAGAGCGCCTTAGACCATTCGGTCACTCGGGGCCACGAATCTGGTTGACGCTGCGATAAAGGAGAAACGAAAGAGCAGAAACTATGGGACAGTAAGAAGAAGACGAATGGAAACGATGAGGGGGAGGAGAAATTGGAGACAGATGATGTGTTTAACTTTAGGATCAATGTTAAAATTAGGCGTCCCGTCGCTATTGCGAAATTAACAGCGAGACCTGTTCGTCATGGATATCATCGTCGTTAACATCATTGATCCAGGACGACGACCATATTCCCTTTTCAGGGACATCAACATCTCTTAGAATAGAGATACTGCTCTCAATGTTAATTGTTGTTTATTTGTAAATGGATTTCTATTTCTTCTAATAAATGAAAACTAAAACTAACCCCTCCTACCCCTGTGTAATGGTGTATTTATCGGTATAGCTAGTATGTATAAACACTCCTTAACCCTAGTATAATGTTAAATCTATGTGAAAAATAAGAAGAATGGTTTATTTTAGGTCTGCGCAATTTCTCTTGGCTTCCCTAACGGCCCTGCTTAAAGTACGTATACATGTGCGTTCACCAAATATTAAGTAGTTTTGCCTACGGAGAAAAAGTAAAGGGGAGGCAAAATAGGGATAAGAAATTGGTGCGTCTCAATGCCAGCTGGATCAGGGTTCAGATCAGGATGCGGAAAGGGTGAAGGGGTACAAGGGCTGGTCGTCTGATGAGGAGGTGAAAGACGAGGATTGAGGAAAAGAGGCCAATGAGCCTCCAACTAAGCTCGTAATCTCCACTAAAACAAGTTGGACTAGACATGATAGATGTGGAGACAGTGCTGGCATAACCCAAATGCCAGAAAAGAGAGATACTATTAAAAGTCATTCCACATCTGTGTCTCATGTTTTATGTGTGTCAATTTCTATGTTGATAACCTAATTAAAACTTAAAACCCGTTGCCCCACCCGTTGTGTGATAGTATGTTCGTGTGGGTTTAGTGTATCTGTAAACATTCATATCCTTTATGTGCTGACATGTTTCGCTGGGTAGTCTTGTGTGTGTGTGTGTGTGTGTGTGTGTGTGTGGTTATAAAAAATGTTGGTTCTGGATGTATATAAAAAAGTGGTGAATTGGATATTATATCAAAGAATGTGGGGGACAGCGATCAAAAATACGTGCTTTATAGTATTCTTTTTACAAATAAATTGGTGTTTTGAAAAGTACATCAAAATGTGGGGTGGGTGGGTAGTAATAAAAAAAATTGGTGCTCGATGGTATATCAAGAGTGTGTTGGATTGTATCTAAAAAAAAGGTTAAGATCACATTTCCTGAAGAGACGTGTAAATGTTTCAACCTGCAAAAGGTCTAGAAATTCCCCAGTTAATATTACATTATCCATTTAGATCTACAGTATCTCAAACATGTTAAACCTATGGGGAATTTTACCATAGGATTTACAGTATATGGCTCAAGGAGTTGCACCTGCAAACCTACTGTGTTATGTTAAATCCGGTAGAGGGCTCGTGTATCTCACATTACTACTGACATCCAACGGCGCGTTGAACAGTACGTGCGTTTTTATCATTTCTCGTTAGAAACTATAGAAACCCATAGATGTTGAACGTATGGCATAATGTTAATCCAAATGAAGTTCATAGGCTTACATTTGAAGGCAGTCACTTCTAATAATGATGTGTTCTTGACGGCACAGATGTCAGCTAGAGACCCATATTGTTAAACCTATGAACATTTTAAACATTGGATTTCCCATCTTGACACTCATCGTTTTTAACACTCCATTTCTATGGGCAGCCGTCGCCGCCAAAATTACATTAATCAAATGATCTAGTATGAAATCAAATGATTTAACGTAGCAAATGAAATGATAAATCCAGATTCCAAATGATGTGGTGTCACATGAAATGATTTAACGAACAAAACCGAATGATGAATTTAGATTTCAAATGACGTGGTATTAAATGAAATGATGTAGAGTGAAATGAAACGATTTAACCCATCAAACGGAATGATGAATTCAGATTCCAAATGATGTTGTGTGATATGAAATGATGTAGCATGAAATGAAATGATTGAACCCCAAAAATGAAATAATGAATTCAGATTTCAAATGATGTGGCGTTAAATGAAATGATCTGGTATTAAATAAAATGATTTAAAGAACAAAAGGGAATGATGATATCTGCTTCCAGATGACGTGCTATTAAATAAAATGATATAGTCTAAAATGAAATAATTTAACTCAACAAATGAAATCATGATTTTAAATTCCAGATGATCTGGTATTAAATAAAATGATTTAAAGAACAAAACGGATTGATGAAATCTGCTTCCAAATGACATATTATTAAATGAAATTACGTAGTATGAAATGAAATGATTTAACTCAACAAATGAAATGATGAATTCAGATTCCAAATGATGTGGTATTCAATTAAATGATTTAAAGAACAAAACGGATTGATGAAATCTGCTTCCAAATGACGTAGTATTAAATGAAATTATGTAGTCTAGAATTAAATGATTTAACCCAAAAAATGAAATGATGTATTCAGATTCCAAATGATCTGGCATTAGTTGAAATGGTCAGAAGAACAGAATGGAATGATCGGCTCATATTCCAAATGATGTGGTATTAAATGAAATGTATGGAAAGTAAACGGTCTGGTCAAAATGCAAATCAGCTAGCGTAAATCCAAAAAAAACCACAGACTAGACTACATAATTTCGTTTAATACTACGTCATTTGGAAGCAGATTTCATCAATCCGTTTTGTTCTTTAAATCATTTAATTTAATACCACATCATTTGGAATCTGAATTCATCATTTCATTTGTTGAGTTAAATCATTTCATTTCATACTACGTAATTTCATTTAATATGTCATTTGGAAGCAGATTTCATCAATCCGTTTTGTTCTTTAAATCATTTTATTTAATACCAGATCATCTGGAATTTAAAATCATGATTTCATTTGTTGAGTTAAATCATTTCATTTTAGACTACATCATTTTATTTAATAGCACGTCATTTGGAAGCAGATATCATCATTCCCGTTTGGTCTTTAAATCATTTTATTTAATACCAGATCATTTCATTTAACGCCACATCATTTGAAACCTGAATTCATTATTTCATTTTTGGGGTTCAATCATTTCATTTCATGCTACATCATTTCATATCACACAACATCATTTGGAATCTGAATTCATCATTCCGTTTGATGGGTTAAATCGTTTCATTTCACTCTACATCATTTCATTTAATACCACGTCATTTGAAATCTAAATTCATCATTCGGTTTTGTTCGTTAAACCATTTCATGTGACACCACATCATTTGGAATCTGGATTTATCATTTCATTTGCTAGTTTAAATCATTTGATTTCATACTAGATCATTTGATTAATGTAATTTTGGCGGCGACGTCTGCCCATACATTTCTTGTTGTAGTTTTAAATCCTCAAATTGGTGGTCTATTACCAAGGAACTATCTACCATACAGAACATGACGCTTAATGAAATCAGATGTAATTCTGGTTTCCGTCCTTAATTAGTTTGTGACTGATATAAATGTAAATATGATACACTTTATTCCATTTGCTTCAACTTTTATGGACGTTTTTATTTGCATAAGTATGCGATATTACTTAATTACGTTCCTTCATAATTTATTTGGTTTAAATTCATATTATTTCTATGGAAGTAATATTTCGGGAATAGAAATCACGTTGCACAATCCAAAGTGTCTGAATCATGCATACGAAAAAAAAAATGAAATCTCGTTCTAAGATAAGCGTTTGTCTGACTTGAGTGGGCGCAAGCTAATGACCTGTTAACGAATCCGGGCACTTTGGTATGGTGAAAAGTGCATCACTTGTGTTGTACAGACTACGAGTTCAATTTGGATAAGTTTATTTAAACAGGTATCTGCTCTTTAGTATTCAAAGCAATGGATGTCACAATGTGTATTGTTCATTTGTGCACCTTCTTTTCAACGTCAAATAAGTTTTAACGGCACAGTTATTGATTTGCTGGAATTTTACATTTTGGCCTGTTTCTCAGATTTGTTTAAGCTGGCGATGTAGGTATGAGGTGGGTTAGGTAAAGCTTTCAAAGATGCAGTTGAACTTAAGTAGAAAATGTCTCAATCATCCAAACTATTCATGCATCTGCTCTCATCCATTCACTTTATTTCTTATGTACTTTGTTCGTAGTTTCTTGTGTACTGAGTGAGTACATGTCACATGGGTCATGAAGGCATTCAACACCGATATTTCAGTAATGGGTGTCATTTCTTAGAATTTGATTATACATACCTTTAAGTGGCAAGTATTCACTTAATTTGGATTCGTGTAAATCTATATTCATTTGGAAGGTCATTTTTTAGATGCCCCAAGAGGTGCATGCGGCAAAATCAATGTTAAAGTATGTTTACATTTTTGGATGAACTGAACCTAAAGGTGTAATCCAGTACAGTCCGGATTGAATGTCAAGCACTGTGATGTCACAATTAAAGTTACGCATATTGATAAACAATTTTGTACTACCCGCGATTGTAACGATTACACTCAACGTGCTATTATTTTGACTCAAGTTTAGTATATGGCCACCATTGTAAAAGACCGTAGAAATTGATAATTTTCTTTGGTAAGTTTCTTGATGACAGTTAAAGTGCAGCTTATTAAAAAATCAGGATTGAATAGACTTTGGTTAAAGAAATGTAATGTTAGATTGAAATGAATAAATGTGCATGCATGACCCATATGACTTGTGCTATAGATATATTTCTTCAATTAACATTACATCGAATGTCGAAGTTAAACACATGCCTTGTCAAGTCCTACATTGTATGACATCGACCCAGATATTTATGTTTTTGTGTCGACTCAGGGGGGATGTAAAACCAAATTTTCAGGAATATCTCACACATTGCCAGCCCATGTCAACCCTTTTCCACAAATTAAAGTCATATGGCTTTAGTCGGATATGACTTTGATCTCTTTTTTCTAATAAATTTAATTCTGACAGAAGCAAATGGACATGATTTTAAGTTCAATTGACCTACATTTCAGTAGACTGGAATGCGATGGAGCTGGTAATGCCAAATTTGGATTTAGTTGAAGACTGTTTCTTTGATGAAATGAATAAAAATGTATTAATATTGGAGAAAGTTTACTTTTGTTCAAGATACTTATCAACCTTTTAACTGTTTGTCTAGTCCAACAATCTAAGACATGTCAATTGATGTTTAGTTTTAGAGATATTCCTCAAAACCATTTCAGTGGCCTAAGTGGTTGGAGCATCCGCCTCTGATGCATGAGGTCACAGGTTCAAACCATGGTGGAGTCTTATAGAAAACTGGAGAAAAAAATGTTGCGAGCAGTTGCCTTGCTTGGCGCTTAGCATAATGAGGTCAGTGCTAGGACTAGTCGGCCTGGTGTCAGGATAATGTGACTGGTTGGAATATGACATTACATGTCTTTGGCATGTTACCCCAGAGCTCGACATGACTGCATACTGCCACACTGCAGACATCATAGCAGTATGACTGAAAAATTGTTGAAGCTACATTAAAAACCTAAATTACACATGCAAGCACACATACATACACACATATTCCAGAAAATTTGGCTTCTCATTCCTGTGTCAGTCGACTTTTAAATGCACTACACAACACAGCTATTTAGGCAGTAAAATGTCAACCCCAAAAACATATCAGGGGTCATTGTAGAACTAATATGTGCTGATCCCATGGGCATTGGACCGATGTTGTACTTAGAAATGGTGTAGACATTGTGTTATCACCGACACACCAATAAGCTTGATGGACATTCTTATGCCCATCATTTTGTCTTATGTCTGTCATCTTCAGTACACATTGCTGAGTTTGAATTACCCACTTGATGCTCTGTGAACATGAACTCATGGTGCGTGGTGTGCAGTAGAGTTTCATCCAACTCATCCCAATAAATAAGTTTAGATTCATTGTATACCATGACAAAACTAACCAAATGAAATGAGTGTGCATGTGCAATTTCAAATGTGTTTTGATGTTTTCAGAAAAACATGGTTCCACATAATTGTAAGAAAATGAATAGAGTCTGAAACATTACATTTAATGACCAGAAAGGGTTTGTTCATATTATGTTGCTGTTGTGTATAAACAGCTGTAATGTTAGTTTTACCTAATGACATAACCTAAATTAGCCCTAATACAGTGAAAACTGTCTTTAAAGACCACCCCCTCTGCCAGAACATAATGGTCTCTCATAACAGGTCTGACTGCTCCGGTGGCCTAGTGGTTAGAGCATCCGCCTCCAATGCAGGAGGTCATGGGTTTGATCCCCGGCCGAGTCATACCAAAGACTTACAAAAATGGTACTAACAGCTGCCTCGCTTGGTGCTCAGTATTAAGAGGCTAGTGTTAGGACTGGTTGGCCTGGTGTCGGGACTGGTCGGCCTGGTGTCAGGATAATGTGGCTGGGTGGGACATCATGTTACATGTCTACGGCATGATTCCCCAGTGCTAGACATCACTATAAACTGTCACACTGCAGACATTGTAGCAATATGACTGAAATTTTTTTAAAGTTATGTTCAAATCTAAAGCGCACAGCAGGTCCAGGGATGGTCCTAGCTTTTAAAAAAGTTGTAGCCAAAACAATAGTCAACCTCAATATTTTGCTGCCAATTTTCAAAAAATGTTGTCAGAGCAAGTAGTGAATATTTAATTAATGTAACAGGCAGTGAAAATTTAAAAAGATGGGATAGTTATTAAATTGTTGACAACAAGTAATACAGCCATAATATTACAAAATAAATCATTACATGACTTTTGCACTACTTCCATGGTCTTTGCATCCAACATCACCATTAATACATAGGTATTACTGTTGTCGCCTGAAATAAATGCATTATCAGATGTTAAATATCTACTTTCCTGACATCTTACAGTCTCTCTCTCTCTCTCTCTTTCTCATTTTTTAAATAGAATTTTGTGGTTCCTTTGAAATCCATGATTGTATGAACAAATTAAGCAGCCAAAAAGGTTGTCGCCAAAAAAAATCACCAGATGATATATTTTGTTGCCAACAAGGACGAAAAATCGCAAGTTGTGACATTGGCGAAGCCCAGGACGATCCCTGAGGTCATAATACTATATAATAAATCTGTACATGGAGAAGGTGGTCTCTCAAGACAGGTTTTATTGTATTAACATTTATGGAACCAAACAGAGTCATAGTAACATGATTCTTGTCTTTTGTCAAGGAGAGCATAGCGTTGTTTTGCTTAAAATCAAATTTTGAAACATTGATTGAGTACTGTCAAGAAAATAGCAACAGCTGCATCAGATGAACAATAAGGATCAAAAAGTTTCCTTTCACATCAAGTTCTTAGTTCATAAATCACCATAAGGAAGTTGGCATGCCACTGAGCATACATGAAGTTTATACCAGAGGTATATAAAGAATCAGTGTTATATATTGCAAATGAAACTAATGTAAAAAAGTGTAAGTATAGAACTATATCAGTATTTGAAAGTTCATTATACTATTACATTACAAACCCAACATACTAAATAATTAATACACTGTGCATAAATATTTTTGTTTTCTGATTCCATCAGGATTACCATTGGCGGCTACTTTTTGAAAGAAAGTTGGCAAATTAAGGGACAGTGAAAAAGCTGAATACAAAATATTATGAGCAGATGTGATTTAGCTACTTCCAGTACCAAATCTGTAAAACTTGTCAAGCTTCCAAATATTTGATGAAGTTCAAATAAAGAAATATAAAAAAATTGTCTGGCTTAAGTTATATTTTCTACCCTTATAAAGTTTTAATACCAATGTAATGGAACATGAAACAATATGACTTTTGTTGTTGCGATAATTTCAAATCATCACTAACATCCTTAAAAAATATTAAGAAAATGTTTCACATGAGAATATATATAAATAACCAATGTAATATTTCTTAGTTCTTATTTCTTGGATTATGAGTTCATGATAAATGGACACATTTTTATACACATCTTAACCATACAGATGCTGCTGTTGACGCTACATTTATTCCTTATATATTTGTAGTAAATGTATGTTAATTATTATCCTGATAATAAAATAAATCTTGAGTTAAATATCTGATTTGTCCATCCTGTTGTGTTAATGTTAGTAAATGACTGCAATATCTTACAAGGAATATTTTGAAAGAAAAACAGAGTTATCTTCCAACTCTTATTTTATTGAAGATAATATACTAGATCAGTACTCCATAATAAATTTAAAATTTTGAGTATTGGTCCCACAGGATTGGCTGAAGAGTATATTTTGTGACTGAAGTTTATAGTTACCTCTTTAATTTCCTGACTGTGTGTGGGTGTTGTGAATTATTTCCTTTTCATTGACAGAAATGAGTGCCTGCAGCCACGGCAGAAGTTTTGCTTATGCAGTAAGTACAATATGATGGATTTGGTTTTTAGTCATCTCAGCTTCCACACTCAGATTTGTTCCAGTTAATGATTTTCCTTGCACATGGAAATGTTTTTCTGTTGAACTTAAGATCATAATGCCTTCCAAACTTAAGACGTGAAATATGATGTTTTTAAGGCATTCATGCAGTGAAGACATGAAATACAATGTTTTTAAAGCATTCATGCAGTGCATAACTAAGGGCATGGTGACCAATGAATCTGATTAAAGGGTACAGCCTGAAATGACCATACCACTGAAGTTGTACAGACCATCTAGTTCATATGTGTTTCACTATTTTATCATATAGGCTGTGTATTGTAAATCATATTGATACATGGCACAGTTGTATCATTTCAACCCATTTTTTGTTGGACAGCATGGGTCAAGCTAGAATTGAATTTTAGGGAGTAATGACTTTTTTGTGTGGATATAACGGAGAAGTGAAAGCTGGACATTCATTTATATGCTCTCGCTTTTCCCTGTTCGGCTCTCACTTCTTCTGTCCACAAATGATATTCCTCCCCAAAATTCAAGTCTAGCTTGATCACTGATAATATTAAAGACAACTTATATTTGATTCACTTTTTTTGAATTTTCTTTTTCAAGGTGTGAATTCAGTCTCGTTTCTTTTTCAGATATGATGTAGTTCACAGAGCTTCTTTTTAAATCTTTCGATACAAAAGTGAAGCCAGCATATTGCATTTATAAAGGATTTATTTAAATTTTACTTGTTCTTTCTGATGGATTGGACTTTGCCCTGTACATGAACAGAAGAAATATTGTACAGTTTGAATGTAAGTATTAGATTTTTTTCCCCCCATCACACGAGTTTTAGCAACAGAAGGGATTTTATTTAAGGTCATTGTTTTAGCAATTATTTCTCCCTCTTAGCAGTGGATTGTCTCTGGCTATTGTGGGAAGTATAACAAATTAAATATTGTAAAAAGTGACTGAAATGAAGAAAAGTTAGGCCTGGCAGGATATTTAATCCACAAGAATATATCACATTTTGGGGCCAGAATGAGTATGTGTGGTTCCTGTCCTTGTGCAGGGACACATCATAGTAGGCAAACCATGTTAAACTGCCCTGGCACCAGAAATTGATATTGATTGGGGGGATGGTCTAATCCGCCAGAACAACCATGCCTCGAATTCTTGTTCAATATCCCAGATTGTTTTGGTGAAATTAAATGCAGTCATTTAGTTGTCTGTCTTCAGTAATTCTGCCTGCAGCTCTCTTTTTCTCTCAGAAATTGAGGATTCAGTAAATGGTATTGTCAGTAACAATTTAGCTGATAATGAATTTAGGTTTTGATATTCTGTTTTCATGATGTTGAGGCAGCGTGCACCCAATCCTTACACACCTGTATTCCTTCCTTTCATTCACTATTTGTTGTCTCCTTCTCTGTTATTCTTTTGTCAAAAAATTTTCCATTCACTTTATTCACATTTATTTGTAAATCATTATCAGCTAAGAAACAGTATATTTATTTCATTTAAAGAACATAGGACATAGTGAAGTGGATCCATGTCAGTGAACCTGATAATTCAGCATAATTTATTTTCCTTATTAATAGGATGGAACCAATGACATCATCGGGGAAAGAAAAACACGAGGTAAGAATTAGCAGCATGATAGTGTACAGAGATCTAGAGTATAATACAACAAAATTATTCTGACTGAATTCATAATTCCAGCCTCAAATGTAAAAGAATTTGAAGTAAATCTAGAACAGAATGAACTAGTGTCCTATTCATCAGAGAGACACTGGGGTGGAAAGTCCCCTCTCCCCACAGGGAGCATGACAATGAGGCTCTCTCATGATCTGATGTTTTCAAACATGTTTGCCATTAAATAAGCTGAGATGGTTCCTCCTCCTGCCTGTTAGTACAGGTGTAGGAGGGTGAAGAGATCGGGTCTTTTGATAAAGTTTACCCCCTCCTTTTGAGGGAATGCAGTCCTCTTAACTAAATTTGACGTATGTTATAAAGATCTTATATTTATTACCATTATTTTTTATTTTATAGTATTTTAACAGCTTTGATGTTTATCTTTAATCATGTTGTACCTGTTCTGATTTAATTTGAAGCATTTATTCTGAAATTCGATGCTGGCTGACAATGTGTTCTCATTTTTTCCTCATAGATGCCTGTTGAAAATATTACTTTTTATCTCCAACATCGAGAGTTTGGTGGCAAAGCAAAGAAGCAGCCAAACCAGAAGATTTCAGAGAAATATGTTGAAGATCTGATTGCGAATCCTGTGGTGACCAATCAGGTAAAGATATAGCTATACTTTCCCATAATGAACTTTAATTTGAAAATGGTTTGTGCATATCTGTAATTATTCAAAGATATCTTGTATATTGGCAGGTAGTCTCATGGTTATCAGGGATGCCAAATTCTGTATATAAAAAAATAGTATGCAAACTTTTCAGTTTTGGACATGTGAAAATTCCAACGGCTTAGTCCTTCATCTGCGTACTTTTGTCTGCAAAATTCACTTATTAGATTCCTTTTTAGGACATAGAATTCTGGTGTTTGTAATTGATTAGATTAAGCCATAGGTCAAGGAGATTAGGACACC
The DNA here is from genome assembly GCA_028554795.2 of Sinohyriopsis cumingii. Taxonomy (NCBI): domain Eukaryota; kingdom Metazoa; phylum Mollusca; class Bivalvia; order Unionida; family Unionidae; genus Sinohyriopsis; species Sinohyriopsis cumingii. Next base: position 18,030,645 of record CM068829.1, read on the forward strand.
TGTTATTTGATCATTGGTCATTTGATCATTGTATGATTTGAGCCTCTCTTTGATAAGCATCACTCTGCAGTTATAATTCATCATATTAAAAAGCATTTATGCAATCTTATCGTTATACAATATTTAGAAAAACTGTGCCAAAATTTTGGGATTTAGTTTGTATTTCAGATGATTATGAACTCCCATGTTTGTATATGTGTATCAGAGGTCTCAGAAACACCCAATCACACGTATTTAGACACCAATTTTTTATCTGAGACACAGAAAATCGCTTGCACAGGAGTCCTATGTATGCAAGCAATAGCTGGGTGGCAAGTTCAATGTCTTGTCAGTCCTGCTTCTTCCACCTGTTGAGTGGGAAATTATGTGGATCAATTGATCATTTTAGCTGTGCTCTTATTTACATTGAGAGAATTCAGTGGCTGAAAGAGCCCCCAGATGTGCATGTTGTCATTATTAGAGTAAATCAAAACATGGCGCAGTAGCTGGGTGGCAAATTCAAAGACTTCGACTAGCTTTTGAGTGGTAGGAAAATGTGCTGATATTTACGACTGAATTCAGAGGAAGAAATACCCATTGATGTACCTGTGATGATTGTATTAGTTGTACCTGTGATGATTGTATTAGTTGTACCTGTGATGATTGTATTAGTACATCAGATGAACAACTTGAGCTTTCATTCTTGTGTTGGTTTCCAAGTGGACCCAAATAAGTAGTGCATTTGACCTCAAAATCAAGACAAGTTGAGACTTAAACAAAATGCCATTTGCAAATTTGGATAAATATTTTGGGGTTAAAGAGCAACTTGATGAAGATTGTCGTGAGATTCAGAAGAGTAATAAAGTTGCTAGAACTGATAGTTTGGATGGAATAGTAGCCAAATCTAAGAAAGTGTGTGATGCTTGGCATAGTGTTTGGAATAAGACCTTTCCTTCGGCTGACAAAATTCAGTCTCATTCTGATGGACAAACAAGAGCTAGATGTCGGTGGTGGAAAATTAAAGCACTGGTTCTTCGCATTTAGCCACTACAGGCATGCCCAATATGCTTATGGGAAGGGACTGCATTGTGGCAGTTTACAGTGATGTCACACACTGGTTCATCATGCTACAAACATGTAGCATCATGTCCCATTCAGTCACATTATCCTGACACCAGGCCGACCAGTCCTAACACTGCCCTCTTAATGCTGGGTGCCAAGTGAGGCAGCTGCTACGACCATTTTTATAAGTATTAGGTATGACTTGGCTGGGGATTGAACTCATGACCTCCTGGAACCGAGAGACACTCCAACCTTTTAGGCTACCAGAGAAATCTCCAATGTTAATAGTCATAAATTCAGCTGTTTTTTTGGTGTCATGTACCTTTCAAGTGATTATCATTTGTGTAATATTCCGATTGCATATTTTCAAGGCTATGATCCTCATAAAACCTGCCAACACAAATTAGTAGAGGCGTCTTGTTTAAGTAAAGAAAATAGAACAGCAAAGAGACTGAGAGATTTGCGGCATAAATCATAAAATAAGACATTCCCAATGGCTATAAAACGGTGGAACATTTTTATTTACATGGTGTCGTGCCTGTTGAATGAATAATGGAGATGCAACCCAAGGAACACTGAACATGCAAAGTTCAACAAAATCACATCAAGACAAAAGGCCTTGGGCATTTAAATGAAGAAACTATCATACAGTTGATGATGTTGATGGAGGAAGGTCTTGAACTTTAGGATATTCATCCTACTCTTTCTATACAGAAATTTGTTAAAGTTTGTTTTAAAAAATGCAAATGTAGTAAGCTGTGTTGCTTAAAGATGAAATTATGGCCAATGTGGGTATATGAGAAAGTTGCCAGTAGCTTCCAGTGAATCATTGGTTCTTGCTGGGGTTTTCCTGGGTTCTTTTTCTACCACTTATATCGGCCACCGTGTAGTGAGAAATGGCATTAAGCCCAAAACAGTAACATAATGATGAAATGAAAAAAAGTGATTGGACTATGGTCATTTGCTTCTTCTTCCAGTATCATAGAAAAGTAATTGATTTGAAATGTTATTAAGAAAATTAAATAAATTAAGACAGAAGAAGTGTTCTGCCTTGAGTCTAGCTGCACACAAAATTAAAAAATTACACTGTACACGCATTGAGAATTTTCATAGTTGTAACATCACAATCACAATTATCATGCTTATCAAATGCCCTAATTTTTGTCATTAATTTATTATAATACTAAATATTTCGTAATAAACGAGCATTAGCAATCTGCTAACATATTTATTGGTTATACAATAATATACATATAATGTTCTAAATTATTTCATGGAAAAAGTGCAATTTTTAGTTCTTTTTTTCAAGGAAGCAATCCAGGACTGCACTTTTCAAAGTCCTGTGTAGAACCATGATTCTTACTTGATGTAACAAAAAGCTAAGCACATTTTCTCCTGTCTTTGCCCTGAAAGGATAAATTTAAATGAGTTTTAGTTTCTGTATAATAGTATTAATTTGTTGAATATTTTACATTGATATTAACACTTGTAAAATTAGATAAAATTAGAAGGAAAAAAAGCAATTTTATTAAGATCTTTTTGCAATATAACTGGGCACCAAGAGCAAGATACCTTTGAAGATAATTGGACTGAGATGGGATCAGCACACTAATTTATAACCCATTATCTACTCATTTCAGCCATGTGCCTTGTCTGGATTTTGCCGTTCAACATTTTTAATGGAGTTTAGTCCAGATGGGTAAGCCTTTATATACATATATAATGTTTCATCAAAATCTTTAGGTTTTTTATACTTTGGAGTTACACAGAATGACCCATGTCAGTCTGTCCCAACATCATTGTGTCACACAGTTCATTAACTTTTGGAAGACTATGCAGACTGAAACTAAATTACATTTGCTGGTTTTCGACCTAGCGGGAGGTGAGAAACTTTCAGTACCTGTGCCATATGACAGTTGTGTCATATCCTACTGGAAACGCCATTCCTCCACTTTGAGTAGTGCACTGATGACCATTTGTAGCTTGGCTATTTCTCAGTTCTTTTCTGTCCATGCTTCATACATGTATGTCGCTGCCATGATAATGGGCTTGTTTCTCACTGTGCAGGAGTTCCTTACACCGCCAGTTTTGATACTGGTCTAGTTAATCCTGAATGAAAATGGTGCTGCTAGACAACCACTATAACCACCACAGCAACCATGTTGAAAATCTTGTTATTGCTACTACTCCTGAATGGTTAGTCATACCTTGAAAATATTATCTCTTCTTCTGTCAACATGTGGTTTTCCCTAATAGGCGTCATATGATATCTAGTTGGTTATCCATTAAATCTGCCATGCCTTTGAGGGACTCTTTGTGGGTTTGTTTGTTGTTTTTTTTTCCAGCAGTTACCTGTGCATTACTCTTGAAAATAAAATGAAAAATATGTGCACATTATAAATTACAAATGTGGCATGCCACAACAGTTGTCCCTCTAGTATTTGGTTTAGCACAGTATCTTAAGTTCCGTGCCATGCACTTGCACAAAACTTGGAGAAGTCAAGAAAGAAACTAATTGATTTCGGAGCCAAATGGTCAAAGGTCAAGGCCATTGTGACTCAACAGAAAATATTTTCTACACACTGACTAGTTGTGGGCCTTGTATGTTCATTAGCTATAATTGCCAAATCATAATTGATGATCAGATTCTTTTCAGTAAGAATAGCATATTTGGCCATTGAAAATTCTTATGTGTCAGCAGGTTTATGCTTTGAAGTCGCTGTGTCCACTAGTGTGAGGTATTTTAGAGGTTATAAAAATGCTGCATTTTACTACATTTCTTGTGAAAGAAAAATACAAGAACTATAGTTTAACAATAAGTCAGATTTCAGCTAAATGAAAAGAAAACCAGTGAAAGCTGGATTAAATATTAAAATAATTGTCAGTAATAGGCAGTTACTAAAGTTTTGTATTGTAAGATCTACAGCAGGAAGATTCCTATTTGGAGCCCTTTGTAGTACACTGGGTCATTGAGCATGTCCATATTTTTTAAGGGAAAATTGGTTACTTTGGGAATTTTTGTGCACCTAGACGAACATTTCAATATGGCCTGCACATAGGGTAAAGGAGAAACCTATCAAGGTTTTTTTTTGTTTTTTAAAAGCCAGAGGTGAAGGTTATTGCCTTATTGAGACTTTGTTTCTGCACAACTTCTAACCTCATACATGTACCTTCACTTAACTTTGTACACAACTCCCTCGATAACTCGCATGCCCACTTATAACACAGGGTCAGGCAAGGCTCCCATTTTTTAAACCAGAAAATACCCTAAAAATTGGTCCCTATTTGTTAAACTTGAAGAAAATCGCAATCAAAATTGGTAACAGACACTTTGATATATTGCTCATTTTAATGTCGAAAACGGTAGATAGGACCTGGAAATTTTAATCAACACTTTGAAATATCAAATTTAAAAATAGGTCATACAATTCTTTTACATTTTCTTTCCAAACAGTATTCCTAGTACAGCACAATTAACAATATGTAAGGAAATTTTGATCAACGAAAATGTCACTTACATCGAATGGAGGCAGTACTTTAATGTAAAAAAAAAAATTAAATAATTTTTGTATCAATTAAAATTTGTGTTCTGATTCTGTCTTTTAGTTCCTTTTAAGTGTAATCGTCATAAATGCAATTGTAGATTGCAATTATTTGTAATTATTTGTAGATTGCATCAATCTACTGTAATAACTATGTCAGCAAGTGTTTCTCTAAGAACCTAATTAAGTGCTGACCATGTTTTGATAACTGACTTCTGGAAGTATTTGTTGTCTTTTTGCACTGAATTAAAAGCTGGCAGGCTTTGTATTACCAGATTAATTATGTCTTTTGAATCAAATAAAGGAGGTGGAATAAAAGAAAAGTTAAAAGGCACGAAAATCCTACAAAACTTAAAATCTAGCAGCCCTGGTCGTATGTTGGGTGAACTCACTTCATTTGATCAATCAAACACTTATAAATGTTTTTGTGTATGTAACATAAACTACCTTAAGTTAACCGACTCTTTCCTAATGGTGATCAAAGATAAGACAGCCAAGCGAAATGAATACTTCACAGATATGGACCATTGTGGGCAAGCAAGTTTCATAGAATTCTTGAACTGGTACTTAAGAGATATCCTCAAGGATGATAAGCAGTTTCATTATTACTTCCAATGAAATCACAACATCAATGAAATCACAACATAAATATTGTACTAATTGAACAATACAAAAATTGAGTTTCAACGTAGATGATTGTCTCACAAAATAAATGTTGCATGTTTTTAAAAAAAAGGAATCTTGTTTGGTGGTGTATCAACAGTTAGTCTAGTTCCCTGCTCTCTGGACTCCCGATTTGACAGGGTAATATTAAACACCACTATGGGAACCAGACTCATCAAGAAAACAAAAAGCACAGATGTAATACACACTTTTTTACATACACATGATGTTGGTTGAAACCAGATGGAACGATGTTTCATATGTTGGACATTTTGAAAATAAATGTTATTTAAACAGAATAATGAACAACTTCAATAGAAAAAGCGCGTTATTAAAAAATTCTTATCAACATGATTGTAAAATGAGGGATTAAGTCAATAAACAGAGCAGCTCCCCCCCCCCATTTTCTCGATGTCAGAGCGATTTTTTTTTCCATTTATGGAAGTCCCTCGGTAACTATAGCCTCAATTATAGTGTGGTCTGTATTTATGGACCCTGAAGTGCGCGAGTTATTGAGGGTGAGGTGTATATGGCTTCCACTCAGGATGTAAAAGTAATCATTTTCAGTGTCAAAGGTCAAGGTGACTGCCTCAAAGGAAAACAGTGGTTGCTGTACAGTAACTTTCTTTCTAGACCATCGACCCTCAGTGATTTCAAAAAGAAAAATGGTTTTCGCACACACTTGTTTTGTTGAAAAACTTTCTGGATGATTTGAAATTGGGCATTTAAAAAGATTCGTTTGAATTTGGGGTTAATAGGTACAAGGACAAGGTCATAGCAGGTCAATTAAAAGTAAAATGGTATGTGCACAAGAAGTTTAATTCTAGATTATGTAACTTAACCAAAATTGCTTGATAGCTTGCACTTGGGGCAACAAAGGAAATCTTTTTGATCAAAATTTCAGAGGCCAAGGATACTGTCACAAGCAAGGGGTAAATCTTCTGGATATTAACTTTTATTATATTACATGCCACATATTGACACACAAATTAATGGTTTGCTCTTTTTTGGATGAAAGTGCACCTTAGATATGGGGTTAGATTGCTTAAATGTCAGCATTAAAATGATAAAAATATCGATCACTAGTTTCTTGTTATCCAGTCAGCTATGCCGTACTAGTACCTACATACAGAATGGGGCATGCATATAATGTACCATTCAGTTCTCTTGTGCTGAATTTACTTCTTTTATTTTTCTTTTAGTAGTTGTATCTTGAAAAAGATCTGGCCTGCAGTTCATAACATTTTTCATATAAATACTATAGAAAACACCAAAGTATACATATTCAATATTTGCAGTGCTCACTTTTTTTTATAAGACTTAAGTTCCAGAGCTGAAATTTTGAGTCAATATATATTCACTAATTTTAGAGATATTTGATCATGGGCTTGTCATCAGTATATTTTGAGATATTGGATCACAAAGTTGTCATCAGTTGCATTGGAGATGCTGGATCACAAACTTATAAATAGATTTTGAGATATTGGATCACAAAGTTATCCTCAATAACTGTAAAGATGCTGAATCATAAATTTATCATAAATAGCTTTTGAGATATTGCATCACAAACTTATCAATAGTTTTGGAGATGCTGGATCACAACATTGTCATCAGTAGCATTGGGGATGCAGGATCACAAAGTTATTATCAATAGCTTTGGAGATATTTAATCACTAAATTATTATCAGGTGCTTGGAAGATATTAGAAAACAAAGTTTCAGGTTTATACTTAAAAACTTGAATTATGCCCATGTTTAAGGTATACTATCACTAATTCAGTGCCCATAGACTGTAATGTTATCAAGTCATAAATAAATTGTGTCAGTTTGGTGTGCTCTAATTAATTCAGGCAGCAGGCTATCAAGTCCTGTCCAGTAATTTTGTCTGGACCTACTTGTAATATTCCTGTATGCAGATATGATATTAGTATTGACCAGACATCTTATATTGCTCTCTCTCTGTCTCTCTCCCCACCAGGCCTTCAGAGTTTAAAATGTAATTATACGTTCTGAAAAGCCGTCTGAAATTAAGAGTAAACTGAGAGAAGATAGAAGGGGAAGTATGGATGATAGTGATCTGAAGGAAATTGTGAACCATGGTATTAAATAACTTCTCAAGAAGCATCCTACCTACCTGCATATTCTAGATTACCCTGATTAACCTACATGTCCAAGATAACCTTGGTTGACCTGCATGTCCAAGATAACCTTGGTTGACCTACATGTCCACGATAACCTTGGTTGACCTACATGTCCAAGATTACTTTGTTTGGCCGATATGTAATTGTATTTCTTTTGGACACACAACTTCTCAACCAAGTATCCATACTTACCTAGACGTCCAAAATTATCCTTATTATCCAAATACTTTGACACAGCTTTACATATGATTGATATCTGTCTTTTGACAGAGCTTTTGCTGAGATAAAATCGGTATAGTTTGCATTTTACTTTTCAGTATAAATGTGCATGAAGTGGATCACTGTCTAATTAAATCTTGCCTGAGAAACAAGAACTGTACATCTTTTCTTCACTTTTTGAATAGATTTATTACTCATTTGCATGTTGTTGTAGGGTTTAATGCCATTTTTCAGCACATGATAGGCTATACATGGTGGCCAGTATTCATGGTGGAGGAAGAACCCGGGAAAACACCGGAAAGAACCACCGACCCTCGAGAAGCTACTGGCAAGCTTTCTCACACACCCACATTGGCCGAATCCGAGACTGGAACCTACGCAGACAGAGGTGGGATGGCAGTGATCCATAACGGAGAGCGCTGTAGACCACTCAGCCACTCGTGGCCCCCCATTTGCATGTTGAAGGTGTTATATGCTTACAGATTATTAAGAAAATATAAATATCATCTCTGTCTCTAACATATCACAGACAGTTTACTGTTGAATGTTCCCAAACAAACAGACTGGTTTCAACTCTCCTAAATAATTATTAGTGTTAGACCCAGTGACATAGATTCGGAGTCCACTCACACTCTCTTCACTAATAGAATTTTGTCCATATTTTCAACATGCTGTTATATTACACCTCCCTCTCTGTCCATAGCTGTGTGGTCATCATTGTCCCTCCCCTTCATTTATCCCATTGATTTTATTATTTGGGTAATAAGAGACTAGTAAGAGACAAGTCGGGTGGGGGGAGAGGGGTTCATTCAGTGGTTGGACTTTATCAGCTGAAGATGTGAATACATGTACCTGTGTAAAGTATAACAGCATAATAAATGTACCCTTGCCACATGCATTTGCACACATTTATGATTGACAGGCTATTGTTTTTTCAGCATACAGTTTGCCACACATATACATGCTCACTAATTTTATCTAACAAAATGTGAGACTCTCCACCAATTTGGTGGCATTTTTTTCAGCTGTTTGTTATGTTGTTTTTTTTTAATTTCAAAACTTCTTGATGAATTTTCTTCATACATGAGATGAATCACTATGAAGCAGGGACCATACATTCCTTGTCAATCAGGCAGGACATACCCTAAGTATTGGCAGCTGTTGTAGCCCTCACCCCCAGTTACTTTAAAATCTGTACTGACTACTTCCAGTTATATGGAATGCCCAGGTCAATATCAGTTTGTAAAGGCAACACCTGGACTCCTTGCCTGTTTCTTTATTTTAGCTCACCTGGCAGAAGACCATGGCATGGCCATGCGTTCATTGTCCATCCTCCATCATTTAGACTTGGTTGAAATGTTTGTTAAAACATGTCCCAACAGAATTGAAGCAGCCAGGTAAAAAATAACTAGTTTTGATTCCTCCAAAATGGTTGAGGAAATTTTAAACAAACTTAGTAGAAATGTTTGTTAGGACATAATATACCAGTCTGTCATGAATAACTCCATGAGTAACACTATAACTTCCTTACCAACCAACTGAAAATCATAATTATCGAGGAATTTTTATCAGTAATATTTTAAAGTCTCTCCTTTTGAATTGTATATGCAGACTGATACAGCCATTATTTGCTAAAATAGAACAACAGTTACATGACTTACTATCAAATTTTTTATATCAGTTTGAATTTGTCAGTAAACTTCTTTTAGGTTATATTCTGAGGAGGTCTGCCAGTTGAGCTGTTTTCAGTTCACCTGAGCATGATGTTTTCAGCTCACCTGGCCATCAGCCTGAAAAGAAGAATAGAACTGTATCCAATTTTTCAAGTGACCCAGTTAATTTTTCATACCATTAAAAAGGCATTTGATAAAAATTCCACATTTTCTGAATATTGTTTACTATGCTGATTTATTTTATTCATAAGTAACAGTAATATACATTACACTCATTATGATACTTACTATTTCTTACAGTATTGTTTGTGCCTTCTGAGCATAGACTAGAAGCACAATTTAGTTGGCTAAGTTTGCTTGGTGATGATTCAGATCAGACCAATTATTTAATTGCATAGAGAGCATCGTGTTAATGAGTAATACGGACATGGTCTTTTATCAAAGGCTCAAATTAGGCCATGCTGGCATGGTTCATATTGGATAAATAAGGGGGAAAAAACTCGATCTGACCAACCGTTACAATTTTTGTTGGCATGAAACCAGAAACATATTATCTTTTTGGTCTGTGGCCAAATGAGGTAATATATTATGGTCTTGCATTCATCATGCATCATGCATCTGCTCAGAATTGCTATTTTAAACCTCTTTCCCCAAAACAACACTTGTCCATATTTGACTAAATTTTGGCTACGAGGATCCTGACTTAAAGATTTTCATATTTGTGCCATTCTGCAATCATTATTAAAAGTAGAAAACCTTGAAATTACTTCTCAAAAGCTGCTGAACAGAATTTTAACCAATTTGACAGAAAGGATCTTGGTATGAAGTCCATTCCAGTTTGTACAGATGTTGCATATTTGCCAGCAGGTATGGTCACTAAAAACACAAAAGCCATTAGTAGGCTTGTCCAAAAGCAAAATACATAGAATTTGATCAAACTGGATATGAAGCATTCTGATATTTTAAAAAAACTTTCAATGGTGCCAGCTGTTTTCAAATACGATTGTCATTATTAAAGACAGAGAAAAACTTAACATGTTTTCTATACAAAAAAATCAAACAACAGAACAAACATGGCTGAAAGCATTATGGCAGAGAGAATTTTCCACTTGGTACAAGTAATGTTGATCTACTGTAAAATATGACCACTGTTACTAAAATTAGAAACCTTTAAACAACTTCACAAAAATGCTGAACAGAATTTGACCATATTTGATGCCAGGCAGTCAGGCATTGAGTGTTTTCACATATATTCCAAATAAGAAAGGAATTGGGTGATGCATTTTTCAAATATTAGGGGAAAAAATAGAACAAAAAACCATCTTAGCACATGCTTGACCCCAGTGCCATATCCAAGTGTGTAACACAGGAAACAACAAAGAAAAGGCAGTTTAGGATCGGATAATATTCCAAATGTATTGTGAATTGGATAAAAGTTTATTAAAATACAAGAATGAGACATTGAAGTAAAAAGCGTCCTTCTTTTTTACCCCGTGGTCCTAACTTAGGGACTTGACTCAAAGGATGGGAGTGTTAAAGGTAGGAAGGTAAATGGGTGATGAGGTTACATTCTTAATATGCAGTCAGTTTTGTTAAGTGCTTATTAAAATGCAAGTGATCAAAAGCACTTGAACCAAATATTGTTTCCAATATATTTCTAAGGCTTATGGCACCACCCAGGGTCAGAACCCAGGAAAAAAAGTAATACTGAGAGAAGTAAAGCATATGTTCCATATCTGGAGTAATGGGGGGGGGGGCACATAAAAATAAGTGATAAAACACTTTAACCAACCCTTTTCCATAATATAATTCTGAACCCCATAACCCCACCCAGGGGCAGGAGTGGTACTGTCAGAAGGGAATTAATGATGTATACTATAAATATGAAATGAAAATAATATATGGAAATATTAGTTATGAAAAACACTCAAATCAAAATAAATGTCCAAGGGCAGGAATGATACTGAGAGATGTTTTGTTCCAAATATGAAGTGAATCGGTTATGGGGTATTGTGATATAAATGCTTAAAAAACACACACAAAAAACAACCAATTTAAACTATGACTGTCCACAATCATCATCACAAAAATGAACAACCCACAGGATGCCTTTTCATGGGATTGGGGATATTGTGGGTCATAGAAAATTTCTAAAGAGGCCACTTTCTCTACTTTAATAGTTGTATTCACTTCTTGCTGACATTATGACCCAGGTCAATAACCTTTTGGTTTTCATCATTGGCTATAAAAGGCAACTAGCTAGGGTGAGCTGTCATCATTGATTGAGATATAAAAGGCCTGATGTAATAACATCCATTAGAGTTCAGGCTACCAAGTGCATAATGCTGTATACAGTCATTTATGGGTTCAAGTTGTAGCTATGTTGCACATGACAACACAAGCTGTAAAACTGGCTAGCATATCTCTTGTTACAATTCAAAAAATGCTAACAAGCATGCAATTTTTGTCAATTTGACAAAGGAACACATTTGTGAATTATTTTGTATTCACATAAAAATTTTATGATGAAAAGATCAGAGTGTGTCTGTTAACACATTAACCCCTGGTGACGAGTTTACGTGGCAGGAGGTAGTAGCCTACTGCTGAGCTCTGTAGCGTCAAGGTCATGCATGATACACTAAAGTGGGTGGTATTATAGAAAGGTAGACAGATGTAGCTCTACAATGATACCAAATAATCTGGAAGTTCTAGTTGCACTACAAAATACAGAGGGAAAAACCTCATTTTCTGCACCCGATTTTTTTTTCCCACCCAAAATTCGTCCTTGGTTGGAATCTGATTTTGTGTCCGGATTTAGACGTTTTGGTCTCAGATCTAAGGCAGACTGGTATGAACTGCAGACAGACAGATGAACCTTTGCAAAAAGTAGGATAAGATGGGCATTTGGAATAAAGAGTGGTCTTGATACAAAAATAATGGGTCCGTTAAGCAAAAAAATAGAACTTCAACTTTTACCCTTCTGCTCATGCATGAGCCAAATAGCCAATGAAAAACAATGTTTCTAACACAACTAGGCATTATGTTATTAGGAATTATTCAGAAATAGCTTTCAAAGTGTGTTTCCTACTCGAATTTCAGGTGAAAACGACAAAATCCTCCATGGGTCAATGTGTTAAAAGATGACAGTTCTATTAACTAGACTCTGATTTCAAACAAGATGTAAATTTTCACTCAGTAACTCATCACCCTTGCAATCCTAGTTCATCTGGCCAATCATCCATCAAATGTCCATAAATATTTGCAGTTTTAAACTACTTCTCAAAAACCACCTGACTGTTTTTGACCAAGCTTGACACCGCTCATTCTGGCATGAAGGGCTTTCAAAATGGTTCTGATCCACCATTAGATATTGCCAATGTTATTAAAAATAATAAAAACACTTTCAGTGACTTCTGAAAAAACTACTGAAGATATTTATATAATATTTGACAGAAAGCATCCTGGTAGGAACTTGTGGATTTACACAAATGATGTTGTTCCACTTCAAATTTAGCCACCATCACTAAAACTAGAAAAATCTTTAAATGGCTTCTTTTCCAAAACTGCTGAATAAAATTTTGGGCAGATTTGTTAGAAAGCATGACGTTATTTCAGATTTGTACAACTGATGATGATGATCAAATATGGCCACTAGTACTATGAGCCGACCAATTTTTTTTCATAACCTACTCTGCAGAGTATGACATGACACACTGGCATAGAGGGCTTTAAATTTTGTACAAATGATACTGATGTGCCATTAAAATATTACCAGTTTGAATGAAAATAATGAGAAACTTAGCAAATTTGACAGACAGCATTCTGGCGTAAAGACCTTTCAGTTTTGCACAATTTGCTTTTATGCCAACACTTGTTTCCATGCCAACGAACATAAAAGACAATCAGTATGAGTTGCAACTTTATTTAAATATTTTAACTTTGGTTTCTCATCCATCGGTAACTAGAACAGCTGCAGGAACCCAAAATGAAGAAAATGGACCAACAGCAAAATAGTACAAGCCAAACAAGGATGCAGAGAATGATGTATGCCAGCTATGTTCATACATTTAAAGAACACTGGAAAATAAATTGGCCATGGATTGAATATGATTGGGTTGCAGGAAAAATGCATTTAACTTTTTTAAAGTTCACAGATTAAGCAGACATGTCCAGTGCCCTATACTGTGGTACAGCAGAATGAAAGCTTGATTGAACTTAAGTTATATTAATCCTGTGACAGTGAAAACAAAGACCATTTAAGACTACTGGACATTTTATTCAGATCAGTAAACAAAGGAAACTGCATTGTTTTAACAACATTTTTGTTTATTAAAGCTTGTACATACAAGTATGCTTTTCTTATTGAATTTAATTTTGTATGTACATTTATTATGCATTGTTTATTTGTTGGTTCTTTTTTCTATTTCATTATATGCCATGGATAATTTGTATTTTGGACTCGACCTTGACCAAAATCATGTTCATTTTCTACCTGACCTGAATCATTGATTTTTAAAAAATTCTTTAAACAACTAATACATAGCTAATTTTTTTCTCTATGAGTATGAGTTAACCATTAGGATTATTGTCTTTGCCTGAGTCAAGGATATTGTGTTTACCATGTTCTTTATTATAATTTTAGCAATGACTTTCTAATTATAATCAAGATTTGATCTTGTAAACATTTGAACCTTCCAGATTGACATTTTGCATGAGGTAATAGGCTTTTTTATAGAAAATTTTAATTGTGACCTGAGGTCAAGTAGTGGATTATATAATCTTGTTTTCTTAATATTATTCTCTTGTGCCATAAGATCTTGAGGCAGAATCATTGTTGTGTCCAGTATTTCTTTGGACTGGAATTTATTTATTCAAATTATTTAATTCAAATTTCTCTTCTCTATAAATACAAAGTCCTCAAAACTACCATTCTTGGAAATAGAGACTTGGATTTATAGTGAAGTTTTTTAATAAGGATATATTCTTGGTTTGTATTGTTGTGATTCAACAAAACACTATTGGCACATAACTATGACACAAGTCAACAAAGGTACATCAAGGCTTCCAGTGTTTGATTTACTTTTTAATATCACTAAAGTTTATTCTGAACTTTAATCATGTCTGAAATTCTAGGATTATTTGATATTTAACTCGCAAAACCTTAAGGTCCTTTTTTTTTTTAAATTTTCACTTTATGTTATAGGGAAGTAAATTATTTGTTGAATTTTACAAAGCTTGTTGCTTCTCACTCTTTTCTGTTAGTTATTCTAAGGCAGTAGAGTTGTAATATGTTCCTCGCAACAGCTCTGCAACTCAGTCCTGTTTATATGCATGTTGAACCTGGCTGTCTCAGAGGGTGACAGGTCCTGGACCTGCCAATCAACAACACTATTTTCAAGTCCTGTCACTAAAATGTTTGGGACCTCACTGGTGGCCTAAGTGGTTAGATCATCTGCCTCGGATGCTGGAGGTAATGGGTTTGAACCCTGTCCAAGTCACACCAAAAACTTATAAAGATGGTACTAACAGGTGCCAGTATAATGTGACTTGGTGGGACATGAAGATATACATGTCTGTGGCATGATGCCCCAGTGCTAGACATCATTATAAACTGTCACTCTGTAGACATCATAGTGATATGACTAAAATTGTTAAAGCTACATTAAAAATCAAAATCACACACACATAACCTGTTTGATGTATTTGAAAAGGCGTGATTAACCTCTTAATGATTAAAATTCAGTTCCATAATTGTGTTGCTCTTTGTTTGAAAGGGGGTAGGGGCATGTCCACATATAGTGATCAAGAGATGGGGATTTCCTGAATTGAGGGGAGCACTTACAGTTTGATACATTATCTGAGAATGTCCATTGGTCTTGCTGAGGTTGCATAAGTTGTGTCTATTGGTGTACAACATCCCATCAATTTAGAAGTGCAACTAGTTCCAAACAAGACAGTAAAATGCCCAATTTATTACATTCTTGTCTAGAGCTCCATACACGTTTATTAAATACCATATTTATATTAAAAAAATGCAGGTGGCAGCTTGGCTGAAAATAATAAAATTGATGTTTCAAAAGAAGCTTGAGTATGGGCAAATTGATAGCTTAAGTTGGCTTGAATCTGCAACCATTTTTATTTTATACTGTCTCTGCTTAGGTTTTTATGGTGGACACCTACAAAGAAATTAGTCAAAAGTGTAAGCATTATTTACTAGTCTTGTCACAAAGTGTAGTAATTTGGCCAAATATTGATGTTATGGTCTGTGGGGAAATGAATTAGTTCTGTATGGCCATAATGCCAGTCAGAGGCAAGACACTACATTCAGCAGAACATCTGTTGGATATGGTAAGATGGATTACTAGATCATCAAATTAAAGGGCTCTAACAAGTGGATAGCTATGGCATGCGTGTGGGGTTTCGTAACACTAGGGTAATGGTGGCTTCACCTTTCACCTATTACAGTACTTCAGCTAAACCAGAAATTGGAATTTTCTTGAACTGACTGACCTTGGGGAATAATTTGATGTGACAGGTAGGCAGAACGTGGCCTCTTTCCCCTCAATGTGACATGACTTAAAAAATGTAAAATTTTAAAATAGAGGATTAATGACAGTAGCCTGAAATAATATGTAATTAAATCAGAAAATGAAAAATAAAGCAAAAGCTTGCATCTGATTCTACCATCAGTAGGTTGAAAATACCATTTTAAATGCCATCTGGTGTGCATACCATTTTATAGTAGAAATATACAACTTTTTAAAACTAAAAGATATTTTTTTAAGTTGTAAAACATGTTTTTGTACATTATGGAAACCAGTTACTTCCTGTCTACTGGGAACAGAATTATTCCACCTATGCAGGGATGTCAGTAATATGATTAAGGCCACCATGTGTGATCAAAATTGATATTGATTATCTTGTTGTATTAGGGCAGGTTACAAATTTGCCTTGTTGCTATAATATAATTTACCCACATACACTTGCATATATCTTATGGATGAATAGAACAAAAACAAAAGTGTACACACTGATGGTTACACTGAATTATATTTTGTGACCTATGTTGCTCTGTTCATATCAGTGTGCACAGAAAGCACATAAGGTATTTTCACTCTGACAGTATCAGAATATTGGCTTCATTTAGCTCTTCTTATTGAACTTGGCAACTGTGTAGGGTTTAAGACTCTGCCCATGTGTGGCTATTTTTAATCATGAGGTCATTGTGCTTGGTGTAACATCCGCTTAATTCATAACCTGCCTTTGAAGAACATAAGGAAAAGGACTATATATTTATTTCAGTCTTGTAAGTAATAGAGGAAACAATGGTGGTCCATAGTAACCTGTGAGTCTTTATTAAAAGTTAGGCCAGGTTGGGGGGGTGGGGTGGGGGGACACTTTTCCCAGAGACAAAATTGAGACTAACCCAAAAGGTCATTTTGGCAGAAACACTTGTGTCTCATGTGTCAAACAAGAGGTTAAGAGCTCAAACTCGAGGCCACATCCTAATTTTTTCAAATTGCTTTCATACTTTTTCA
Organism: Sinohyriopsis cumingii; assembly: GCA_028554795.2. Taxonomy (NCBI): domain Eukaryota; kingdom Metazoa; phylum Mollusca; class Bivalvia; order Unionida; family Unionidae; genus Sinohyriopsis; species Sinohyriopsis cumingii. Next base: position 18,047,461 of record CM068829.1, read on the forward strand.
TATTTTTATGTTCAAACTTTCTTTTAAACTAGCCAATTTTATTTTTTTATATACTTTTTAAAACAATTTATGTTGAAACTTGCTTTTTTAAAATTAATTTCATACCTCACTACTAACAAATAAGGCATACAGATTATGTTTTGATAGGAGAAAGAAATTTCAAAATTTAATAAACAGTAGTACAACTATTTTATACTATACCAGCATGCAAAAATAAAAACAATGACGTACATTTTTGAATATACTTTGAATAGGTTACATCCACTTTTATCATATTTCTTGCATCAAACTTGTACCAAGTGATGTCATTTTGACCTTTTTATTGAAGAGAAGACAATTTCGAATTGTACCTGCATTCACAATCATGATTAAAAAGTTGCAGGGATAGACATTTGAACACATTGGTATTTATTTGAATGAGCCCATGTTCTCTTGTGGACAGTTTTAAATGGCATTATCTTGATCAAAAAATCCCAACAATATCAAAATGTAAGAAAACTCTTCACAAGTTTAACTGCAAGAAAACAATGAGTGGTTCATTTCTAATGTTGTTTTTAAACAAAATTCCAACAGCAGTAAACATGAAATGGGTTTTTTAAGAGAGACCCATTTAGCATTTTAGTGAAAAGATGTGCTTAGATTAATTATAACTCCTGTCCTGGGACAGGCAATTTAAGCTAATTTTAAGTTTATGGGGGATGAAATAATAACATCAAACATATGTTGGCACTATTCCTTAGGTTCAGTGGCTCTTCTGTAATAAAATCGAGGCCTTATTTGAAACTGAGTTAAAAAAGTTCTGTCATTTCTACATTCCATTGTCGATAGGGAGATGACAATGTCTATTCATTGAAAAATAGTGATTCAAGGGGCAATCTGAACTAGAAAGCTATTGAGAGCTTGTTAAGGGTGAAACTTAATAATCCCATTGAATGTCATTAATCGCCAGGCAGTAAACATCTGCAGAAAATTAACAATGCCAGTATATTTTATTATAATAAAGTCGTTACAGTGAACTGCTGTATAAACTCATCCTTTTCATTTAATTGACAATATCCTGGCTCATATTGATTGTGATTGCAAAATTTGCATCCAGAATTTGATTCGTGTTCAAAATGTGCTATTTAATTCTAATATGAAGAGAACTACTTATTTGCGTTCAGTCCCCATTAAAATTCGTTGTTAAGAAACACCTATCAATTAAGAAGTCTACTGATCAGAATTTTCAAAGTGGCTAATTTGATGTCCTAGTTCTTTCACATGTATGCAACAGTTTCATTTGGAAAACACTGACTTGTTAATATGGAATAATCAAAGATGTGTTAATTTTCAAAATGCAGCATATTTGTGTCATACAATTTGTATGATGTCAGCCTACAGTTTAATTACAGTTGCTATTACACATAATAGCCTCCATCATAACAAATAATGTGTCTGCAAATTCTGTTAGTTTTGGGTTTGTTTTGCACAATTCATAAATGAGTAATAGCTTGTGATATATATATATATATATATATATATATATATATATATATATATATATATATATATATATATATATATATATATATATATATATATATATAATGTATCCTAATCATTTTGTAAATGTGATCATGGAAAATAAAGGAATCAAGTGAAATGACTACTCAATGAAAGAACAGCTTTGTATCATAGAGAGGGTTGATAATGGTAAAGTGAGATAAAAGTTTGTACTGAACTCAAATTGCCAAGTCAACACTCTGAGGATGGCTCAGTGATGAGCAGAAATTTTGGGATTACATGCATGATGTTGATTCTCATGATAAATTCAAATGAAAACGGACTGCAAACAATACAGAATTAGATGATGTTGTGTACACAGAGCAATCTTAACAAGGTGTTCCTATTATTGGAAAAATTGTCAACACCCAGGCAAAGAAAATGGCATAAAGTATGGAATCTGGTTCTGATTTCTTAGCAAGCCATGAATGGCTTTGGATATTCCTGCACTGACATACATGCAAAATAAAACAGAATTCATTGTAGGGAGAAATAAGCTTGGCAAATCAGGCAGTGAAATGTGAAGTGTTATTTGTCAAGTGTGTCACAAACTGCAAATATTAGCTTCATGTTAGGTAATGATTAACCTTTGTTTTTTTTCCCTTTTTTGAGAAAATAAATGTTATTTCTTGATATTATTATCCCACAGTTCAAATACTGATAATATACACTGTAATATGTTGCTAAAGGCGAGTGTCCATTTTGGGTTCATTGGATTAATTACAGAGAAGCTCAGCCTTCAGCTATACAGCTACACAATGGGGAGTACTTATTATTTATGGGCTGTGAACCTGCAATGAACTGTCCTTTCTAACTTGAGCTGTCCATTCCTGGCCATGACATGTCATAAGATCTCTGGGGCACTTTGATCACCACCTGGGTCATATCAGGCCATGACCACAGGCTGAACTTGTAGAGACTGGTAGTCAGGCAGCCAGAATGACCAGTATGTTGTGACCCTGAACAGACTAGTTAGCTTTGTAAATGGCCACTGTCCACAATATCCCCCAGGGATCCCATTTAGGAAACTAATTTGAATCAACTTGATCTGTTTGGAAGAAGGTTATTGGGAGAGCGATTTAACCCTTTTTGCTGCCCATGAGCCCTTAAGAGTATTGAGTACTTTTCATACATGTTATACTAATCTGTATTCTGTTTAAATTTTTCCTTATATTTTAAAAACTTTACTATGTTTACCTTTTTTATTTTATATAATTTTTGAAGAATTTTTCACCTTTACTGAGTTTAATTTGTGTATGTGTGTTAGCTTGAAAGGTATGATCCATCCCCATTATTGTAATTTTAAATTGGCATTTCAGCTTAATGCTGGCAGTGCTGACAGTTATTTGCTTGTTCTCTGACTTGTTTTAAGATGAATACATCCCATATATGTAAAAAAAAAATGGGAGAATTTTATTTGGGGTCCTTATTATTAGTGTTGATTTATATTTGCCCCATATTTGCAGACAATAGATAGACCTGAGTGATTTGTCAGTTAAATCATCGAAAAGAAAACAAACTGGTACATTCAAGAAATATTTATTGCTCATGTACATGCATTTACATTACTTTCGATTTACGCCATAACCTCATAAGGTGTAAATTGAGCATCACCTGTGTTGTGAATTTTTTATTGTGAAACAAGTATTTAGGAGTTTTTAACAAGTAGGCTTCTGGTTTCTAATTGCCTATCCTTCATTACTCGTGTAATTAGTCTCAGATTTGGCCAATGTGGGTATGTGAGAAAGCTTGCCAGTAGGTTCTCGTGGGTCGGTGGTTCTTTCCAGGGTTTTCCCGGGTTCTTCCTCCACCATTAATACTGGCTGCCATGTATAGCCTATCGTGTGCTGAAAAATGGTGTTAAACTCTACAATGACAACAACTCATATAATTATGGATACTCATTTTAAAATGTCCCTTTATTGCAGATTAAAATATTATGTTGTAGATTTATTATATTAATTCTGTTATTTGGTTCTTCTTTTGTATCATAGTTGCCTTTTTTGAAGCAGCATTAGTATTAGTAGTGGTTGTTGTGTTCTTTTGTATAAAAAAGCAGAAATTTTAGGACAAGTCCTTAATATGAGACTTAATGTCAGCAGCCAACAATGTCTATTTATCTAACACAATGTTTCCCTTTAACCTCATTCTGACCCCCAAATATTTAGCTAATCCCCAGTCCTTACATCAAGGTTTCTCTTTTACTCAGTCTGAACCCCAGTTCTGACACCAATAGGATTTTTGACTCTTCAATCTTGCATCCCTAGGGGAAGCACTGTAACACAATATATTGCATTATAATAACTCTTCAGCATTTTGCTTTGTGACTCCAAGCTTACCTTGACAGATGAAACATGAGCCATGTTTCAGTTCAAGCCATTCAGGGTGCAAAATATGAGCATCAGTCATTACCAGAATGTATTTTCAAATTTAATGTTTATAAGCAACCAGTCCCCCCCAAAAATGGTTCGGTTTAATGAAAGAACACATATCTGTTGCTGTGACAATGGAGGAGTTGTTTGCAAACAAAAAAATAACAAACTCCAACCCAATATCTGGGAATATTTTATGTACCTTGTGTCCAGTTAAAATGAGAGTGCAGTCAGTGTAGTCATCTTTCTCTGGTAATTCTGTGCATGCTTCTCAGAAGTTTGATGATTTAGTATATGGTATTTTCACTTGACTTTTATCTGCTAATGAAATTGTCATTTTGATATTCTGTTTTCATGATGTTGAGACAATGTTTTTTAGGCCCTGGCTTCAATTCTTTAAGTATGCTATTTGTTCTATTCTTGTCTGTCGTTGTTTTCTATTTCTTTTACATCTTTTCCAAGTCATGGTTAGAATAAAATAATGATATTCACTTTTAGATGTAACTTTCCACAGCTTGTTGCAGCAACCATTCACACACATCCTCTGTCTCTGAATTGAGTGTACGGTGTATCTTTTCAATAAGTATGGTGAAAGGATGCTGATGTTTTAAAATTAAGACAGGTTTACAAGGCCTCTTTGTAGTTTGTTATTTTTGGCTTATTACCTTTACAGTGTCTTTTACATACATACATTTGAACCAAGGTAACCTCAAAGCGTGGACATGATACTGGCAGGATTCATCATAAAAATTTCAAAGAAATTCATCGTCCTGGATGAGAAATTTTAAGAAACTTGAATTAGATTAGCAATTCGTCTGCGTGTACCTAGTGCTGAATTAAGTTTCTCCTCTTATTTCAGAACTAAAGTAGCCTCAACCCATGGAGACCACACAGTGAGGGTGACAGATTTGGCCACAGGACGCTGCATCAGGACACTAAAGGGTCACCCAAGGACCCCTTGGTGTCTGGCATTTCACCCCTCATCTAGTCACATCTTGGCATCAGGATGTCTTGGTGGGGAAGTGAGGATTTGGGATCTATATGTAAGTATTCATTAAAGCTCCAAATGATAAGAAAACTTTAAAATCTGGTAAATGTTTGAAGTGTATATGATTATTTTATTCATTAGTGTAGGCATTAGTGTTGTTCTGATTATCGATTATAATCGATGATCAGTTCGTTGCGTGAACCAATAAGAATCATTTGGGAAACTCCATAATCAATTGTGTTTAAAGGGAGACTACATCTTTTTAGCTGCATACAAAACACAAAAGTTAGTAAAACTCCTTTTTAAATGACCAGCTACATATGACTTCCAGGGTTGGTGCTGGCTTTAAAAAAGTTGTCCACAAAATTGCCAATATTATCAAAAACTGTCGCTTTTTTCATGATACATTACTATCCATTTATCTCAACACCCTCAGGACCAAGGTAATATTGTCGACTTAAGTGGAGGGGGGGGGGCTGAAAATAACTGAAATTTCATATACAAGGGAAATTTGATGGTGACCTGTCGTCTATGACTAGGATTTACACAGAGAGAAAGAAAAAAAAAACAATGGAAATTTTGATTAAATGAAGACAACTAGTCTGAAATAGACTTGTATATTGACAACTTACATTTGTGTAGACCTCTCTGGTGGCCTAGTGGTTAGAGCATCCGCCTCGGATGTGGGTGGTCGTGGGTTCAATCCCCGGCTGAGTCATTCCAAAGACTTATAAAATGGCACTTACAGCTGCCTCACTTGGTGTTGAGTATTAAAAGGTTTGTGTTAGGACTGCTCGGCCTGGTGTCAGAATAATGTGACTGTGTGGGATATCATGTTACATGTCTACGGCATGATGCCCCATTGCTAGACATCACTATAAACTGTCACACTGCAGACATTGTAGCAATATGACCGAAAAATTGTTAAGCTAAGTTAAAATCCAAATCACACACATGCATTTGTGTAGTACACTCTACAATGTGTTAAATAATGTACATGTATATGAAAAATCCATGAATCTGAGTATTAGATCATATGTTATAAAATTCATTTATCAGTCAAATCCCGTTAGAAAATACAACTAACACATATGTATAACAAATGATAATCTTTGTTTGATCTATATCCCATTGTCAACAAACACATTTCACGAAACAATTCACACTGATATTCATTATTCTGGCTGTATAGTTCATATGCTTCATGTACATGTTCTTAAATTGGCGTTGATTTTGGTCAACCAGACACAACTACCATGATGCTGAGGTTCCTAAGGGGATGAGACTATTCATAGGGAAATGAAAACATGTGAACATATTAAAAAGTTTAGCAAACATTCTTGCAAGATGTCCCACCTTCGTTTAATTTGACGGCCAGATATCTTCTCTTTTAAAATATTGGAACAATAATTTGGGTATTACATTGCCATTGGTAACGATCATAAGCATGAACTTTTTTGTTGCAAACAGGAAACTTTCAAGACAATAAATATTTTCCAATCACTACGAAAAATGAAAAAATGCTTTTTTTAAGTTTGATCAAAGGTCTTTGGCTTGCTTTGATGAAGGTAAACGTGTTGAATGCGCCACTAAGGCCCTTTTTAAAGGACCAAACAAATGCTCGTTTGTTATTGCTGCGGCAACATCAAAAATAATTGTAGAACATCGAGATAGAATTTTTTTTCCATTTGCTTAGTATATATACACAACAATCAGTTATTTTCAAATGTAATCAGTTTTCTTTGAAGTGTCGGCAAAACTATTTTTTCTGGTCATTTTTCGAAAAGTAAAAACTGTTGCCATGTCTTGTTGATTGTAGTCGTTCCCATTCCTGTCTTCAGAGGTAGTTGATTGTAGCTAGTCAGATAGCACAAATATTTTGGTTATATTAGAGCATACAGTACTAAGGCCAGGCATCAGCATAAGCGGATTATGGTGTAACAACTCCATGTTTGGGTGATTTGTCAATATGAACAAAAGGATTTGTTCATGTAACAATAGATTACAGTGCAATTTTATATCCAAGTTTGCGGCTTCCTATCATGGTGCCTTTGAATATTTGAATTCCAAACCTAAGACTGTATATACAATTTTAACAGCCAAAACTGTTGTTGCCAAAAAAGTGGCCAGATAGTATAATTTTCACCAATAAGAAAAAAAATCGCAGTTTGTGACATTGATGAAGCCCAGTGTAATCTCTGGACATCCAATATTAAAACCATACCATACTCCATGGGTGCAAACTTTCATCATTAGGAACATATATTGATGATTATGTGATTTTGCTGTCAAATTGTGGATTTAATAAATTTAAGCAAATTTGATGGTTTTATTCAGTTTAAATGTAAAATTCTTTGTAGTATTTGTAAATAATGACAAACAAGAATGTGGCCTTGTGGTTAGAGCGTCTGCCTTGGATGTGAGAGGTCGTGGGTTCAATCCCCGGCCGAGTCATACCAAAGACTTAGAAAAATTGTACTAACAGCTGCCTCACTTGGCGCTCAGCATTAAGAGGTTAGTGTTAGGACTGGTCAGCCTGGTGTCAGGATAATGTGACTGGGTGGGACATCATGCTACATGTCTGTGGCATGATGCCTCAGTGCTAGACATCACTATACACTGCAGACATCGTAGTGACATGACTTAAAAATTGTTAAAGCTATGTTACAAAATCCAAATCATACACACACACACACACAAGAAAACCATGTACTTCTATACTTTAAATGATAGAAACATCATGTATGAATGAAAGGGTTTTGGGGATTGCAACAGTTTTTCAGTTACATAAAACTTATAAACCATAGAATGTGTTCATTTAACAAAATTGTGGAACAAAAGTAACTATAGGATATATTTTAAGAAAGAATTTCTAAACAATATTGCAATATTGTTTTGTTTTCTTCTCTATTTTCTACTTGAACAGATGAAAGAATTTAAAATGTAATTATACTTTTCCCTCCTTGTACCCCAGTAATGAAAAAGTCTCAACAACATGGTAACAAGATGTAATTTTTCTAAATGTTTATCACAATCAAAACAGCTGCTGCTGTCTGTGATACATCTACCTTTTTGCTGCAAATGTTTGTCAGTTTTATCCTCAGATTTACTAAACAAATTCTTTGATTCCTCTGTAAATTTAATCAACAAATTGTACAGGGTTCTCACATTACCGGGAAAAAGTTGGGAGAAATGATAATTTTTTTCCTGACTCTGAAAAGTCAGTTAACTTTGCAAATATTGAAGAAAGTCTGGGAAAACCCGGAAATTTTACTCCACAACTTGAAGCCCGAAACAATTACGGAATTGAGTCATAACTGAACTGATTGTGAGTTACATTTATCTAGTTTTAACCTCTGTATTAGGAGGTTGCAGTATGGATCATTTGGGTGCTTGCCATAAATATATTTGTTGAGACAATCCAAACGCTCAGTGGATTAGGGTTCATCTGTAGACTTTTTGTTCCACACAAAGTTCAATATCCATATCTTTTTTATATGGAAGGTATGAAAACCAGTCTGTTATCACAAGAGGAGAACATAGTGGTGTTAAAGCATAGCCACTTAGCGGATGGGCTAGCAAACTTAAGCGTTGTTAAATCGAGTTAATCAATATGAAAATTATTTCTTTTCTCAGAAATTGTGAGTATTAAAATTGTTAGTCTTTCATCTGCTGAAAGACAATAAAAATGCATTGATGAAATTTGAGCTGGTACTGGCGATTTTGATTGCTAGTCGCACGAGCACATAGAATCTCACAATTGTCATTTTCAAATATTGTAGAAAGAAATATTAAATGAAAGTTGTAATAAAAAGTAAAAAATGCAATAGCACAAAATTCTCTATTTACGAAGCAGGGAACCAGACTACTCTGCTTGATGAATCATACTGGCAAAGTTTCTTATAGTTCTTGAAATAAATATATTGAGAATTATATGTTCTTTCCGGTTTTTACAAAAGGTATCAAACTTTCATTTGATATAACTGAAATTTTGTACAACAACTTTAAAAATGAGTTTGTTATTGATATCATGTGGCTATTGGACTTCCGATGTCTTCTTTTTTTTCTTTGTTTTTTTAGAGTTGGGAAGTCATGTGACTATTAACGCAAATGGAGAGTTTCATGTATGCCATGTTTCGTCTATTCTGTCAGCGGATTAAAGAAATAACAAATATTATGCTTGCCAGTTTTGAGAAAATAAATAATTTTGCTATCCATTTCATGCTGGTATAAGTCTATTTAACATAGTTTAAATTTGCTAGGCCCACTGGTAAGCTATCTTTTGGAGGCAGCAGATTTCAAATTTTTTATATGTAGTTGCTCTGAACCCACACTTCATCAAAAATGTCCAGATGTGAAAAATGGGGTTGGAATATTCGGAGGAAACCCGCATTAGAAAAATGTTGAATCTCTGAGCTGAACTTTGGTGTGAAACTATTACACAGTGACATGTAGCTTGAAGCATTGGTTTCAGATCTTAAATAGAACACAGGAGAAATGGGAAATTAATGTCCCTTTTGTTATATATTAAGCAACAATAAGAGCCCATGTATCATTTAAGGTTTTGGGACTGGTTTACAGAACTACAAGAAGACAAGTTGATTTTACAAAAAATTCTGTCCTTATTTATACAACATTATATAATTTTGAAGGTCTTTTGTCAAAATTTAAATCAGCTCTTTTGTAAATATCTTTAAATGATGGAATTTGCAACCAGAACGTCTTAAGGCGTTTAGGTTGGTTGAAAAATCTTGTTTGAGATTTTATTGGCACATATTAAAATTCAGGGTTAAACTTTTTTCGTTACAAGATAAGATTCTGATATTTTGCATTTATTGGTGGGGTTTTTTCATACTGTGATAGGAAATGTTTACTTTGTATAACATGCACATATATTGCTCTAGAATTCTTTAGAATTAAAGGTTTGAAAGGAACAAAATAATTTATGCTCATTATGTTTCCACATAGCAACATAATGCATGTCAGGAAAGTAAAGTTAGGATTTGTATTCTGTACATTGAAATGGCTTTAAATGCCAGTATATAGGAATATAGTCAGATTTGTTTAGCGTGACTCATTTTGTGGTCTTTTACATGATCATCTTTTCTGATATATATGTTTTTGAGAGTCTTTAAAGAGAAACATCTTCGAATTTGGAAAATACTTGTTTTATAATGCAAAAAGTACTTTAATTCCATTAAGTAATGGTCATTTGTTAACCTTGACAAAATTAATTTCATCCTAGGAAAAACCTGGAAATTTATATTTAGAAAAGAGTGGGAACCATGATTTTGAGTTCCTCCACTTAAACTTGCTCCTTAAAATCATAAAATTCCACATTTTTGAATGTGTGAAGCTGAAATAAATTTTAGCTAAGTTTGGTATTTCAGATTATATACATTGTGGAATGTCTCATGGGAATTAAACACGCAGTCAGATTTTCTCCAAACACAGGCCATTACAAACCATGTCTTGAATCTTAACATGACTCCCTTAGTCCTTTTCACTTTGTCTGAATTTTAAAAAAAATTTCACTACAAGAATTCAGTGGCAAAGTACTCTTTCTTTTCTCTCACTGGTAGTAACTATTAAATTAAGACCAGATCCAGTAATTGTACCCTTTTCAATCTTAATGAAGCAAGATCATATTGATCATGAATCAAAGCCAAGGAGAGAGCAACAATGGAATGACTTGTACCTTTATGCTGAGAACATGATTCTATATATGGTATAGGTAAGAAGATACATGACACCAGCATTAATATAGATAATATGCTCAAAGCATTTCTTTCCTTTCTACAGTATGTGTATGGATTTGCATTCACAATATGATGCAATCTGACAACCCAGGTGAGTAATCAGGCCCACTTTGACCCCTTGTTAGTGGATTATCATGAAACATGGTACATATTAGTCATTATATGCATGTTGACCAATCATTTTACTCACACTATGTTAAGAAATGTTCTGCCCTTATTCTTTGGTGACTATACTCATCTCCATCATGGTGTAAGGTGGGATGTGGGATATATTTATGTGAGTAAATAGCTCAGAATTCCTCTTGTTAAAGGTGAACATATTTTTACCCATGAATATGGTGACATTAGCCATACATACGTACTTAGTCCCACTCTTTTCATGGACTGTTGATTCTCTGCAGACATTATTGACCACAGGCAAGGATGCTTATATTGTCATCATGCACTTGTGTAACTTTCCAGAATTGGTGTTAAATGTATGTACTATTTATTTGTTCCTTAGGGTCCAGGTTGTGAGGTCTGGCAGGTCCAGAGTAATGTCCCAATTGCATCTTTGACCTTTCACCCCATAGACCACGTGTTAGTGTTTGCTGTTGGATGTACATTATACTTCTGGGACTGGAGCAAAGCTGAGCCATTTGCATACTGTGAAACTCGGCATGCATATGAAAGGATCAGGTTAGTTCAGAATGAATATTACCAGTAAATGGAAATAAATTACAATCTTAACCTCCAGATATTATATCTTTCTGATACTTAATTTCACTTATCATCAGTGGAATAATGTTTTTAAATGATTTTGTCATTCTTTTAGCTTCCTTGTGGAATTTTTCTTTGTTGCAGTAAGTGTCCTTAATTTGTAATAGAATTTTTTACTCTCCTGTTCACCACTCCGGTCGTGGGTTTGATCCTTGGCCGAGTCATACCAAAGACTTACAAAAATGGTGCTAACAGCTGCCTCGCTTGGTACTCAGCATTAAGAGGTTAGTGTTAGGACTGGTCGGTCTGGTGTCAGGATAATGTGACTGGGTGGGACATCATGCTACATGCCTGCAGCATGATGCCCCAGTGCACTATAAACTGCCACACTGAAGACATAGTAGCAGTATGACTGAAAAATTGTTAAAGTTACATTAAAAATCCTAATCACATACACACTCTCTTGTTCTTTATTTCCCTAGTTTGCAGTGGGCATATCTGCAAAAGTGTAAAAGAGGAGACCCCATCCACTTTTGACTTAAATTCTTTGGTTGAGGCAGTGAAAGATTGCTTGAAAGCTTTCTGGACTTGGGTTCTTAACACAGGTCAGCTTTCAATGTCATGAAATGGGGTCATAATAGCATTGAGTATTGAATTGTTGTATATTTTAAGAACTTGTGCATACAATGTTGTTAAAATTTTATTTTTTTAAAGAGCATTTATAATATGGATTTCTTTTATTTTTTTTGGTTTCTTGTCATTTGTAATTTGCTTACTCTTTTGAAAATAATACTATTTGGGGAAAATATAATTTGATTTTAAAGGGGCCAGAATTTGTGGGAATAACCCAGTTATTGTGTGTTATGCAGCTTATTACTCAGTTTAAACCTTGCTCACCATGCAAACCAGATCCTGAAAAGAGATGAAATAAATATGCCCGTTCACTAAAAATTGTTGTGCAAAGACTGCAGCATTTGAATTCATAAGGGAGGGAGGGAAGTGAATTATGGTGGGGGTGGATTGGTATTAACAAGAATGTGTAGAAAGATTGGTACTGAGGTTTAGTTTTTAATGGCATTGAGAGTCCAATCATGCTCCACCCCGCTGAGCTACATCCAAATTTTACTTTACATGCATTTTCATCCTATGATATAGCTGGTCCTCAGTGAAAATGGTGCTGCCTGGACATTCACTATGGCCACAACAGCAGCCATTTTAAAGTATTGTGGAAGGTCATATCAACTTAGGATTTCACTGAAAGACTTAAGATGCCTAGTTAGTCCCAAATGAAAATGGTGCTGATCTAACATCCAATATGGCCACTGCAGTGGCCATCTTGAAAATAGTGTTACCACTACTCCTGAATGGATGGTCATATCAAAATATGGTTTTCATGGAAAGACTTCTTATGATGTCTACAATGTCCTTTAAAAAATGGTTCCGATCTGACGTCCAAAAACTATTGTCGCCATGGGGACCATCTTGAAAGTTTTGTTATTGCAACTTCTCCTGATTAGAAAGTCTTACTGATAATGAGAATTTCACTAAAAACTTATAATGTCTAGTTTTCTTAAATGGAAAAAATAATGCTAAACTGACCACCCGATATAGACACCACACAGTGGCCATCTTGAAAATATTGCTGTCACAACTTATTCTGAATAATTGGTTGCATCAGCATGGGGTTTTCACTTTTAAAAAAAACTTCTTGTGATGTCAGGCTGGTCGTGACTGAAAATTGTGCCAGTCTGATATCCAATATGTCCAACACATCACCCATCTTGAAAATCTTGTTATCACTACTCCAGCAGAATGGAAGATTGTATCAGTGTGAGGTTTTTACAAAAAGACTTCAAAATCTGATCTCTGATATGGCTGACACAATTGCCATTTTCAAAATTTCTACTCATTCTCAATGGAAAGTCATATTGAAATGGTGCTGGAAAACTTCTTATGATGTCTGGTTTGTCCTAAATGAAAGTGTGCTGGTCTGTTGATATGGCTGAAATTGTGGCCATTGAAAATCTTGTCTCATCTTCTCCTGAATGAAATGTCACTTCAGCATGGAAGTTTCACTAAAAGACTTCTCATAATGAGTTGTTGACCCTAGATTACAATGTCCAGTATGTGGTTATCTTGAATATAATGTTTCGTTGATCCTAGATTACAATGTCCAGTATGTGGTTATCTTGAATATAATGTTTTTGTTACTTCACTTAAATGGAAAGTCTTTTTGATACAGTATTTTGATCAGAAGAGCTCTTATGGCATCTAGTTGGTCCTAATGAAATTGGATAACTCACAAAATTCCACCATGGTGGCTATCTTAAGAATATTGTTATGTGTACTCATTCCAAATAGATGTATATGTCATCATGTGGTTTTTGCCAGTAGGCTTCTTCATGTTATCTAGTTGGTCCAAAATGAAAACGGGGCCATGTATTTGTACATCTAAGATGGCTGCCTTGATTGCTGTCTTGAAAATATCGATGGATGAAGATTCTGGCATTGGGTTTTCACCAAAAGACTTCTAATGATGTTTTTTTTGTCTTAAATGCAAATGGTGTCACTCTTACATCCAATATGTACACCACAGCAGCTAATTTAAAAATCTTGCCACTGGAGAGTATCGCTGATTGCTTGAACACTTAGCAGTTAAAAGGAAGGAATTGTCTTATCCTGAATCCCTGGAGAAAAAAAATTCCCCATTAGAGCATTACTACTTTTGAGGTACAAGTGTTTGAAATTTCGAAAGTTAGAGGCTGTAGCTTTATGTCACTTAACTTTATTTTCCAAAGGGACAGTAGTCAGGCTTTTGTAATGTAATACTTTGTTTTCCACGAGCTTGATGAGATCACCACCTCCAGCATGCCAATATCTTTAGCCTACTCATTTCCTTTTCATCAGCGCTTTTGGACATATGTACCACAATCAAGTGGAACTGCAGTTTGATGCCTCAGTCTGATTCATGTACAAGTGCATTTGGATACCTGTGCACCCTGTGGATAGAAGTACAATTCAGTGAACATGGCCAGTTTGGACTGGTTTTTATATAGTGCCATCATCATCATCATCATCAAACCTTTAACGTGAGAGGTACTTGGGGCACCACCGTTGACTTTACATCCGATTCTCTTCATCTTTCTCTCTTCTCTACTGCCTTTTCGGAATCTCCAAATCCCAGCCTGTCCATTCCTTCATGTTGTCTTCCCACCTCTTTTTCTGTCTGCCTCTTTTTTGCAATCTTTCACTGTGCCTTGCAAGATTGTTTTTGCCGGTCCAGATGATCTTGAGACATGACCGTACCACTTCAGTTTACACTTTTTTTTTTACAGTGGTCAAGAGGTCTTCATACGATCCGATGGTTCATTGGTTTCAGGGTCAGTGTATGAGATGCCCAAGATCTTGGCGGTAGCATCTCATTTCAAAGGTTTGAATCCTTCTTTGTAGATCTTATGTGAGCATCCATGTTTCACAAGCATACAGAAAGATGGATATGACAAATGAATGCATCAGCCTGATTTTGGAACTAAAAGCAATGTTGGTATCTTTCCATATTGGTCTCGGCCTTGTTATTGCTGCTGTTGTCTGGGCAATCCTGCAAAGTAGTTCTGGTTTGGAGCCCTCAGCTGTGATAACTGATCCCAAGTACTTGAAGCTTGTGACTCTTTCCATCTTCTGTCCACTGACCTTTATTTATGCACTGATGCCGTTGGTGTTGTTTGTCATCATTTTGGTGTTTTTGGTGCTAATCTCCATATCGTAGCCAGTTCTTTTTCCTTGCCTGCTAAACCATCATTATCATCTGTGAAGTGAAGCTTGGTGATTGTTTTTCCTCAGGTGCTGACAGTGCCCTTGTGGTCTTGCAAGGCATCTTCCATGATCCTTTCCAGAAAATGTTGAAGAGTGTAGGTGACAGTATACATCCCTGTCTGACTCCAACTGTTCAAAACCAATCTCCTCTGCCGCCATTGATGAGGAAAGCACCGGTGGCTTTGTCATAGAGGTGATCAAATACCTGCATCAGGTTTGAGCTGATGTACTTCCTCATAGTTGCCCAAAAGGCCGCATGCCATACCCTATCAGAGGCCTTTTTGAAATCTGTAAAGATGTGGTATAGATTCTGCTGATGCTGAAGGTTTTTCTCACAAAGGAGTCTGAGATTGAAGATTTGTTCTGTGGTGCTCCTTCCTGCTCGGAAGCCGGCCTGCTCTTCAGCAGTAATTTTCTCTGCTTGAGGCTTTAGTCTGTTGAGAATTATCTTCAGCTTGACTTTGCTCGAATGACTGATTAGACTGATGGTTCTGTAGTTTTGGCATAGATGTAAGTTTCGTTTCTTGGGGAGCACGATGACCAAGGATTGAGTCCATATTGTGGGCCATTCTCCTGTCTGCCATGTCTTGTTTCAGATTGTTGTCAGGACTGTGACCATCTCTTCTCCTCCTGCTTGAATGAGCTCAGCTGATATGTTTTCAATGCCAGCTGGCTTTCCTTTCTTTAGTGACCTAACTGCAATTTCTACTTCATCAATTTCTTCTGCCTGACTGCAATTTAGTACTGCTGGATCTCCTTGGGTCCTATGATTGTACAATTCTGAACAGTATTCTGTCCATCGCTTGAGGATCTCTTGATCCTCTGTGAGGCATTTTCCTGATTTGTCTTGGATGGTGGTAACAGTTTTCCCTTGTTTATGGGTTGTGAGATCTTTCACCAGTCGATATGCCATTTGCTATAATTTCTACTGTGTTCGATTTTGTAGCATTGTCTTTCTATCCAGGATTCCTTTGCCTTTTTTATGCTTTTCCTGATCATGTTGTTTATCGCTCTGTATTTTATAGCACCATCAGTTCTCTTCTTTTGTCACATAGTTCAAGGTTTCTTTGTTCGATGATACTTGCCAATGATCTTGCTAGATGTGCTTGTCACAGCTGTGTTAAATGTGGCTGTTAAGGACTCGAGGTCGGTGTCTTGGCTGTCCAGGGTTATCAAAGGTGCAAATTTACCACCTATCATTGCTTGGAAGTTTCCTGCGACTTTTGCATCTTTAAATTTTTCAAGGTCAAATCTGATTCATGGTTGGTTAGGCTTTTTGATCATTTTCAGGTGGAGGCGAAATGTTGTTATTAATAAATAATGGTCACTTCCAATATCTGCTCCTTTGTGTTCTGGCGAATTCAGTCCTGTGCAGAATCGTTTAATCACCAAGATGTAGTCAGTCTAGTTGTGATGTCCATCAGGACTGTGTCAGGTCCATCTTCTAGATGCTTTGTGAGGGCCGAAAATGTTGGCTAGCACAAGATTGTTGTAGGCAGCAAACTCCAAGAGCCTGAGTCCTCTTTCATTCGTTTCTGCATTGCAGAAGGGTCCACATGTGCTTTGCCAGTTTGTCTGTGAATCAATTCCCACCTTTGCATCCCAGTCTTCTTGGTCAAACAGAATGTCCTTCTTGGTTGAGTTGTCAATGACATCTTGCAGTTGGTTGTAAAATTTCTCCAGTTCGTTGTCATAATAGTTAGATGTGGGTGCATAGGCCTGTATGATTGTGATCATTGATGATGAAGGGAGTTGC
Source organism: Sinohyriopsis cumingii (assembly GCA_028554795.2). Lineage (NCBI taxonomy): Eukaryota > Metazoa > Mollusca > Bivalvia > Unionida > Unionidae > Sinohyriopsis > Sinohyriopsis cumingii. Next base: position 18,064,390 of record CM068829.1, read on the forward strand.
CCTGGGCAGCAACCCATAATGCTGTTCACAATGCCCTGTGGACAAGAAATCTACCACCATGATTGTGTTCATAGTGCCACTTTGGGGAAAACATTATTTGAAACTGTAATCATTGAAGAAAATGGGGCTCATGATTTATTGTTTTCATCAATTTTTCTCATTGAACACATATATGTCACAAGGTGTGGTAAGTGGGGTACAAGTCCAAAACAACCTCCTGCTTATCTTTCTCTCGATGAAACAGTCGTAGATTCCATGGGGACAGGTTTAGGACACCTCCCCTTTCTGCTTCAGACAATAATGTCATAAGGGCCTGTGGGTGAGCAGTTTCAATAGATCTGCAAGATGCATGCCATCACATCCTCATGTTCCCATCTTACAGCAAAATGCCTCTGATTTGTTTTGAACAGGGAATAATTCAATTTTGGGCTGTTTTGTTTGGCTTCACCTCAGCCTTCAAATTCTTCACCAAGCTTAGGGTGAGGTAACAGTGACTCATTTACGGTCATTAGGGTCCCAATCCTCCATTATTTTGACAACTGGTTGATGCACAACATCCTTGGAGATGCCATTCTGTTGGTTGATGATGATTTGCTGGGTCTCACCCCCATCCTTAGAGGTCCAATCTCAACCCTTGTCAGGATTTCATGTATGTAGGGATGAATTTCCTCACCAAACAAGGTACATGTCCCACCAGACATGATTGTTTAGAGTCAGTTCCTCATATTGGGTCTTACAGTGAAGTCATCATTGTTAGCTCATATTTACCTCTCTCTCCTGGAGGTCTTAATATGGTTGCAGAAGAACTTCTCTTGAATCCAGCTTTTTAATCACCACCAGAATTGTTGGCTTGATTGGGACCAGTTCCTGACTTGAGTCCTGCTTTGCAGCCCTGAATCACAATCCTTTCTGTATTCAGATGCATCAGATTTTGGATGGTATCCTCACCTGTAGCCTGAAAGGATAGTTTTTCACATCAACAACCTAGAAATGTGGGCATTGTTTCTAGCCCTACAAGGGGTGTGTCAGCCTCATTAGGTGTCTTGTTGTGATTGTCTAAGACAACACAATGGTGGCCATGTACCTCAAATGTGAAGGAAGTACATAGCTCCTTTTCATGTGGAAGTCTGGAACCTCCTTTGATGGGCATTCAGATGTGATGACTGTTTTTCATCTGGGGGAAAAGTCAGTAATGAAATTGTTTGTCTTGTCTCCATTACCAGATTAGAGGGTCTGTTCAGTCATCGCTTTCTTGCAGATATGGGATTGTCTGTACACTTGTACTTTCCCGCCTTTAAAAATAATTCTCCAGATCCCCATCAAATAAGGATCTCCACGTCTTGGCTCATCCTGATAGTCTCTCAATGGCTCCAGCATTCATGGTTCAGCAATCTGTTCAACCAGTTCATAGAAGAGTTTGAGTTCACCACAGGGACAAGACCTGCTATTGCAGCACAGAGAATCTCTCCTACACAACAATCCATAACTTCTCCACCATCACTCTTTGTTCTTGTCAAACGACCCTTTGTACAGTTTTCCATTGCTCTTTTAGCATAATTGAGGAGGAGGTGTGAAATCCATACCTTGTTAGTGGAAAGGTTGTTCTTGGTTGAGTGTTAACTGATTTGGTTTCTCTTCTTTGTCATCCTGGATCTCTGGTCAAGAATCAGTAACCCCTCTTTTGAAATTATCAGTTTCTGTCATATCTGGGCTGGGGATGATCCAGATAGCCTTGTTTGCCCACTTAGGTGTTGAGGTTCTTTTTGCTTCTTATAAAAGGAGAACAAAAAGAATCATCTTTGTCCCTCTCATGGACTCATCTGATGACTTTGGTGGCTTATCAGTCCCTCATGAATTTTATGAGAATTAAAGCCCATAAGGTTAGGAACATTGCTGCATCTTGGGCCTACTTGAATAACTCCTGTGGATGATGTCATATGATTCCTAGTGATCTCACTCTACCTTTTCATCCTTTTGCCTTTGTTCTTTGGCACATCCTTTTTACCTTTGTTTTTTGGCACAACAGAGTTCTTTTCAATTCTGGGCTTCCATTTAATAATTGGAGGAGGTAATATTTAGCTTGGACTGGGGACTTGAATTCCTGGAATTACTAATTGGACTAGGGAATATTTAGCTTGGAATGGTGACTTGAAGTCCTGGAACTACTACTTGGAGGAGGGAATATTTAGCTTGGACTGGTGACTTGAAGTCCTGGAAAAGGAAAGCAATGCAGTAGTAGCAGGTCAGTATTACATAATTAGAATTAGTTTTACCCACCAACACCCCTCAGGAAAAACTGCATTTAAAAAAGAAAATACAAATTCAGTTTTTTTGGGAAAGAATGCATTATTAATTCATTATTTATTATGTTTTACATTTATGTGGTTTTCTTTTCAGATGGGTTCACTTTGATCCCTATGGTCATTACTTGTTCACAGGAATTGCCAACAATACAACTGGTCAACATGAGCAGACAGCTCCAGTGGGCTTTATGAAGTAAGATATGCTTTGTTTACAATTAACTCATTATTAATGTTCATATTAGGAGGTAATATCAAATTTTGCAAATGAATAATCCTCACATTTTTTAAACTAGGAGATTTGACAGGTGAAAGTTATGAATTTGTAATCAGTTTAAAATAACTCTTTTGTTGGTCAGTTAATCATTATTTCATGGTAGAAGTAGATTTTGTAATCATTTTGGCACTGTTTCTTCATCAGATATGTTCCCCAAACACATCAGTAATGGAAATAAACTTGGATACCATTATAGTACAAGTCACATGGGTCATGTATGTGCATTTATTCATTTTAAATTAAATATAAAATTTTTTTTTAAACATTTAACACTAACTTTCTGTAACTAAAGTCTATTAAATCCTGATTATTGAATGTTCTGCACCTTAACTGTCACCAAGAAACTTCCAGACAAAAATTATCTATCACTATAAACTTTTAAAATGGTGGCCATATACTAATCTTGGATCAGAATAAAGCACGTCGAGTGGAGTCATCACAGTCGAGGGTAGTACAAATTTGTTTATCAGTATGCGTAGCTTTCATTGTGACATCACAGTTTGCAACATTTAATCCAGATTATACTTGATCACACCTTTAGGTTCAATTCGTCCAAAAAGTCTATGTACTTTAACATTGATTTTGCCTTATCCATCTCTCAAGGCGTCTAAATAATGACCTGCCAAATGAATATGGATGTATACAAATCCAAATGTAGTGAATAGCCACTTAAAGGTATGTAGAATCACATTATACAAAATGACACCCATTACTGAAATAGTCGCTGTTGAATGCCTACATGACCCATGTGACTAGTACTATAGATTCCAACCCACTGGAGAAAATAAAAGGCTGTCTTTCCTGCAGATATTGACCAGATAGACAATGGGGCAAATCTCTTACCAATTATCTTCCCATACCAACACTAAGTGGCTACCCATCAACCAGATGTTAAATGTTTAAGTTTTTCATATGTACAGTCCAGTATGATCAACATATTCCACATTTCTCAATATTCAAGAAATCAGCCTTACTTTTATCCATCCAAGAGTTGGTGTTCTATTTCCTATAAAAATATTTGCCACATACTGTTCTTGTTATTTTAAGATTTTTTAAAAACCTAGTATTTGTGAGAATCTTTCAGTTTGTTTGTAGGTAATAGGCCTCTTCAATTTTGGCAGCCTTGGATCAAACTTTTTTCTCAAAATAGTTGGATTGGTGGTTCTTCCTGGGCTCTTCTACCGCCAAATTTACTGACTGCCATTTATGGCCTATTGTGTGCTAGAAATGGTGTTAAATCCTAAAACTAACATATCACGGATCTGCAAAACAAATGGGCAAGTCTGATCTCACCAGTTCCTGCATTTTTACCAATCTGAACTAGAACGCTCTGGTTGCCTAGTGGTTAGAGTGTTTGCCTTGAATGTGTGAGGCCGCGGGTTAGAACCCCGGCCGAATCATTCCAAAGACTTACAAAAATGGTGCTAACAGCTGCCTCACTTGTCGCTCAGCATTAAGAGGTTAGTGTTAGGACTGGTTGGCCTGGTGTCAGGATAATGTGACTGGGTGGGACATCATGCTACATGTCTGTGGCATGATTCCCCAGTGCTAGACATCACTATAAATTGCCACACTGCAGACATTGTAGCGATCTGAACACACCAATCTGAACTTCATTTCTCACCCTCCCAAGCATGTGGCATGGATTATCACACTTACATAGTCAGCTTCTGACAGAGAGTGGATTTTATTGAAACATTTTTGACTTGCTCATTGCCATGTTATATTTTATTCTTCCCAGCTGGTTTTTTTTTTTTTTTTTGGTGCCAATTACAGATGGCGCTAATGGCTCAGTAGGACCCTATTTCTGGCCATCCAGATCATTATGTTATATCAACCAAGGTAAAACAATTTTTTTGTCAGTATGGCATGACAACCAATGGCTTAAAACAGGAATTCCTCTGGAAAAGCTCCAACCAGAAGTTCTAGACTAGAATTATGTGAAATAACTCAGTGGTTGTGACTAACAAAATCACACTATCTGTGCATTCTGGTCAAATCTAGATGCGCACCAGACCAGCAAACTTTGATTGTCTGTGATGACTCAAGCCCTTAACACCAAGTGGTCCTCTCATCTAGTTGTCTTTCAACAGATTTGTGCACTTTTGTAGTGAGGTCCATCTCCACAAATCAAAAAAGCATACAGAGTATATTTCAATTTTAAATAATTTCCTCTATTTGATGAAGACTTTTAAAATAGATAAAGTACTAAAAACTGCAACATTGTTTAAGCTCAAGTGAAAAAAATCACAGCATTATGTCTTGTACATTCTGAGTTACTGCTTCCTAAAAATGACATATTTCATTATAACAAATACACAAAAGTTAGCGGTGGTGGTGAGGGGGTGAATATGCATGTTGCTTTGCTAGAACATTACATTTTTTCCAAAGTCTATCAATTTCTAAATATGATAATTCTAATCATATGTACAACTTGTGTCAAAAATGTGAAAAAATGACAAAATCTTACAAAAAATTCAGCATTTCTCTCAAGTTCATGAACCAAATTTTTATAATTAATTGTCACACCATTGTATGTATTTTGAAACAGTTTCATCTATGCTGCATACAATATTAAAGGAAATATTAGTTTTGCTTGCTTTGCAAATATACAAGATGGTCTTAAAAATGACAAATTTTATCATTTTTCTTTCCATCAAAAATTATTCAGTGTTTGTCACAAGAAAATAGAAAAACTCTTAATCAAGCTAAGCTCTGTTTCAGAGTGATCTACAAGTATCCTAAATAATAAAATACCATTTTCAAAAATGTCCACATGTCCTATATATTGAACTAAAAGAATTCAGTTTTCTCACACTCTTAAAATTTCTTATTTTTTCTACGAATATTATGCCATATTTGCCAGCCTTTAAGTAGATACTTTCCTACCAAAAAATTTCGTCTTCATGTTATTACTCAGAATAGACTTATACGGATTATGTCATTCAAATCAATTTATCATATGTCTTGTAAAATTTATCCAAACATATGTGTGCAAATAATTATCATTATGGGGAAGAGGTAGTGCATGAAAAAAATGTAGGACCCAACATTGAGAAGGATTTAAAATATTTAAGTGATCGTCAGTGTTAAATTCACTTTCATCAGATGTGATTGTGCTAAAGCAGCATGCGCTAACAAATAATAGTTGTTTGATTACATATATGTGTATTAAAATAGACAAGTTAGAAAATGAATAACCATGTCAAAGATGGATATTCCTTAGCATTTTTCTTCTTGCACCTTGTGATCAAATAAAATATGCCCAGACTTATGAGAGAGAGGGAGGGAGTTTGCAGAACATTTGTAACCTGTATTGTTTAGGTACCTGATGATTGTTGATCTTGTTCTTGTACAAGAGAAATACTATATCCCATTAATACCACGAGTAAACAATCCTTCTAGTTTTTTATTAGTGTATCCATTATCGAACCACTTGGCTTTGCACTGTTATTTACATGCTAATTAAATTTGCTTCATCTCTGGTCAGGTCATTTCCATATAACACCTGTCTGAGAGCAAGATTTTGCAGACCAGATCAAATTAGTGAGGTTACCAATAGGGAAATGAGGCTACCCACAGAGTATTGTGAATACGGTACTGTGTAATGCCAGAAAATATCAGGTGCTTACTCAGCAAAACTGTCAGAGCAATTTAAACCAAGAACAAGCATGAGCAAAGATCAAAGCCAAATGCCACCTCAGTACAGGAAGTGTACATGCACTGAAAGGATCATTTTATATGTTGTGAATGGATTGGTGATTGTACTTGCAAAGAAAATTTCACAGCATGCTCAATGGTCATTCTTGGGATTTAACCTAAATGGAGTCTCTATTGCTTGAAGCACACAGAAAAAAGGTTTTATGGGACCCAATGCTTCTTTCTTCCATCGAAAACCAGGAAAGAGAAAACAATTATTCAAGCCCTAGCATTGTGGCTGAAGTCGATAATATCTTTGCATGCCTTGCATTTGGATGTAATATTTCACTCGAAGAAATAATAAAAGCTGTTGCAGATCTGGCAGCACTTTTGTTATTGTTGTTGTAGTAGGGTTTTACCCATTTTTCAGCACACGATAGGCTATACATGGCAGCCAGTATTAATGGTGGAGGAAGAACCCGAGAAAACCTGGGAAAGAACCATCAACCCACGAGAAGCTATTGGCAAGCTTTCTCACATACCCGCATTGGCTGAATCTGAGACTTGAACCTATGATGACAGAGGTGAGATGGCAGTGATCCGTAACGGAGAGCGCTTTCGGCCACTCGGGGGCCCCGTAATACTTTTGATTTGACCATAAGAATTATGAAATGACTCTTGAAATACAGACTTTGGGAATAAAAGCAAAATTTAAGACATAAAATTGCTAGGGTAAAATCTGGATGGGGGCTTGTCCATGTTTTATTTGGATCTCTGTTTCATATTAGATTCAGTGGAGTCGGTCAGGGCACAAGACTAACTTTACAGGAAAACCTCAGACACTTTAAACTGCACTTATTTTTTTCATGCAAAACATTACATGATCAAACGGTTGCCTTTAGAATTTTCTTAAAATGGAATCCAGCAAGCATTACATGTTCAATATGATAGGAACAATAAGCCCCTTAAAAAAACTTAAATAGTCAATACAGAAAAATAGTAAAGAATATTCAGATTGTTGGGGGTGGGGTGGAGCAGGAAGGACAACCATTAATTTTTCAGACATTTGCCGATTTGAGTATATCTCATGGCATGAGAGATGATTACAGCTACCATGTGCAGTTGAAAAAGGAACAAACAAGGAGTACATAAAGTTGAGAGATATCAAAAAGTCATTGCGCTGCATAGGGTTTATAACTACAGTTTGTAAAATTGTACTGAAGGTAATTATGGTTTAAGTGTACTTTACAATCTTTTTATTTGATCACAATGTTTACTGTCACTGCATCAGTCTTGAATCACACTTTTGAACTGTTACATGTTTTCTGTCTTCACAGTGGAAGTAAATGATATTTTGTTATATTTTACATAAAACTGGTCTAACTCGTGGGAAAAAAAATTGACTGCCTTGCTATGAAGGTCTTGGCTGATATACACATTCAGTTTTCTCAAGTTTCAGTCTCTGTTATCAGTCTTCAGCAGAGACTAGAATTGAATACAGTGCATCCAGCGACAGGGCCCAGATGACCACCAGATCAAATTGATGTCAGTTCAACCTCCTCATTGGTGTGCATTTCATTACCTTCACTGGATTCAGCCAGATATTTCTTAATAAGGAAAAGTCATTCTTTTCCTCTTATCCATGTATTATTGTAATCGATTGTGTGACCATTGATTGTGCTGTCCTCGCGTTTGGGATGAGATTTATCCATCATATAGGAAACAAAGCCATTCTTCTTGTGAAGAGGGACCTTGGTAATAATAATAATAATAATGACTTTGTATATTGCCTAATCTTTAGAAGCTCTAAGCGCTTTACAACATTAGACAACACCTTTAACATAAAAATCGTATATAATGATATGATTACAAAAAACAAACCATGAAATTAGAAAACATAAAAAACATGGTAGGAAACATTATTAGGTCTTTAAGTTTGTTTTTGCAGTAGAGATAAGACACTCTTGCATTTCCTCCTCCATTTACTTATTCTACTAATATTAATATGATAGGGGAATCAGTTCAATGAAGACAGTGAATTTTGTGGTAAATAATGTTTCTCAGAGAATACTTACTCAATCACAATACTATTAAACCTTTCCATACATATCGGCACATCTGTGCATCTTCATTAATGCATCACGCAGAATAAACATAAATATCCCAGTTGATGGGTAGCCACCTAGTGGTGGTAAGAGGAGATCATGGGTAAGAGTTACTTCCATTTTTATGGTTTATAAATAGAAAAGATAAAATTGTCCTCATCCTGGAAGGTCTAGTTTCAAGAGGTAGCCAACTTTATTTCCTAATAAAGGTGTCATTTGGTAAGTATTCTCAAAATATAATATGTTAAAAGTTTCACTGTTTCTGAAATTACTTACCCATTCACATTAGTATTCTACCCCTCCCACAGCTCCTAGCAAATGTTAATTTCTAATTTATGTATATCACTCTACAGTGTGATTGCAATTTACACGAAGGTTACGTTTTTTAAGCACGTGCATAATTTGAGATTTGCATACATTGAAATAATTTTCTCCTTATAAATTCAGTGTGTCAAAATTAGGGGATGCTTCTGCAAAGTATATTAAAATAAAAAGATAAAAGTTTTCATAAAAAGCATAGGGAAATGAACTTACAATATGGGAAACATAAAATATAAACGTGAAATTATATATTTTATTCAATAGAACATGTATGTGTAATTAAAAAACAAAAGCTGCATTGAACAGTAGTGTTGATAATCTCTTTGAAACTGTCTGTAGAGAAAACAATGTTTACATATCCTATTCAGAACTGTCTTTAGAGACAACAACAGGAGATAGGCTTGGGCATGCAGGTATGCCACTTGAAGTGGAAGGTTCATCTGGAGATGACACTCTGAAGAAAGAGTCCAGCTTATTTGAGTCTTATGTTTTCTTTTTTTCTCATAAAAGCTCTTCATAACAAGAAATTGCATCCATAACTTTGCATTGAATAAGTGAGCTTCGATTCATATCTGGATCATTATCCTCCATTGAAGTGCAAGCAGCAGTGACATGACTTATAAATAATAAGATGTCAGACACAACTTTCAATGTCAAAGTCTGAGCATGTTGCTGCTCACAAGCCTCTTGCTGGCTGGCAGATGCTTTTTGTTCTTCATCCAAATGTTATTGTTCCAAATCTGGCAGGTCTTTATTTGTCAACTCCTCAGCATCGGATTCCAAAAGCTGTTTGATGTCAATCTCTTGTAATGTCTCTTCTGCCAGTCTGACTTTGTTTGCAGCTTTTACACTGGCCTTATTTGCTAATGCAATGGTGTCTTCGATATCTAAGCCATCAGAAGAATGATACAACTGAAGACAAAGTTTTTTTCAAATGCTATTCATGCACTGTGTTGGAACCTCCTGCCATTACATTTTACAAATTGCAAGGCATCCATGATGTTAAATATCTTCCAGTAATTTTTCACTGTGATGTTCCGTTCGTGTGTTTGCTTCACCAAATCATTTAAAACTAACTGCAGATATTACTATTTGAAAGCTTTCATGACACCCTGATCCATTGGTTGCAAAAGGAATGTGGTATTTGGTAGCAAATATATGACTTAATGTTTTCAGAATAGTCTTCAATAGTTCTAGGATGGCTGGGGGCATTGTCTAAAAGTAATAAGATTTTAAATGGAATGCCTTCTCTCTGGCAATAGTTTTTAAACTCAAAATGCAGGTCCTTCTCAAAGTATTGCTTGAACACTGTACTGGTCATCCACCCTTTTTAGTACACCTTTAGACAGGTAACTCCATTCGTTCATACCCCTTCAAGGCCCTGGGATTTTCAGAACGATAGATCAAGAGGGAATTCAACTTGTGCATTGCCTCCCAGGAGAAGTGTTAAGTGGTCTTTAGCAGCTTTAAAACAGGGTGGTCTTCTCTTCCACTGAAATGTAAGTGGGGTCAGACATTTTCTTCCAGTGTAGGCCGGTTTCATTGACATTAAAAATTTGCTTTGCTGAGTAATCACTTCTTTCAATAATTTTCTGCAGTCTGGTGGGAAAACCTCTTGCTGCTTCTTCATCAGCTGATGCAGCTTTGCCACTTGTTTTAACATTTTTAAAGCCAAAATGTGCTTTAAACTTGTGTGTAACCACCCAGTCCTGGTATGAAAATCATTTGTTCACCTTGTTTAGATACTTTGAGAACTTTGTACATACTAGAGGCTTTAGCACACACAATCACTTGCCTAAGTGGAATTTTCTTCTTATGCTGATCATCAAGCCACATTGCCAACATCCTATCCATTATGTTTGGGTGGGTATAGCAAATTTTCTGGTTCTAATGGGATGTTCCAGCTTTCACACTTGCTTTTATTTTTTCCACACTGTTATGTATTGTTCTACATGTACTTTCACTAAGGTTCAAAGCATGCTTTATCATGGCAGTACTCGGACCAGCTTCATACCTTTTCACTACTTCAAGTTTAACCTCTAATGAAATAACCTACCTTGCTTGTCATTTAGATGCCATCACTAATAATGTTCCAAAATTGTAACAAACAATTTGTACATGTACATACGTATGCAGCACTGAGCCCACAATAAACAGAATGGTGGGGGTATAAGAGCTGGGCATTGTGGGTAATGTTTGCCTGTCACAGTGGCACAGTCTATATGTTTGAGAGAGTTCTGATAAGTAGCAATCTTTTTTTCGCATTTTTCCTCATCTTGTGGCTATTTTAAATTCGTGTAAATTGAGGTCGCGTAAATCGCAATCACACTGTACTTCACTCAGCTGCTAAATATCCAGTGGATATGTAGCCACATAGTAATGGTAAAGGGAGGTAAAGATTAAGAGTTTCTTCCCTTTGTATGGTGTAGAGAGCTTGACAAGACAAAAAAATTCCTGGGATGACTTAACGCAAGAGTTTTTTTTTTCTAATGTTAATGTGTTTAATCAACTTAAACAGGCAATCATTCAGTTTATTTCCTAATGTTAATGCAATTGGTTAAATGTTTGAATTTTTGTATACTTACAATGTACTTTTCTTCAGTAAAGAATGGATATCCATTTTGGGATAGTTTCCTTTCCTAGAGACAAATTAATGTTTTTGGATAGTTTCCTTTCTTAGAGACAAATTAAATTTTTGGATAGTTTCCTTTCCTCGAGACAATACATTTTTGGATAGTTTCCTTTCCTAGAGACAGAATACATTTTTGGATAGTTTCCTTTCCTAGATACAACACATTTTTGGATAGTTTCCTTTCCTAGAGACAGAATAAATTTTTGGGATAGTTTCCTTTTCTAGAGACAGAATAAATTTTTGGATACTTTCCTTTCCTAGAGATAGAGATCAGGCTGTGCTGACAAGAGGTTGCAGAGACTTGTCTACCATTTTCAAAATAGGGCCTTGCATTGAATTGGTATTTTATCTCATTAAAAAATCAAACACACTCTTAATGTACAAAAATTTACAAAGAAGACATTCCTGTACATTTTAGGTTATTCAGAATGTTTGGCATCTGGAATGGAGGCAAAACTTTGTCCTAAATCAGGCCCAAATAAAATCTCACGTTTGTGAAATATACTTATCATGTACTTAGTTTTTCACTATGCAAGTACAGAAATCTTATATGAAAACTCTGTTATAAAATAGAACATGTGTATTTTTAAATTGTAATGCAATCAGCATATATGGACAGGATCTGGCGTGATAGCTTTTTCTGATATGTCCTTTTCTTTTGGTTTGATTTTTCATTAAGTATAATTTGTATTTAATATGCAGTTAAAATATATTAAAGAGAACTTTAGCTGTCAATATTACCTTTTTGTAGAGTAGTACTATGAGAAAAAGATTAGGTGAAGGTGGCAGGGGCATTTAGTGTTACCCATTTCACACTTGTACACCCATCTATTCATCAGTTAGTCCTGCTAAGTTTTCATTTTTGGTTAAGAGTGAATGGGAATTTGATGAAGACAGTTTTATTTCTAATTAGGTTTTGCTCTTTTTTTAAATGAAATTTTATGGGTTTTTTTATTTTTATTTAAGCTCTTCAGACCAGCAGATCCCAGCAAGCCGTCGTGTACGTTCTCAGAGATTGTCAGCAGTTTATAACAACTTGATTCATTGTTTTCAAGATTATCGTAGGGATCGTCTAATCCATCAGGTTTCTGTGGACAGCACCAGGGAACTGAATGGTGGATCCAGTGGACCGGGAGCCGATCCCTCCATGCACAGTATGATTTCAATGTTAATGTTATGACTGACTTTCTTTCTGACAGATTTGGAAAGCCCCTGCTGTTAAAGTTTATTAGAGGCAAAAAAGAGACCTCTAAAAAACATCTAGGTTGTTAGTTGGTGTAAAACAAACATGAATTTGTATTTGTTTTCTGTAAAGAGAGAGTATTTCAGTTGCATAATGCATTTATAGATAGTCTCAGTCAGTACAAAGAAACTTGTATTCTTTTAGAAAGTTTGAGCTTGGTGTATTACAGATTTTAAAATTTCAAGCTTGTAGGATTTTGTTACTTTCCATTGTTGTCGTACATAGTAATCAAAGAAATTACTACATAAAAAGTAGAACGGAATTTTTGACAATACACATACATCCCTTGTTCATCGAAATGTAGGACACTTGTGGTGCCATTACTTCTTAATAAATTTACTACAACAGCATTTTACTTTCTGCTCTATTGTTTCAGATGACTTGGAAGGGCCTGAGAATAGCCCCCATCCTGATGATTTGGCAGCTCCAAGATCCCCTGTCCATGAGGAAGGTCTTAGATTTGCCAGACAGTATGCATCTCATGTTACCCAAACCATTGCCCCCAGAATTCAGAATGCACAAAACTTTGCAGATGCCATAACTAGGGAAGCACATCTGTCCAGACATGCCATGACCAGGGAAGCACATCTGTCCAGGCATGCCATGACCAGGGAAGCACATCTGTCCAGGCATGCCATGACCAGGGAAGTACAACTGTCCAGACATACCACATCCATACATCCTTATTATTCTCGATATTTCCCAAGCCAGGATAGGCTAGAAGAAAGAGATGGTAATCAATTCAGGTCTGTGATAGCTGGTTTTCCAAATTACCTGAATCCAAATAGTTCTCATAGTTCAATGCAAGTAACATTTCCTCTGGAGCGGCCAAGGGTGCCTAATTCAGTATTCAGAACAGGTTTGCATCTGAGTAATGCAGGTTGTTCTACTGCCTCCAGTAGATCTGGGTTTTCCTTAGAATCTGGAACGTCAGTACGATCAACAGTAGAACAAGAGCAGTTTTCAGAATCTCATCAGACAACCTCATCTTGTCCATCTCAGGGCCAATCAGATTCATTGCAGTTAACTCAAGGGGCCGATTCCTTCCCGGTTGATGTTATCCCAGGAAGTTCTGGAACCTGTCCAAATATGTTATTACCTCAACTAGACCAGACAAATTGCCAGAGACCCAGTAGGAATTATCCTGTCAAAACAATGCCGTGTGAAAGTTGTGGCAATGTTGCTCCCAACATAACCTTGGATACAACAGAGAACTCTTGCTCAGCACAGCCTTCAGGGGCAAGTATGACTTGGTCCTCTGATACAAGTAATATAGAACCTTTAACCCAGACTGGTAACTCCATTTGTCCACACACTCTTCAGAATGCAAGTGCAACATATGGCCCTGTAAACAGGACATCTTCTGAAATGGGGTCGACTTCTTCATTAGGTTCCACACCCTCCCCAATTTTGGCAAGGTTTTTACAATCAGCACAACTGCCAAACCCTGCCACATCTGTGGGTGACAACAGAGCAGTTGGTGCTTCGTCAATAAGATTTATGTCAATCAGGGACCGCCTTTTGGCAGCCAATATTGTTTCTGGAGCAAGCTCCGAGAATGATTCTAGTAGAAGTAATTTTGATACGTGCAGTGGCACATCAGCAGTAACAAATACCTCATTCATTGATCAGTCATGTGGAATGAGACCTGTCAGAATTGTAGCATCTTGCCATTCACTTGGTCATTCCCCATGTTCACGTTGTCCAAGTAACACTGCTCCTATTACTAGTAATATGTCTGTTACTAATGGTAGTTTCACAAGTCATGTTCCACAACCATTAGAAAATATATATTCCCCTAATACTATCCTTGGTGCAGCCTCAGGGCCAAATAGAGGTAATATTATTTCATCATCAGTTCGGCCAACTCTAACATCTACACAGAGTTCATATTGTCAGTTCTCGGGTATGGAAAATGCTAGGCTACGCTCACTGAGAACTAGAAATGCTAGAGGACTTATAACTGATAACTCAGAAATTGCTGCGAGGTCAAACAAACATTTTAGAGACAGATCTCCACTGTCAAGGTCAGAGACTAGTGTCATGGATATGGTTTCCATAGTAACAAGAGATGACAGCTCTCCATCAAGGTCAGGGACTAGTGCCGTGGATACATTTGCTTCATTACCTACTGAACAGTCACTTCAGCAGATTGGAGAAACAATGGAGCAGTCTTCAACTATTTCCAGCGAGTCACAGTCAGGACTTGCCTCATCTACAAGAGAAGTTGCAGCTGGGATTAGAAATGGTAATGAATCAGTGAATCAGCTACTTCCAGAAACAGAAAGTACTTTGATGGATAGAAGGTCTCTTTTAAGACAACTAAGATACGATCTGTCCGTGCAGTCTATGAAAAGTGCAGAAACTGTCCACGGTCAGGTATGTCATTTAGGAACACATAGTAATTCAGTAACACAGGATAATGTCACCAAAACAGAAGCTAATAGGAACAAAATTGGCACTGTCCAACAGTTAGTTTTTTCACATGATGAAAGAGCAAATAGACCAGTAAATCTAAATCCAGATGCTTGCTCTGGTGCTTTCTTCATCCCCATTTCAGAAGAAAATAGTTCAAGGTCAAACAGTACAATCACATCTGAATCATCTCTTAGTCAAGCATCTGAACAGCACTCCGCTGGAAGTCAAGTCTCAGTGAATGAATTATCTATAAGTTCAAGTTCAGATTCCCAGCGGAACATAGAAGTAATTACATCAGACACCAGGACTACTTTATTAACAGCAGATCAACAGAACTTGGTAAATACAAGCAGAGCTCATTCTGTTGTAAATGCATCAGATATTAGGTGGGGGAATCAAGATTCAAACAATAATACACTGCATTTAGTTCACCCTGGCCATAGTCATCCTACATCAGAAGAATACGAGTCAATTAGGGAAAATTATTTGAGTATTACAGACAGAATAGAAAGGGAAATGAATTCATTGAACGAGCGGATTAATGCATTGAGGGAGAATTTCAATTCTAGCCTTGCAGCATTGAGACGAGACAGAGAAAGGTATGCAAATCTTGGTAGAGAATTAAACAGACAAAGAGGGGCATCTGTGTCAGAGCCTGGTCAGCCATTGCAACAGACTTCATCACAGTTTTTAAGTGAGAATTCTCCATTTTCCAGACAACAACTGGTTGGACCGTCTCAGAGTTTGTTTGGTAAGTAGTATCTTGTATAAGTAATGCATTTAGAAATCTCAGACATGTAGCTATGTAGATTTTACCATTGTTACATTTTTACTTGTCAGTATGAGATAAACATCAGGGACTTGCTTGAAAGCCTTGTTATATTTGCTGTTTTTAACTTAATGTTTAATTGGCACCATATTGCCAGTTTATTACTGTTGTGCTATTAAACTCTAGTACATACATGCATGCTTGCATCCAACTATCCTTCCTTCCTTCCTCTATCCTTCCATCCATCCTTCCTTCCATCATTGACTTTGGAAGTTAGGCTACACTAACTACCTGAAAAGTTACTTGTTTTTTATTTGACTAATTACTAGCTTGTTATCAGGGGCCCCAAGTGGCCAAGTGGTTTAAAGCACTCTCGATTACGGATCACTGCCATCTCACCTCTGTCTGCGTGGGTTCGAGTCTCGGATTCAGCCAATGTGGGTATGTGAGAAAGCTTGCCAGTAGCTTCTTGTGGGTCAGTGGTTCTTTCCAGGGTTTTCCCGGGTTCTTCCTCCATTAATACTGGCCGCCTTGTATAGCCTATTGTGTGCTGAAAAATGGCATTAAATACAACAACAACAAAAAACAAAAGCTTCGTTATTATAATTCTCTGAATATTTTGAGTGATCCCGTAGAAACATTAAAAACTGTGGTACATCGCAAATGAAAATGCAGAATATCACTGTGTAACTTAACAATACTTATGTGTCATATTAGGAAAACAATATCTGGTTTCATACAAGCTGATATTCACTTTCACAGACATGATTCCATATTGTCTGCCAATATTCCATTTTTCATTACAAATTAATATTTTTACAGTTAGGAAAGGTTTGAAATAAAAAAATATTCATGGCCTAAAGGTAAACAGTGAAAATATTTTTAAAGTTCATGATTTTACTGATTGGTGGGCTTAGGAAAACTGTCTTAGTAAAATCAGAAAATATCATTTAAAGCTGTTAGTTTTGAGTGATTTAGCTTTGTTTGCATGCTTATATGTTTTTCTTTGCATGTGCAAATGAGTCCAGATTATTAAATTAGTCTCCCGGCATTGAGTGCTTTGTTTTTGGAATTTCAAGATTTTATGACATAATGGGAGAGTGTTATTTTCAAGTATTACAAAACTGACTCTCACACATGATATGTTTACAGGTCATCATGGATTCCTTCTGAACACTAGCGGTTTATCCCAACCTAGGACCTTATTGGAAACATCACTGAGGTCACACACATTAAACAGACGACTCCAGCAAGCTTCAGGCAGGCCCCTAGAGTAAGTCACCCTATGTAATGTCTGAAATTTTGCATTTTCTGATGATATTTGGAATGTTTGCTCCATGTTGTAGATCATATTTAAAATTGCTTTTGCAATGAAACATTGCAAAATTTAAAAAATAAAAAAAAAATCCATCCTTTTAATTAAATTTGACCAGTAAAAGAACAAAATCCTTTCCAAAAATACAAGAATATTCATTAGTATAAGAATAAATTTTCGCATGACAATCAAGATTCTAAATGATTAAAGTATGTCAGGAAAAGGCCAGCAATCCTCATCAGTCAGAGAAGGGTTCAGTTGGAAGATTTTTAGGCCCCTGCACCAGTGATCCTCAGAAATACTGAAATAGTGCCATTGCACTCATTCCAGAGTTTATTTCTTTGGAATAAGAACTTACTAAAGAACATTCTTTTTATGGCTTTGTGCAGATAATTTAGGCGTAGTTTTAATTTGACATTGGAAGCTGTTTATAACAACCAATTAATATTTCAGATTTCTGGAGATACCTGAACACAGTGATGTCCCTGTGGAGCCCCATACTTGGCGGGCACTACAACGGCAGTATCTCCATCCCCATTACTCGAGCAGCATTTTGGATGATACCATTAACAGGCCTAACAATGCCATTCAGTCAGCCATTAACAGGGCTATTGCAGGTTTGTAAAAATGTTTACAAGTCAGGGATCTCCTTAGGAATATTTGATAGCATCAGGGTAAGCATGTGGTAGCATGACAGAATGTTTCAAATGGGCAATAACTCTAATAACAATGACAGGAGCAAAGAGATTTGTCATCTTGAGAGGAGGACAGTGATATTTAGGTCATCAAATTCTGAGGGATTAGTTGTGCTAATGAGTCTTAGATGAAAGGATTGAGAAACATGGGTATACATATTCCACTGATTTACACCCACTTCACTGTCATAAATTAAAGTTTCACAACTATAGTCAGTACTGTCCACTGCTTTTACATCAGGACTGGTTCAGTGGCAGTGCAAGATCTAGTCAGCACTTGAGGATACATACTTGATCTGAGACCAAATGAAGAGTTCCTTATCTTTGTAAAGAACACTAAATCAAATATGCCACTAATTCTTACAATGATACCAACTTACAACATTACATGCAATTTTCTCCGCAGGGGTATTGACCATCATATTCTAGTATATGTTTTTGAATTTGTTGATATGCTATGCACAAGTGATGATGTGCTTTATGAGTCCTAATATTCTATAAAAATGATTTTGTTAAAAAAACATTGTTACCTAATTCCATATCCTATATCTTGAAAGGTACCTTTTTTTATCACTTGGTAAGTAATAATAATAATAATAATGAGGACTTTGTATAGCGCCTAGTCTTCAGAAGCTCTAAGCGCTTTACAACATTAGACAACACCTATAACATAAAAACATATAGAATGATATGATTACAAAAACAAACACCATGAAATTAGAAAACATAAAAAAACATGCTGAGCAGCTCTGTTTTGAACTTTTTGAAGTTTCTGGAGCAGATATTGAGATGAACCAGACAGAATTGAGTAATTAAGATAATCTGGAATAATTACCCTCTCCTATCTGTTCTATTTTGAATCTGGCTTGACCTGACTGGCAGACATTACATTGCAATGAAATTCATGCTGTAAATTTGTTGATCGTCCTTGAAGAAAATGAGTGAAAATTTAAACCCGTGCAGCCCAATCAGACATAAATTATTACTCATTGCACATATCCAGGTCCATTACTGATAATGTTAGTCATTTTTTCTACTATTTCATCTATTAAATGTGTGAAATAAAGAACTTCTGCCAAGTTTCAACTGTCAGTAACCTATTCTTGATGCTGCCATTGTATGGGATACAGCAACTACGATGAAGCAAAATAAGCAAATATTTTGTATAATTTGCAAATGTTTTAATAGTATTTCATCAGTATTTTAAACATCTAATGTGAAAATTTGCAAAATCAAAAATTAAAATGAAGATTTTTATCATTTGAACTTTCTGCACTCACTTATCTATTTTCACCAAATTTGTTCTATTATGGCTGGAAAGATATTTTGCCCAAGTAAAAGATTCTAGCATTGACTAGTCTAGGTTTATACCTTGGACTCATTATATCATGTACTACACTCATAGTAGTAATTTTCTCACCAAGTCTGTATAGCAAAGGATGTTGGTATTTTTAAAGTTCAGATTGGAAATGAGGCTGAATTTTACCCCAAAACAGGTCCAGAAAAATCCACAAGATATTCCCTTAACCCATAAAGTGCAATATAGCTTTGTAGCACAAGATCTCCCATTGCTAAATTATTTGATACATGAAATAAAAATTGCACTATGCTTTTTAATTGCGTGTATTTTAATTGCTGTACATAATAGATACCCAAACGCTATATGATTTTTAAAAGAGTCCCTGGAAGTGGCTGGCACTATAGTGGGCAAAACGAATTTTCAAAAATTCAAGTTAAGACAATTTCATTTAGCTACTAATTGTTGAAACAATCTCTGGTATTCTTCAGTGATAACAATATTTTAAATTAACTACTGTGAAACCGTTCATAATGTTATCTTCATCTTCTGAAGATTAGTAAATTTACCAGTTTTTGTGCATGCATGATTTTTGTACAGGTTATTTTTCATTATGGCTGGATGCAGTGTATTACACAACTTTGTGAATGCAACTATTATTGCAGTTTTCAGTGGATTGCTGTGAAACTTAGTACTTGTTATGGTCATCATTAGCTGATATGCCTGTTGACTAATCATTGTACTTGCAGTATTTTTAGAGTAGTGATGTACTTTTTATTACTCCATCATGGGTTAAGGGTGTAATGTGGTGGAAGCAGTGTTATATTTATGTGAGCAGTTTGCTTGCCATTTCTGTCAATAATTATCATTTGGTGTGACTTGTAGATGCTCCTTGTCTATATTTATAGGTGCCTTCATGGGAACAGGAGAGGGCTTGGCTGTAGCCAGTAATATCATGAATCAAACTCACAGAATACAGTGCTGGGACTTCAGACAGTATGCCATTCCAGACATTACAGATGGTAATTCTGCATCTGGAAATCCATGGTTTTTAGAGAACAGGAGATAAATTTAAAAGCTGTTTTAAAACATTAATCATCTTTTTAGCATTACATTTCTAATACATGTACCTTTAAATTTTATATTTCTTTATTCCCTTGTATTTGCAGGACAGTTATATTTTTGTATTTGTACAAATTCCTTTTATTAAGTTAATATTTACAATCGGTCTGTGACAGTATTAATTAATTTTGAAGATATTTAATATTGTAACATTCAGTTTCAATGTGTTCTGCTTTTATAATTAAGTAGTGTTAGGTGTATAAAGGTTGTAGTCTACTGCAAGATACCATGGGAATAGAATCATATATGAAAGATTAAAATATATAATTTAGTGGGATACTGTTTTTTAAAAAATAAATTAAGCTAAGCGTTACTGTATTGGCAAAAATAATGACTATCTGAACAATTCTACTTCTAGCAAAGGCCAACATAGTGGTGCCACACTGTAAAATTCACAATGATGCAAGCTGTGACATATCAAAAGATGGGTCACTACTGGCTACATTTGTCCCAAGTCACCAGGGGTTTCCAGATGACAACATCCTGGCAGTTTACTCTTTGATGGCCAGTAACAAAGGACAATGCTTATTTACAAAAAGCTTTGGTATGTTAGCCTCTTTCCATATTAAGATTACAGATTTTTTACAGAATTAAAATGATTTCAGCTGCTTTTGCTTGTTAGAATTTTGACACAGTTAGACATATCTATTTTAAATAGAAGTAATACAGTACCCGCTATTGTTGCCTTGCTGTATCGTTTGCAGGCATCTGTCCCCAGTCCAGTGTGATTATTCTGTCCTCTAATTAATAATTGGTGATCAAGAATTAAAAACAACAAAGTCCCAGTTTTATGTGCTGGTCAACTTATGTTGTTCAGAATATTGCCTTTCTTTTACTTGGACTTCATGCAGTTCCCACCACTCACTTTTGGTGCTCAGTGTTTTCATCATTTTATTTGTCTTCTGGCATTATTACTTACTATCAGTTGTATCCTTTTTTTATTTTATTTGATCAGTTATCCCCAGTCCTTGAATATTTTTCTTGTATCTTTGTCCATTTTCATTGTATTTTAGGATTTTGAATATCTCACTAGCAAAGCATTGCTTCTTTGTTTTCATCCCTCTTTTTGTAACTGGTGTTTGGATATGTATTACCATACATGCCAACCATTATGCTTTTAGTGTAATTATGCTTTTTTTCACTAAATTACACTTTACACGTAAACTTATTTGGATTTCGTGTTTTTGGTTTGTCCCCTTTCCAAAAAAATGTATAATTTTTTTCGTATTTTTATTAACATTAATCTTTCAGATTGTATTCTAGAATAGATGGCTTCTATGTAACTACGAAATAAGAGTGCACTTGTCCATCCTTGCATGCACTTTCCTAACAGTATTATGTTCTATTTATAGCAGCTGCAAGACATGCTGGTTTTACTTTCAAACTTTTGACCTCGGTTTCTATTTATAGCAGCTGTATGGGTTAGTTAGGAGAGAACAGACTGGTTTTCTAATTGTTAATCTTTGATTACCGAGGTTTTTTTATAATTCATATCTGATAACAGAACCAGTCTGTAGGTATTTGGCACTAACAGTCAAGTCAGATTTATTCTAGTAGATGCGTGTGTTAGAGCAAAAATGTTTTTCAGGTAATTTCACAGATGGATTAGAAAAAGACAAAAAATCTATTCAAAGATGAATACATGAATTACACAATGCAGCGTTCCATTCTAGGGCAGCTTCACGCCCACTGCAGGCTGTGTGGAAAGGATTTTAATATTGGTCATTATGGTAAAACAAAGAAACCTTGAATTAGCTCGTTTTGCAAACTCCAGTACTAAGATAACTTGTAACTTCTTTTTTTAAAGCTGAACTAATAAATGCAGAGGCATTATTTACCGAGTTCTTAATAGAACATGGACTACCCCAAGCACTGTAGCAGTAGAAGACTACATTGGTCTTTTGTTCAAACGGATATTTTCTGATTCCAAAATTGTAGAAAATATGCATCTGCAAGAACAGAATCATCTAATGTTGTTAGGTGTTTAGCAGAAGATAATTAGCTTAAAATTGCAGAAGCCATGAAAATGGGCCGTTTAGTATTGCAATAGACAGGAACATTGATTATGATAACAAAAAGTTATACCCAGTCTGTGTA
Organism: Sinohyriopsis cumingii; assembly: GCA_028554795.2. Classification (NCBI taxonomy): domain Eukaryota; kingdom Metazoa; phylum Mollusca; class Bivalvia; order Unionida; family Unionidae; genus Sinohyriopsis; species Sinohyriopsis cumingii. The sequence continues at coordinate 18,086,620 of CM068829.1, forward strand.
AGAGACTTTGACAACAAAAATGGCAAAATTAGAGTGCTCTTCTTTCATCACCAGAATTAACAGTAGATTCCATGGGAGAAAACATTTTTGATTTGCTTGAAAATGCTTTGAATAAACATAAGTTGGCAGAAGTATGGGGTTTTCAGCTGAAAATGCATCAGTGATGACTGAAATTCATAAGGGAGTTGCATTCTATATTTTGATAAATTTCTCCATCAGTGTACATATCTGGTTGTCACTATCATATGTTGCACCTTGCTGCAGGAAAGGCTGTTGATAAATTAGAAGGAGAACCCCTAAAGTATCAAGTTGGCATTCTGCCAGACAATGTACTTAATGTCGATATATGTGAGTGCATTGGCACCTTATTTCCCAGCTAAAAGATACAACAAGTGCAAGATATATACTTCCTCGTTTTTTGTCAGGTTATGAAAAGAATATTGATTCTCTACCATTCTAATGCTGACTGTGCGAGATTGTTCAGTATTGTTAACAAAAATAAAACTGATTTTCGATCCTGGCTCTGTAACCCAGCTCCTGGTTCTCTACTGGTGTGCAAAACATTTTCTGCATCATGATTCACCGTCTGTCTGAGCATAATTGTTGTCTCAAAATTGCCACTGTTCTTATGTTGGGATTTGCGGGATATGAAGTACTGTTTATCTTTTTCAGTGTTAATGGTTGGTAGTAAAAGTAATGTAAATAACACTTTACACAAAAATATTATTTGTTTGCTTTTATTGATAAAAGGGAAAAGATATTGAGAAGTGGTCATAGTGGACATTGTTCTCTAGACTCTGTCAAGAAACCAATAGTCAACATGGATGTGAACTTGACCATCATGCATTTCCCCATAGTGCTTTAATAAGTCAAGAACAGCAGTGAAGTCTAATTACTTTTTCTTTTGTGTGTTTTGTCGTAGTAAAATAAATAAACTTAAGTTTCCAGTTTTCATGTTAACTGATTTTTCTATTAATTCTTTTTCATTTTTGATTTTCATTTTAAATTAACTTCTTGTTCTAAGTCATCTTTGTGAGTGTCATCCTGGCTATACATTGGCCTAAGTCATACTTTGTTAGTTTGGGGATGGCTACACATTGGTCTAAGTAATCTTTGTGGGTGTCAGGATGGCTACACATTGGTCTAAGTCATCTTTGTGGGTGTCACGATGGCTACACATTGGTCTAAGTCATCTTTGTGGGTGTCAGGATGGCTACACATTGGTCTAAGTCATCTTTGTGGGTGTCAGGATGGCTACACATTGATCTAAGTCATCTTTGTGGGTGTCAGGACGGCTACACATTGGTCTAAGTCATCTTTGTGGGTGTCAGGATGGCTACACATTGGTCTAAGTAATCTTTGTGGGTGTCAGGATGGCTACACATTGGTCTAAGTCATCTTTGTGGGTGTCAGGATGGCTACACATTGGTCTAAGTCATCTTTGTGGGTGTCAGGATGGCTACACATTGGTCTAAGTCAATCTTTGTTAGTTTGGGGATGGCTGCACATTGGTCTAAGTCATCTCTGTGGGTGTCAGGATGGCTACACATTGGTCTAAGTCATCTTTGTGGGTGTCAAGATGGCTATGCATTGGTCTAAGTCATCTTTGTGGGCATCAGGATGGCTACACATTGGTCTGAGTAATCTTTGTGGGTGTCAGGATGGCTACATATTGGTCTAAGTCATCTCTGTGGGTGTCAGGATGGCTATGCATTGGTCTAAGTCATCTTTGTGGGTGTCAGGATGGCTACATATTGGTCTAAGTCATCTCTGTGGGTGTCAGGATGGCTATGCATTGGTCTAAGTCATCTTTGTGGGTGTCAGGATGGCTGCACATTGGTCTAAGTCATCTCTGTGGGTGTCAGGATGGCTACATATTGGTCTAAGTCATCTCTGTGGGTGCCAGGATGGCTATGCATTGGTCTAAGTCATCTTTATGGGCATCAGGATGGCTACACAGTGGTCTAAGTCATCTTTATGGGTGCTAGAATGGCTACACATTGGTCTAAGTCATCTTTGTGAGTGTCAGGCTGGCTATACATTGGTCTAAGTCATACTTTGTTAGTTTGGGGATGGCTACACATTGGTCTAAGTCATCTTTGTGGGTGTCAGGATGGCTACACATTGGTCTAAGTCATCTTTGTGGGTGTCAGGATGGCTACGCATTGGTCTAAGTCATCTTTGTGGGTGTCAGGATGGCTACGCATTGGTCTAAGTCAACCTTTGTTAAGTTTGGGGATGGCTGCACATTGGTCTAAGTAATCTTTGTGGGTGTCAAGATGGCTACGCATTGGTCTAAGTCAATCTTTGTTAGTTTGGGGATGGCTGCACATTGGTCTAAGTAATCTTTGTGGGTATCAGGATGGCTACATATTGGTCTGAGTAATCTTTGTGGGTGTCAGGATGGCTACACATTGGTCTAAGTCATCTCTGTGGGTGTCAGGATGGCTACGCATTGGTCTAAGTCATCTCTGTGGGCATCAGGATGGCTACACATTGGTCTGAGTAATCTTTGTGGGTGTCAGGATGGCTACATATTGGTCTAAGTCATCTCTGTGGGTGTCAGAATGGCTACACATTGGTCTAAGTCATCTCTCTGAGTGTTGGGCTGGCTATACATTGGTCTAAGTCATACTTTGTTAGTGTCAGGATGGCTACATAGTGGTCTAAGTCATCTTTATGGGTGTCAGGATGGCTACACATTGGTCTATGTCATCTTTGTGAATGTCGGGCTGGCTATACATTGGTCTAAGTCAGTCTTTGTTAGTTTGGGGATGATTACCTATTGGTCTAAGTCATCTCTGTGGGTGCCAGGATGGCTACACATTGGTCTAAGTAATCTTTGTGGGTGTCAGGATGGCTACATATTGGTCTAAGTCATCTCTGCGAGTGTCGGGCTGGCTATACATTGGTCTAAGTCATACTTTGTTAGTTTCAGGATGGCTACACATTGGTGTAAGTAATCTTTGTGGGTGTCAGGATGGCTACACATTGGTCCAAGTAATCTTTGCGGGTGGCAGGATGGCTACACTTTGGTCTAAGTCATCTTTGTGGGTGCCAGTATGGCTACATGTACATATTTTTTCCTCATGATATGTAGTTTTCAGCATAGATACTGATATGCATACATATAATCCATAGGGATACTTTTTTCCACTTCTGCTTTTTCATTTTTATAACCAAATATCTCAGTAATTAAAAACAGTTTCAAGCGAGAGGGTAACTGAAGAAAAAATACCATGAAACTTGTAGCTTGTAGATGCTTCATTGTAATGTTGTTCAGTTTTACCCCTTTCCTTATGGATTTCATGTTAATGCAGGTTTTCTTTCTAGCCTGCAAGCTGAAAGGATTTTTGCTTTTCAGAATCTTTCGAAGCTCCAAAGGGTGTATATCTTTATTATCTGTAAATGTTGTTTAAAACCAAGCAACTATTATGAGTACATCTGTATGGATGTTCACGTGCACACATAATATTCAAACACACAAATAACATGAGCATGACAAAGCACAGTGCAGTGAAAAACTGGTCTTGTACCTTTGAGATTTACAGATCCCTTTTTCAAGGCAGATGACACAAGGAAAGAACAATTACAAACAAAACACAAAAAGAGAATGTTTATTTGCATACTGTGTTGTTATGGTGAAACCAAGATCACAGAATCTAATAATAATATATCAGGAGAAAACCAGCAAAATATCTCTTTTAATTATCTTTTTCACAGATAGATTTGAATGAGATTTTATGTCAATCAAACATCGTATATGTGACCCTAAAGTAGCACATATCTTAAGATTTTTTTCATTAAGCATGTTGTAGTTTGAAAGTAATAATTGTATCCATTGTTATCTATGTCATTACATTTGTATTTATTACTAACTTGAATAGGGTTTGTAAATTTCAGGCCCTAATGCTATATCAGCCAGCCTGTCACCAGGAAATGACTATGTAATGGTTGGTCTGGCAGCCAAACGTCTCTCCTGGGTTTTCACAGCTAATCAGGTAATTCGTATAAATTTTTAGCAGATTTTGCAAGAATATTAAATTTATGATAGTCTTGTTTTGAAATATGAAGTGGTACAGTTCATTCATGATATACTTGATGCAAAGCAGTAAATTGCGCATGTGGTTAGAGGTTGAGTCATACCAAAGATTTACAAAAATGGTACTAATAGCTGTCTCACTAGACGCTCAGCATTAAGAGTTTAGTGTTAGGACTGGTCAGCCTGGTGTCAGGATAATGTGACTGGTTGGGACATCATGCTACATGTCTGCGGCATGATGCCCCAGTTCTAGACATCACTATAAACTACCACACTGCAGACATCATAGCGATATGACTGAAAAATTGTTAAAGCTACATTAAAAATCTTAATCACACACACACTCTCTCTGTCCAGCCATCTGTTAATCCATATGTCAGCAGTTTGGTTTCCACAAGAATACTGGAAATTCTTGGATTTTAATTTGATTTTGTATGCAGCTTTGTGTTGTTGAAACCTCATAAGAGTTTGATTTCCTGCCTTCTGTGAGATCTTTTAGAAGTGTTAATACTCTCATTCCCCTCTGACCAAGAATAGCATTTCATGATGTAAATTACAAGAGTTATGCCCCCTGATTGACTATTCTGACTTGGTTTCCACAGCATAACTTTACCAAGGTTAATTGGTTCTCAATTTGGTTTGCAGATATATTGATATATATATTGATGAGACTTTGAAGGAGTTTTATTTCCACAACATCATTTGCTGAGTTATTTGTCATGAGTGTCAATCCTCTTTAATTTGTTTTGGCAGATTGCAGGATTTTTCAACCAAATTTGGCATACACCTTTATATTGTGCAACCTTAAATGAGTTTGGTTTCCAGTGTTCCACAACCTTATTTGGAAGAGTTGTGACACATGATTTCCCTTTCTCCAAACTTATTTTCTGCAGTATTACATTACTGAGGATTCATGGATTTTAGCATCTTTATATTGATATGACCTTAAAATTGATTAATATCTTTATGAGACTTAATTTACAGGAGTTAATGCACCTGACTTAAGTTTCTTTCTGTTTTTGCTTCATGCAACAAATGCAAAAAAGATTAAATAAAAATGTAGAAACAAAAAAGAAGAGATAAGGAATCACTCTGTTATCAGAAATTTTAATAGAGAGAATCACCTCATTTTTTCCATGTAGGCTTGCAGTTTATCATTCACTAAGTACCAATTTTTGTTTTTACAATTTTATAATGTATCCAGAAAATATCAGAAGGGAACCAAAGTTAATTGTTCACTTTAAGGAAAGAATTGAAAAATATAAATCTGGCTGAAATACATGTATGGTTTAAATGTTTGTTCCTCCCAGTTTAAAAGCAAAGACACATTCTTATGAGTGAATCCAATTTAACTATTAAGAATTGTAAGTTTCCCAAAATCAGTGCACTTGAGTATGACATACATACCAACTATTACGCCTTTCATGTAATCATTAAGTTTTTTTTCAGCAAATTACATTTTCCATGAGACTGCATATGGATTACACTTATTTGCTCCATTAAAAACTAAATTAAAAATAAAGAAATAAAAAGGGCTTTTTTTGTCATTTTATTATCATGTCTTTAATTCCACTCTTAGAAATTTTAGAATATTTGTTTAAAAAAATGTGACTGCTGTGTAAGAATATCATAATAGGACTTCCCTTATTTGCTACTTATAGCAAATGTATATTACCTTATTTCCAAGAAAACAGAGGGGTTTCTTCAAAAGTGCACTTTGCCTAACAGATTCATTTTATTAATAAGCTAGCTAGTTAGTGAACCAGTTTAAAGATAATGGCACCAGATATTAAGTGAAATGCTTTATGGTATGAATTATGTATTTTACAAGATGGAAAATATTAGAGCAGATTGATCTTTTCAAACTTCAATGCATGTTAGATCAGAAAAGTGACAAATCAACACTGATGTACAAACTTTCAAAGAAGAATATGTGAGTGTGTAATTCAGCACTCTGAGCACCTGACCATGATCATTGTAGAATTCCAGTTCATGATCATTCAGTGAAAGTCAAACTAGTTGAAGTGATTGCTGAATGTAAATAATTTTTCAGTATATTTTGTGTTTGTATTCTGGTTCTAATCCATATGGATTTTGCCCATTGTTACAAGAATTTTAACCATCTGCAGAACCAGGTTAATCATAAAAATGTATATTTTCATAAGTGCTGTAATTCTGGCATTTAATATAATGAATACATTTTTTACATCCAAATTATGCTTATAATATCAATAATTATGCTTATACCTCTCAGGGGGTTGGCATGTTTAGTACAATGACAATGTGATAAAAAATTCTTGTTCATTGAGACAAAGCCAGCATATACTTGAATCTGATCTGGACATTTTATGTAAAATTTTATTGTTTGATAAAATTCTGTAAAAGAACTTTTATCAGAAAGTTTTGTCATGTTTTTTTTTCTTCTATCATTTGTTTTTTAACATTAAGAGATAAACAAATTTCCAGATATCTTTAGAAATATTGTGGAAACTTGCCCATTTTGCAGTAGATTTTTCATGTTGGCAAGCATTTTGTTGATAAATGCATCCTAACAGTATTGTGTAATCTTTTTAATTTTTACAATACAAATCCAGTGTTTTAGAGTACAGGTGGTTCTGCATATATTTTACAGATGTAATTGATTTCTCTATCAACATGAAGAAACATGTTCCAAAAATGCATAAGACAATTTTGTTTCATTTAAAATATTCCCAACAAGCACAGTACCAGATTTAAAGTAATTATTATATAAGTATCATTTTGTTATGGGGGAATTGTTCCATAATATTTATAAGTACATATTGTCTGTTAAAGTATTCATGTAAATTACACTCACACCGTATATTCTTACAAAATGGATCCTTAATGCTCTAATTTCTTTCCTCATTTTTATTAAAATAAAAGATTTGCTCTTAAGGCTTTAGTGTGGAGATTTTTATATAGACATCTAATCCACAATGTTTTCAAACGTGTCTACCAAATAAATACTAAACCATCATTTTAACATGTCTTTCTTTATGATATCTTATGACTGTTGTCGAGTTATTAAATCTGATAAAAGTTTCCTCATTCTAGTTGGGGAGTGAGCTTGCTGTTTAAGTTAATTCAGATGATAAAAGGTGACTTTATACTAGAAAATTTACATAATATTTGCTTCTAAGAAATAAGAGACATAAACCGTGAGTAAATTGCATTTATTTCAATAGAATCATTGCAATCATGCAGTATTTTCATGTTCCTAAACCTTTGCATTCAGATTACGTCAATCCACCTCAGTGTTTCTCATCATTTATATATGTATCCAAGTGTATATTTCTCAACACTACAGATTTTGTGGTATTAAACATTGGACACAGGGCATGCCTTACCATTGCATACAGCCTGGAAGAGAGGGAATGTCAGCTTGGTTTATATTTTATTGTCACTTTAACTTGTGTGGCTTGTCCCAAAAAAATCCAAGAAAATTGCACATATTTGCTTTCTCTTCTTTATTCATTGTAATAGCAACTTCATTATCAGCATGGAAAAGGATTTTTGTTCTCTCATCACTTCCATTGATCAAAAGGGTTTAGACTTTCATAGTTTTTATAACACTTAACCTACTCTTCAAGTATGGCTGCATATTTTGTTCTGATATCATTTTCAAGACTTTGGCTCTGCAGCAATACTTTACCAAAGATTGTCGGATTTCACCTTGCATGCAGCTTTATATTAATTAAACACTGAGTTTGCAGGGGCGATACATGCCAAGTCATGCCCAGGTTGGTGTGCCCTTGGGAAAGGCACTAAGCTCTTTTTTCCTTTGCATGTGATAGTCGATAATCTCTTAAAAGTGCCTTGAAAAACAAACAAAAGAAACCAAACAATCCACATTATCATCAATAAGATTTATGGCCCCTGATTTCTCATCTTCGTGACTCTGATTTGCGCAGCATTACTGTACCGAGTATTTTTTGGATTTATGCCAGAATTAGCATGCAGCTGTATTGATGAGACCTTGAATCAGTTTAATTTCAAGCATTTTGTATTATAATTTGGAAGATTTGTGTGCCAAAATTGCCGGTCCTCCCAATATTAGTTTCCACCACATAACTTACTTAGAAATGATGGATTTAAATCAAAATGAACCTTTTCACTAATGGCATGAAACTTGATATTAATCAGACTTTAAATGAGTTTTTTTTCCACTTTGAATTTTGTCCTTGATTGCTTGTCCTCCTGAATCAAGGATGGTTCAGTTTCTTCCAAATTTGGAATGTACATTAATATTGATAAAACCTGAACAAGTAGAATTTTATGCATTCAGTGTAATCATTTAAAGGAGTTATGCCCCCTGGGTGCCTGTTTTTAAACTTTTGTTTCTCAGCAAAAGTCCTTTTGTGAATTTCAGTGAAATTTGACTTTAGATTGGATCTGAGATCTTGGAAGTCTAGAAGAGATGTTTTATTTTTTTGTGAGACTGCTTAGTGATAGTATAGCTCCCAGACTGGAATTTCCTTTTCTCTGTGCCAGATTCTAACACTTCTCATTTTGGCCCCATCATTCTATAAAAATTATGAACTTTTCAAATGTTACAGTAGTGAATAATCATATTATGACTTGTTTTTCTTTTAATTACAGTGTAACAGTATTCTGTTGTGGCACCCGATTCATCCACTGAAATTTTATGATCACTATTTCTTTGTGAAATTAGAAATCATTGTCTTATTTTTAACATTATGACTTGATTTGCAAACTTTGAAGGCTAGAGAACCAGAGCTTTTCAGTGGTTATTTTCTTCATCAGAGTGGTTGATTTGTAATAGATGTGTAGGTAGGGAGAGACTTCATATCAGGTCTGTAATACTTGTATGATATTTATTGCAGCTTGTTGCCCAAGTGTACAAGTTGGAGAAAAAGTTCGGTGGGGAAGGCTCAATGAAGGTAATTAGGAAAATGTATACTGTCTAGTTACTATTTATTTGACTTGCAGGCTTTGCTACAGTGTCCTGAATGGGACAGTTCCATTAAAATTATTCAGAATTGTGCCCATTATAACAAGTTTAGTATGCTTTATTTAACTGCCATGAATATTTTTATGCACAAGGATGGAAAAATACCATGTCTGGCATCCCTACAAGTTTAAAAATGTTTAGTCAGGTAGAGTTTTCTGAAACTTTCTCATATTTTTCATTTAAGATAAGAAAAAGTTATGATTGTCCTTTAAATACATTCTCCAATCACATTCATATTTGGAAGAAGCTCCACAACCTCTTTAATTCAGCAATTACAGAAAGACAAAATCTTTTGTCTTCCCTGTTTATATTCCACATCGACAGAAAGGAGGAAACTCTTCCCAGCACTTTGTTACCTTCTTTCATAACCACTAGGTGTCTTCATTGTTTATTTGGTTTTAGCTTTCACAAGGTACCACAGAATCTGTGTTAATCTTGTTGACTTTAGAACAACCATCTACAAAGTCTGTATGCTGTTGAGTGTAAATGAATTGACTACATGTTGCATTAATTAATTTGTCAATTTTTGAAAAAAAATTATGTGAATTTCTCAGTTGTGGATGTCGTTTCTTATTTTCTTCTGACACTGTGCTTCAAAAGGGTATCATAGGTACCTGTTTTATGTTCTTTTCATATATTCCACGGACATTTACTCACTTATTTTGTAAGAAGCAATGATGTTTCATGCATTTGAATACTTTTGATTTGTTATTTCCCCAAACATTTGCATCATTCTTGTCTTTACAAAATGGATAGACCAAGTCAACAAAATGCTTAACATGCAAAAGATTTCAGGCAACAGAGGACACACAATAGTACCTTGCTAGATGCTACATGCAGTGTTTGTGATTCATGGTCAGAGAACATATAGTCCACAGTACTGTGAAAGAACTAAAGACAAGAGAAATATAGAAGTCCAGATAAATGGGCTGTGACATACAGAAGATGCATCTTAAGCTGTCACTTGACAGTGTAGTGGAGGTCAATGTCCACATTGATTGTTACATTAGATCAGTGTCTCCTAGGGTATTTTTGCTAATATTGTATGAGGTCATACAATTTAAAAATTTTTAATAGACGGATATATATTTCCAAGCCGTCATTCAGCAGTGCCAATGGTCTAGGTGGATAATAAACAAAAAATAAAATGTGAGGAATAACAATTTAATAACAGATATAAATATTCAAACAACACTGGTAAATTTCCACAATTTTTCCACTCATTCGACCTATTTAATCTGCCAATTTCATCATCTGATGTGCAATGTGAGAGTGTTTCCACCTGTCCCTGCTACTTTACTCGTCTGTATTATTTCCTTTTCCTTGACTGGTAGTCCAATATCCCTTCCGTCCCTCGACCACATCCTTCACCCTTCCACTTCCTCCACTTCCATACTTTGGTCTGCCTCCATTATTCTATCTGGTCCCGCTTCTTCCTACTTCATCACCTTTGGGTGGCACTCAGTTCAACCCAAACATCTCCAAAATAGCACTGAAAACTTCTCTATAAATAATAAGGGACATATAGTCTAGTCTCCCTTTCGACTTAGACAATCTCTCATTGAAATATTCCATACACACTTGTACAATAAAATAAGGGTAATAATACAACAGCAGTATTAATGACTCCTGATACATACATCAACAACTTCCATGACATGAGTACACATTTTTAATTCTTGATATAGTAACTACCAACATCACATCAATCAGACACATTCCTTACCTTACAATTCATAAGAGGTACACACAATGTTCAAATACAAATATGGAGGTATTTCATATGTTCAGAAGGCCAACATGCATAACTCTGTATAGTTCACAAATGTGTATTCAAATTCAAAATTAAAACAAGTATAAGTTCTAACATAGCTCATTGATAAATGCAATAATTCAATACCATTCACACAGCAGCAAATTACAAAATTCTGATCACAGGCTAACAATCTACTTAATTCAATCTTGTATACTACTAATTTCTCTACAGAACATTACGATAGATAAATAACTCAAATACGTAGGTGAGATTAACTCTAATAAAGATAACTTCTACATACCAACATAATTCAAGTAATCAGTTTCTACATGCTACATATAAACTTACAACTCTCAGTTTATAATGTTCAACAAATTTGGGCAAAGAATTCTTACCTTTACAAAGCTTTTCAAGTCTGAATTCCTGCTCTCCCTTTTGCGAATGACGTGCATTCAGAGCACGCCTATTAGAACTCTCTCTCTAACTTACTAGTCCTCTGCGTTGGACTAAATCCTGGCAAGTACTGAAGTGATCTCAAAATGACCTGTAGAATAAGGGTCTGCTTCAGACAGGTACCCCACCCATATTTCCCTAACTAAGCCCTGATTTGATAATGGGGTCTCTTTCAACTGTGGTCGGCCTAGTTTCTCATGTGCATGTCAGATTTCTTTCTCCCATAGCTAGGCCACAGCTTGGGTGTGAATAAACAACCTCTTCCAGTTTTACCAGTTACTTCGTCCCTTTGAAGATAGTTACCCCTTTGTTCCCTCCAGTGTTGATAAAAGCCACAATCTTGTGCAACAAAAGTCAGTCACAAATATCCTGGCGACATTCTTCACCTTAGGTATGTTGTGTACATGAGGGCTGTCTTCGCAATGTGACAATCAGATTCACTGGAGACAAAGGGATTGTAGAGTTGTCACCCAGAAATTTTCCACAGGTATTGTTTGAGTTGCATATGATGCAACAAGTACTAGAGATAACAACAATTGCTGGACAGTAGTGAATTTGTTTATTTTTCTATTTTTCCCAATGTGCATGAATCCCCTAGCATGTTTGAGCTTGTACTTTGGGGCTGTGAGTCTGGTCATATAGCATATATCTTGGACATGGATGATTTATTTTGCCATCAGTCCAGGCCTTATAATACCTTCAAGTTGCTGACCAGCCAGACCACTCATCCATCCAGCCATACTGCACAATCAGTCACCAGGAGTCCATCACTTTGGCAAGCCATGCCATATACCAGCTAGCCAAACCTTAGTTTGCCAGTTAACTGATCTGTCCATTGTGCCACTCAAACCAATCAGATAGTTAAAAAACTGGCCATCCAGCAGACAATCGTTCTTTCTGTCCAGCCTTGAGCCAAACCATTCAGCCAGCGTATAGCTGGATTTTCTATCCAGCTGATAGCTGAGTTGATCAGCCAGCACAGTTTTTTTTTTTGCCATTTTTTTTTACTGGCAGGACAGACCCTGGAACTTAGCCAGCTGCTGATGCAATCACTGGCTCAAATTTTTATGGTTTATTCTTTGGGAAGATATAAAGCCATGCACATGGACCATGGCACAGCCTCATCCCATTCGATGTGTTACTCTGATGTTAACCGAGAATGCCCAACGAAGATAACCCCAACAAGAGTGCAGGGTTAACCTTAACTTGCTAAAAAACTGACCCTACAGTGGATCATATTTAATACAGTTTTAAATATGTGCATTGGATGAAGTCTACAGAGTTTTACCAATTTCCAAGTGCCCAGCCCTGTCCGTTTCAGTCCTGCCCCAGAATGCCCAGATATCAGCGGATTTGGAAGATGGGGACAAACAGCCATCTTTCTTTTCCAGTCAGTGTACTTTGAAGAAATCATTGACCACTGACTGATACAATATGGGACTCTGGCAATTCCAAGGCTTTCATTTCACCCCTGTTAAATACTGAGCTGCCACCCATGGACAAAAACTATTAGTGATCATGTGTTTTAATCCGAACCCACATTGTTAACAGGGCCACACTTCACATAATAGTTAATGCCTGATAGCTTAAGCTTACCTGGATCTTATGAAACAAGACACTTGCCTGCACAAGTTGAGCTGCATTATGCCTTGGTACATCAGTCAGCACCTTCTGGTACACTATTGCTCTTTGACAGAAGAACTGAAGAAGAACATAAGCAGTCATCACAGGCATTTTCTAGTTCCCAAGCCCAATGGAAATCTCAAACCATTCATAGACCTCTCAACCAACTCATCAAGAACATGGCCATGTTGAGGTTTACAATGGAGTTGGACTTTCAGTTCAGGGTCACCTGCCATACTCCAACATTTTTTATTTTTACATCAGATTTGCATTACATGATTAAAAGTAGTTATACTCGCACAAAAAGATTATGAACTACATGCTTCTTGTTGTCGAAAAATAAAACTATAAATTATAGATAGGGAACATATAGATGAAACTGTTGAAAACTAGATTGTGTTGCTTTCAAAACTGTTCCATTGTTTCAATTTATTTTCAAAATTCCCATGTATTTAGGTAAAAAGGAATCAATGCTGGCATCCCTATGTTGGCCAGCTTTGTAAAAAATAAAAGAAATTGGCACACTTTAAAGAACCCAAAGGAATCAGAGTTCAAAGTTGGCTTCCATATGTCAGCCAACATCATAAAAAAATTGGTACACATAAAGGAATACATAGTTTCCAGGGTTGGCTTGCTTTATAATAAAGTAATCTTTGTATTTGATATCCTGTCGATAAGTTTAAGCAAGGAGTTTATTGCTCGTTGCCAGTTGTGTTTATTCATCACCTGGGCTTCTATTTGTTTTCCATATGTAATAATAATTGATGTTTGCAGGGTAAATAGTATACACAGCATTAATTTGCTTTAATAATACTTTTGTAACCCATGCTAGTGAAAGGATTATCATTTTCACTCAGTGAAATAATGATATTTATTTGCGAAATACCGTCATATAGTTAACCTGGATACAATACAATCTTGGTCATTTTGCACCTTATAACTTATCGTGCATAAATGGCAAGTGCCTTCAAGCAAAAGGGTAATATTCTGGTCTCTTTTGTGATTCTATTATCTGACATAAGTGATACACGCTTCAGTAAGGATTCATATGCCAGCCAGCATCCGGTACATATACAGAGCTCGTAGTTATATTTTTTCTTTAATAAATTTTGCATGATGAAAAAAGAAGGACTTAATAACATTGCAAGGTTAGTTTCTTTCATTTTATTTTCAAATAAGTGTTTGTTGATCTATTTTACTGTACTGTGCTGGGAGGTGGTGGCACAAATTAACACCAGATTAGTTCTCTTCTTATTTGTATAGAATAATGGAGCAAATATAATTGACAATATTGACTAGTAATGACAAGCTTTAAGTTTACACACACACACAAAGACACACTAAGACATCAACTTGAAAAATTAAAACAATACAGTTAACCGGTAAGAGCTTCACATTGCAGCAACACTGACAAAATGCTCAGTATTATTCTCTCTCTCTCTCTCTCTCTCTCTCTCATATATGTGTAATCAAGTTTGTATTGTAGCCAGCAGTGTTACAACATGAGGAATATTATCTGTTAAGTATTATTGTTTTATAAATCAATATTGATAATTTCACAGAAGACTTAAATTGAGAATGTTGTTGTGCAGAGGCATATATTTTTTTAGCATAAAAAATAAAGGTATTAAAATATTTTATTAGAATGAGTGAGAAATGTCAGATTTATAACCTATACAAATTTTCAAAGACATTTTATCCTATTGTTAAGTTGTGCCAAATTGTCTTCTGAGTTGGAGCAAATTGTCTTAAGTTAGGCTCATTTTGGGCCGAATTGTCTTGGGCCAAATTGACTATAATCCGGCATAAATGGTACAACTTTCCCATCCCACAGTTTAAATCCAATTTTTTCTGGTAAACATGGTTTTTTGGAAAAAGAAAACCCTTTTGTCCCTAATCACTCTTTTTGTTACATCCATATGCAACACAGTGCACCATATTTGCTGTACAAAAACAGGATCATAAGATATATCACATTGACATTTACATGGTGAAACACTTAAATGGCATAGTTGAATAGAAGGGATAAATGTATGTCATATCCATTTTTGGCATGTGAAAACTACTGATTGTTTACAGAGATTGCCGAATCATTTTTTGTTGTTGAAAAAGTGGATTTTTAAGTCTAATTAAAATTTTTTATGGTGTGCATAAATAACATATGCGTTTTTTTATGACTATAATAACATCACACATTTGTTCAATATAGGTGGCCAGTGACCTTTAAAAAGGACAAATTTTCTTAAAGTTAGACTCAACTGAGACATGCCTTCATGTCTCTATGCACACATCCATGTACAAGATCCTTTGATTTTGTTTCCAAGGAACCATATACCAAATTTGCACTCTCCTATTTGGCTTCAGTATCAGCCCATGTGCTTTCACCAAGATCATCAACTGTGTCATCTTTCTCTTCCAATCAAGCTCATCAACAACCGTGGCAGTTAATCTCAAAGAAATCCTCCAATTACAGATAATAATTTTTTCTTAGGTCAGTGGCAGAAATGATCTTTCCCATTTGAGTCAGTTAGGGTTTCTTATCAGTTGGGACAAATCAGACCACACTCCATCCCAGCATTTTGTCTACCCATGCAAACAATTTTATGCAAACCATAACCTTGCTTGCTTCACTCAGTTGTAGATGGCACAGATTATTGTGCTTGTGGAATCTGTTCCTGATGAGTTGATCTTTTCATGAGAATTATACATCTCTTCAGCTGCTTTTTCATATCCCCTTTGTTAATTCCCCTGCAAGCCCAGTGGTACCCCTTGACCAGTCAATCAGCAAATCATGATCTTGAATGAAGTTGTCAGTGGCACAACAAACATTGGCTGAGAGCTGTAATTTCTTTTGAAAATCCCAATCAGAAATTAGTCTGCACAGATGCGAGATTCACCATGGTCAGTGGCAGATGGGAACCAAAAGAGTTACCTTTCCACATGAACATTCATGCTGTGAAGGCCATAGCAAATGGGAACCTTTCCACATGAACATTCATGCGGTGAAGGCCATAGCAAACAGGAACATTTCCACATCAACATTCTTGCTGTGAAGGCCATAGCAAATGGGAACCTTGCCACATCAACATTCATGCTGTGAAGGCCATAGCAAATGGGAACGTTTCCACATCAACATTCATGCAATGAAGGCCATAGCAAATGGGAATGTTTCCACATCAACATTCATGTTGTGAAGGCCATAGCAGATGGGAACCTTTCCACATCAACCTTCATGTTATGAAGGCCATAGTAAATGGGAACCTTTCCACATCAACATTCATGCAATGAAGGCCATAGCAAATGGAAACGTTTCCACATCAAAATTCATGTTGTGAAGGCCATAGCAAATGGGAACGTTTTCACATCAACATTCATGCTGTGAAGCCCATAGCAAATGGGAACCTTTCCACATCAACATTCATGCTATGAAGGCCATAGCAAATGGGAACGTTTCCACATCAACATTCATGCGATGAAGGCCATAGCAAATGGGAACGTTTCCACATCAACATTCATGTTGTGAAGGCCATAGCAGATGAGAACCTTTCCACATCAACATTCATGTTGTGAAGGCCATAGCAAATGGGAACCTTTCCACATCAACATTCATGTTGTGAAGGCCATAGTAAATGGGAACCTTTCCACATCAACATTCATGTTGTGAAGGCCATAGCAAATGGGAATGTTTCCACATCAACATTCATGCTATGAAGGCCATAGTAAATGGAAACCTTTCCATATTATCAACATTCATGATATGAAGGCCATAGCAAATGCATTTAGGTTCAAGAAGGGCAAATGAAAAGTGGACATCATTATTGTCCTGTGGTGGTGTCCTACCTACTGAAACAGAAGGATATTGCAGATGGATGAATTCTGGTTTAGGATTTTCTCTGCTGGTGTGTACCAATGAATATAACAGCCCAGATATGAATATTTTTAGGCAGATTCAGTGTCTTGGCTGATTCATTGGAAAGAAGGGGCCAGACTCTTCACACATAGGACAAGGTAGAATCATAAATCACCAACTTCATTTCACCAGTCTCAGTATCTCATGCTTAAGCAATCAGCATTAATTCAGTCATGTATATACAAATCCACTATGCACAGTGCACATTTTTTAGTTAACTGATAAAATTAATCAATACAAATCTGAACAAAATTAAACAGGATACTTTTTTTATTAAAATACCTATGTTCCTTCCAATGTATGCAGATGTAGGTTAGTACGAAAGGATGCCTAGACATCCCTCTTGTTTAGCACAAAAACACTTGTACTAGAGAGGTTTTGCAAATGATGCCCATTTCCTACAATTGTGCCACATGAATTTTGATCCATTTCAAGAAAATACTGGTGCAAATATGCAGAGTGAATGGCAGAATAAAGAAAGTGAAGGATGAAGTGGAGTCTCACCAATCAGAGGAAAATAATTCTAAAATGATTAAAGATGCCTGATTTAGATATACTGCCAAAGAAACCAAAATTTGATGCCAAGTTTAAAAATCTTGACTATTTTTACAGTAAACATGTTGTGTAATATTTATAGAATTTATGGGAAACATAACCCATTTTGCCCAGAGATTTTAGTTGGTAAGATGTAATTTGCTTCATTTTCACTTATTGAGGTACTGTTGTTGCAGCAACATCTGTTGTGCTGGCCTCATAATAAGGGTGTGGTTTAACCCCTTGCAAGGAAGAAATCCTTGTTCCCTTGAGGATGACTATGATAGTGGTAGGATACTCAGCATTGCCTCCTCCTACTACCTATTCTCCAAATATTAATGTGGTTTAGGAATTTATTCAAAGGAAAAAGCAAACTGTGTCATAAATTATGTTTTCTCTGAGAAAACATATCCAAGCACATTTCTGTTAAACCTTCACACACACAGACATACACACACACAAGCATCATGTTAGGGTATTATTCAAGCTAAATCTGAGTAAGCAACATTTGGAGAAACAAATTGTCTTTCTGCGATTGCTGGATTTGAGAGGTAATGGTGCCTCATCCTAATATAAATGTGGTTGGGTAGATATTCGCGCAGAAACATAAATCAGTAAAATATATGTCCTTTTTATAGAATGCTTCTTTTTTTGAGCAGGTAGACCATTTTCTAATTTTTCTTGCCTTAGACACTTATGAATTTTAAGATTTTGTTTCACTTAGATATTTCCATTAAAAATATATTCCTATTTGATCCATTAATTTTAAAATCTGTTAAAAATTGAGACATTTCTTGTTGCTGTCATTCTGTAAACATTTCTGCAGTAAATATAACCTGTAAGCATGATGAGTTTTAAAATCTTTATCATCAATTAAGCAAATTTGATGGACGTAATGGAACAAGCTAATAACCTGTATCTGAACTTTCTAGCAATTCCATATATGTGTATTATACATTTTTAATCCAGACACTATGGGAACGTTATCAGATTTCTTTGTCACATGCTTCTAAATTATTATGATTCATTTTTTGAAGTAAAGAAATTGTGAATATATTATATGCAACTTTTAAATGGTTTCGTTTGTCACTTTTGTCATTATTTTGGGATCATCTTCAGGTATTCTAAGTTGAAATTATGTCAGAGAACTGTATTATAATTGCTGAGTGTTGTAAATTATACCTCCAAAAGTACTTTATTTTCTTTTAAATTTTGCCACTAAGTTTAGTCTTTTTTCTATGCTCCTTCAGGTCTAGAATTAAGGATATTTATACCAAGTGCATTTTTTCCCTTAATGCAGCATTTTCCAACCTCAGGTCATATGCAGATAAGAGGGGGTGCAGGGTCTCAGTAAGGTCATGAATGGTCATCAGAGCAAATTTGTTTTATTGCTTTTTGAATGCTGAAAATTATCCTGAGGGTTGGTAGGTCCTTTATGTGGCCAATTTAGGGCCACAGCCAAAAATAGTTGGGAACTACTGCTCTTGTGGAACAAAATAAACTGTTTTTCAGTATTGCCTGTACTGTAGCCACAATATTTCTAGGATAAAGAGGAACTATTTTTATGTTAGTTTAAATTTTTTGGCTTAAATGGTCATAGGCCAAAACAGCTCACATAACTGCTTGTTGTCCATTGTCAAAATTTCTAGTGTCCATTAGCATAAGTTTGTCATTACTCCTCCTCCTCCTAAACTAATGGGAGGATTGCATTAAAACTTTGTGCACATTCACCCTAAGGTCCAGTTGGTCCTAAACGAAAATGGTATCTCTCAGATGTCTATCTTGAAAATTCGTGAATGGATAGTCATATCAGTATTGATTTTCATTGGAAGACTTCTTACAATGTATAGTGAAAATGGTGCCAATCTGACAGCTGGTTGGACCACCATGGTGGCCATCTTAAAAATCATATTGTAGCTACTCCTCAATATATGGTTGTATTGGCGTGGAGATTTCCCCCTTCCCCCCCAAAAAAAATTTCATCTCTAATTGCTAGTAAATGAACATGATGCCAGTCTGATATCAAATACTGTTACCATGGTCACCAACTTGAAAATCATGTTATTGTTGCTCGATCTCAAGCGATTTACATACCATAATTTTCACTAAAAGACTGCTAATGATGTCTTGCTTGGAAAACTTTTTATTGCCATTCCAAAACATTTTATTGCCATTCCAAATCTTTTTATTGCCATTCCTCCTAAAGAGATTGTCATATCAAGATGAAGTTTTCACAGAAAGACATCTAATTGGCCTTATATCAGAATTAGAATGTTCTGCTGTCCATTATTATCACCATATTGGCCATCTTGAAACATTTGTAATCACTACTTCTAACTGAATGGTCATATTGACATGGTGTTTTTATTAAAGGATTTATGGTGTCTGGTTCATTCTAAATTAAATCAGACTTGTAATCTCATCGTTATGGTGGCCATTGCAATCATCAAGGTATAGCTTCTTCTCCTAATGTGGAATTTTCAAGAAAAGTTGCTATGTTGTTGTTTCTAAACAAAAGAAGGTGCTGATCAAAGTTCCAATATGTCTGTCCCTGGTTGCCATCTTGGACACACAATGACTTCTCTGGAACAGATGGTTATATCAGCATAAGTTCTCACTCAAAGATTTTATATGATATTTTATTGGTTCTAAATAAAAGTGGTGCTGATCAGTAGGGCCACAACTGCTAAAGAATGGTTTTATTGACATGATGTTTTCACTTTAACTCTTGTGCTGATCAGCAGGGCCACAACTCCTCCTAAAGAATGGTTTTATTGACATGGTGTTTTCACTTTAACTCTTGTGCTGACCAGTAGGGGCACAACTCCTCCTGAAAGAATGGTTTTATTGACATGGTGTTTTCACTTCAACTCTTGTGCTGATCAGTAGGGCCACAACTCCTCCTGAAAGAATGGTTTTATTGACATGGCGTTTTCACTTTAACTCTTGTGCTGATCAGTAGGGCCACAACTCCTCCTGAAAGAATGGTTTTATTGACATGGTGTTTTCACTTTAACTCTTGTGCTGATCAGTAGGGCCACAACTCTTCCTGAAAGAATGGTTTTATTGACATGGTGTTTTCACTTTAACTCTTGTGCTGATCAGTAGGGCCACAACTCCTACTGAAAGAATGGTTTTATTGACATGGTGTTTTCACTTTAACTCTTGTGCTGATCAGTAGGGCCACAACTCCTCCTGAAAGAATGGTTTTATTGACATGGTGTTTTCACTTTAACTCTTGTGCTGATCAGTAGGGCCACAACTCCTCCTGAAAGAATGGTTTTATTGA
This sequence comes from Sinohyriopsis cumingii, assembly GCA_028554795.2. Lineage (NCBI taxonomy): Eukaryota > Metazoa > Mollusca > Bivalvia > Unionida > Unionidae > Sinohyriopsis > Sinohyriopsis cumingii. The sequence goes on from CM068829.1 coordinate 18,107,220, forward strand.
CATGGTGTTTTCACTTTAACTCTTGTGCTGATCAGTAGGGCCACAACTCCTCCTGAAAGAATGGTTTTATTGACATGGTGTTTTCACTTTAACTCTTGTGCTGATCAGTAGGGCCACAACTCTTCCTGAAAGAATGGTTTTATTGACATGGTGTTTTCACTTTAACTCTTGTGCTGATCAGTAGGGCCACAACACCTCCTAAAGAATGGTTTTATTGACATGGTGTTTTCACTTTAACTCTTGTGCTGATCAGTAGGGCCACAACTCCTCCTGAAAGAATGGTTTTATTGACATGGTGTTTTCACTTTAACTCTTGTGCTGATCAGTAGGGCCACAACACCTCCTAAAGAATGGTTTTATTGACATGGTGTTTTCACTTTAACTCTTGTGCTGATCAGGAGGGCCACAACACCTCCTAAAGAATGGTTTTGTTGACATGGTGTTTTCGCTTTAACTCTTGTGCTGATGAGTAGGGCCACAACTCCTCCTAAAGAATGGTTTTATTGACATGGTGTTTTCACTTTAACTCTTGTCAGAATATGCTGCTGGTTCTAAATGAATATGATCCTAATTTGACCCTCCTCATCAAATAAAAGAAAAACAACAACTTATCCTAATAGCAACTTCTCCTGAACAGAGGCTATTCTGACATTTAAACAAATTCATTCTTGCAATATGTAGTTGTTCATATGTTACATTAATGCTAATCTAACCTCCAAAAATGACTGCCTTGAGTACCATCCTGAATTCATTGTATTTCTAATGCCTCTGAATGGATAGTTGTACTGACATGGTGTTTTCACCAAAACTATAGCAGTATGTAGCTGGTTCTGAATCAAAATGGTTCTCATCAGACCTTCAACTTTGACACCATATTTGCCATCTGAGAAATCTTGTTATCACTCCTCTAAGGAAGAAGCCTTTAATTTCATAGTAAAAAGGCCAAATGTCAGCTTTGCTGACTGGAAGAAGAAAAATGTTTTATCTGCAAAATATCAGTTACCTACTTAAAGGACTATGAAACAATGGTCAGGTTCTAATGACTGATTCACAGTACTCGTCATTTATTTATTTAATTTTTTTTTTTAATTTAGCATATTACAGATATTCTACACCCATGTGATATGGATATTCGCACCCATGTGAGCGTGAATTCTGCCAAGTGGCTGCCTGAACCTGGACAGGGACTGGTGTATGGCACCAACAGAGGAGACCTCCATATCTGTCGACCATGGTACATTTCTCCATATTGTATTATTTGTCAAAATGCTACATTTATGCATTTTCATGTTTTCTTGACATATTTTTCTTTGTACGGTTCATGAGCATGCATCAGAAATTGTTATCCACTCCTCCAAACTTTTCCAGATTATATTTGCAGAGTGTAGCGCATTTTATCTTAAAAGGGGATTTTTTGTGTGGGTAAAATGTTACATTTTTATGAATTAATAATCTTGGACAAATCTATCTTGTCTGCTTTTAATTTTTATCACCTCTGATTTTAACCCAAAACAACTTGTCCAATGGCCTTTTGTCTTAAATTTACATAGAAGCACGTTTGTTCAGGTGCACAAAAATCTTAGATGTCTCTTTATATCTTCATCATCAGACCTATTGGATTTTAAGATTAGAGCATGGTCATTAAGATGTACAGGGAGAGGAAATGGTAATGTGAAAGAAGTTGTCTGAAAGACCTAGCATACTGATTTTTGTGAATTATAGATGATGTCATTCTCTAATGCGTATTGTTCATATACCTTTAATAATTTCTTTAAACCTGTGTTAGAAAGACTTGTCAATGACATATCATCAGCAAAACTAAACTTGTTAAGAAATAACACATTTGGTGGCTGATGTAACCCCATGTGACTTTGACCCAGTTTGCAATTTAAGTCATCTATTTATATATTAAATAACAAAGGGAAAGAACACCTCCCTGCCTCACCCCATTGGTTATATGGAAAGAGCTGGATAATACACCTCCCTGCACACTGTACAACTGTTTGCCATACCAGTTAACTAAAGTATGAACTATGTAGACAGGCATTTGAATATCAAGTAACTTTTTGAAGAGTGTCCAATGATTGACCCTATCAAATGCCTTACTAGCATCTAAAAAGCATACAAACACTGGGCTGCCATGTTCAACATAATAGTTAACAGTTTCCTTAAAGGCATAGAGGCATAAATCAGTTGAATATTGCTTTTTGAAACCAAACCGATTATATTAGATTGTGAATTCACATATTTGTAGTATGATGCATTCAAATATTTTTGAAATAATTGTTGTAAGACCTTAAGATCTATAGTTGTTTTTGTTAATCAGGTTACCAATTTTGCTTTTCAGTGGTGGTATAATTGTAACTTTTGTGAAATCATCTGGAACAAAGTTATGTACAAATATACAATTAAATAAAATCATCAAAAGGACAAGTAGTCTAGTATGTGAAAATTTAAAATGTTCCACATATAAAAAAATCTGATCCTGGATAGTTACATCCTTTTTATCTTGATCTATGTATGATTAGTTCAATATGAGCAGAAGGGCTATTCAGTACTGAAAGAACACACTTCTTATTTGATTCACTTTTGAGTTGTCTTCAAACTGATTCTTCTACATGTTGCATATATTGCTTTGACCATGGTTTCCATCAGTGCAAATTAGTAGCCTATTGGAAGTTTTAATTTGCTTCCAGAATTTATGTTGGTTGAAATTTTCAAATTTTTGAGCTAGCGAGTCTACTGTTTTACTTCTTCCTTTTCACATAAAATATATCACTGACATCCTCTTTATAACCTTTTTGTTTAATTACATAACTGGTATGCAAGGATTTATCTTCTTAAACTCTTTCACAGGTTTACTATAATCCTTACAGTTAATTACATAACTGATATGCAATAATTTATTTTAAGCTCATTCACAGGTTTTGTATAACCCTTGTGGTTAATTACATAACTGGTATGCAAGGATTTATCTTCTTAAACTCATTCACAGGTTTACTATAGTCCTTACAGTTAATTACATAACTGATGTGCAAGGATTTATTTTAAGCTCATTCACAGGTTCTATATAACCCTTGTTAATTACATAACTGGTATGCACGGATTTATCTTAAGCTTGTTGATTGGCTCACTTTAATGCTTGTGGTTAATTTCTTAACTGGCATGCAAGGATTTATGTTAAGCTCATTGACAGGCTCAACAAAACCCTTGTGGTTAATAATGTAACTTATAAGCTAGGATTTGTTTTAAGCTCATTGACAGACTCAGCAAAACCCTTGTGGTTAACAACATAACAAGTATGCGAGGATTTGTCTTAAGCTCTTTGACAGACTTGGCAAAACCCTTGTGGTTAATTACATAATTGATATGGGAGGATTGGTTGTCCTAAGTTCACTGACAGACAGCAAAACCCTTGTAGTTAATTACATAATTGATATGGGAGGATTTGTTGTCCTAAGTTCATTGACAGACAGCAAAGCCCTTGTGGTTAATTACATAATTGATATGTGAGGATTTGTTGTCCTAAGTTGATTGACAGACTTAGCAAAACCCTTGTGGTTAATTACATAATTGATATGGGAGGATTTGTTGTCCTAAGTTCATTGACAGACTTAGCAAAACTCTTGTAGTTAATTACCTAATTGATATGGGAGGATTTGTTGTCCTAAGTTCATTGACAGACAGCAAAACCCTTGTGGTTAATTACATAATTGATATGGGAGGATTTGTTGTCCTAAGTTGAGTGACAGACTTAGCAAAACCCTTGTGGTTAATTACATAATTGATATGTGAGGATTTGTTGTCCTAAGTTCATTGACAGACAGCAAAACCCTTGTGGTTAATTACATAATTGATATGGGAGGATTTGTTGTCCTGAGTTGATTGACAGACTTAGCAAAACCCTTGTGGTTAATTACATAATTGATATGTGAGGATTTGTTGTCCTAAGTTCATTGACAGACTTAGCAAAACCCTTGTGGTTAATTACATAATTGATATGGGAGGATTTGTTGTCCTAAGTTCATTGACAGACTTAGCAAAACCCTTGTGGTTAATTACATAATTGATATGTGAGGATTTGTTGTCCTAAGTTCATTGACAGACAGCAAAACCCTTGTGGTTAATTACATAATTGATATGGGAGGATTTGTTGTCCTAAGTTCATTGACAGACAGCAAAACCCTTGTGGTTAATTACATAATTGATATGGGAGGATTTGTTGTCCTAAGTTCATTGACAGACTTAGCAAAACTCTTGTAGTTAATTACATAATTGATATGGGAGGATTTGTTGTCCTAAGTTCATTGACAGACAGCAAAACCCTTGTGGTTAATTACATAATTGATATGTGAGGATTTGTTGTCCTAAGTTGAGTGACAGACTTAGCAAAACCCTTGTGGTTAATTACATAATTGATATGGGAGGATTTGTTGTCCTAAGTTCATTGACAGACAGCAAAACCCTTGTGGTTAATTACATAATTGATATGGGAGGATTTGTTGTCCTAAGTTCATTGACAGACAGCAAAACCCTTGTGGTTAATTACATAATTGATATGGGAGGATTTGTTGTCCTAAGTTCATTGACAGACTTAGCAAAACTCTTGTAGTTAATTACATAATTGATATGGGAGGATTTGTTGTCCTAAGTTCATTGACAGACAGCAAAACCCTTGTGGTTAATTACATAATTGATATGTGAGGATTTGTTGTCCTAAGTTCATTGACAGACAGCAAAACCCTTGTGGTTAATTACATAATTGATATGGGAGGATTTGTTGTCCTAAGTTCATTGACAGACAGCAAAACCCTTGTGGTTAATTACATAATTGATATGGGAGGATTTGTTGTCCTAAGTTCATTGACAGACTTAGCAAAACTCTTGTAGTTAATTACATAATTGATATGGGAGGATTTGTTGTCCTAAGTTCATTGACAGACAGCAAAACCCTTGTGGTTAATTACATAATTGATATGTGAGGATTTGTTGTCCTAAGTTGAGTGACAGACTTAGCAAAACCCTTGTGGTTAATTACATAATTGATATGGGAGGATTTGTTGTCCTAAGTTCATTGACAGACAGCAAAACCCTTGTGGTTAATTACATAATTGATATGGGAGGATTTGTTGTCCTAAGTTCATTGACAGACTTAGCAAAACTCTTGTAGTTAATTACATAATTGATATGGGAGGATTTGTTGTCCTAAGTTCATTGACAGACAGCAAAACCCTTGTGGTTAATTACTTAATTGATATGTGAGGATTTGTTGTCCTAAGTTGAGTGACAGACTTAGCAAAACCCTTGTGGTTAATTACATAATTGATATGGGAGGATTTGTTGTCCTAAGTTCATTGACAGACAGCAAAACCCTTGTGGTTAATTACATAATTGATATGGGAGGATTTGTTGTCCTAAGTTCACTGACAGACTTAGCAAAACCCTTGTGGTTAATTACATAATTGATATGGGAGGATTTGTTGTTGTATGCTCATTCAGAGGCTTAATATAAACTTAATATGCTCGGATTTTTGTCTTGTCTTTTTTGAGAAACTCAACAAAACCCAAATTTGTAACTGTGTGATGGAACTTGTTCCTTCTTAAAATAATCGATAATGACATAGCAGTGATACAATAACTTTAATTAATTTTTGTCCTGTTTATAATTACAAAATGTGATGCTAATTAATATTTTCAGGGTAAAGAAGATAGAGAAGGCTGGAGAGGTTCCCCAGGAGAAAATAATTCCAGATACCTTTAATACAGACAGATCCTCAATACGACGTAACCTTAGACAAGTTCTTGGCCTATCTAATGCTCCTTTTCCTAGAACTATCAGTATTGCCACTCAGACCCATCTCCGCAATGTGCGCAGGTCAGCAGGCACACAGACAGACAATTCCGACTCTGATTAACTCTTTGCAAAGTGGAAATGTCTTCAGGTCATCAGTTCAGAGTCTGATGTAAAGTCTATTGAAAGTTTTCTTAGTTCTTTTCATGCATACAGTGAATACCTTTGAAAATTTGTGAAAACAATAAAGTAAGCCAAGGAGTGATAAATAATTCTAGTTCATTAAAGCTTTGTCACAGAAGGCATTGCCTGACCTTTATTTGGAAGTTGAGCTTTTATCCTATCAATGTTGCTGGACAAAAAAAAAATATTGTATTGCACATTCTGATGACATTTATGTAATAATTCTTGTTTTTTGTTATCAAAGTATTCCAGCAACAGAGGTTTGTTTGGTGCTGTATTTCATCTGCATAGCAAAACAGAAACAAAAATCTTCCAGCAGCAGGGCTTTCAGTGATTTCATCAACAATGTTAGAATTTGTGTTGAGATTACACAGTTATTGCCCTTCTGTGAGTGAATATTGACAATTTTGGGTCAGTAACTGTTTTATTATATTGAATTATTGAAACTTTTATTCTCATTTTTGGATGGTTTTGAAAATTCTGTTTGCTAATATTTAACTTATTTCTGACTGATATACTGGCTAAAATCTCTCCATAGCCATGATATGGGTTACACCAGAAGCAGTGTTGATTGCAAGGCAGGCACCAAGATAATTCACCGTCAAGAAACTGATTGTTGGATTACATTTCTTTTTGTTGTATAATTTATTTAATGACAATTCAGAAAGATTCTAAGGTATATTTATTTGTGTTTAATTTTTTGAAAATCATGCACATTTTAATACATCCTGAAGACGTGTTTTTGCAGAACCATCATTTTGATTTACTTTCCTATTAGACAAAATGTCATTGATACTGAAAGATTATGGAATTGTCATCATCTGGTAATGTAATGCCATTTAATTTTCAAGTAACTATGTTCAATCAGTATTCAGGTTTTACATTCTGATTGTGAGAAATGCATAGGTGTTGTCATATAAAATTGTTTTTTACACTCATTGGCACATGAGTTTAAAAGGGCTAATGCTATAATCCTGGTAATTTATTTCATGTCATTGTTGTTGTACAAATATGAATGTGTTTCTCCATGATATAAATTGCCAGATAATGTTACATCAGGAATTAACATCTGCTGCCTCCCAAATCCAGCCTGCCCTTTCATACCAGAATGACAAAAGTTTTTCTTGTCTATAGACAGCATACAAGTAGTATCTTTGGGAAAGTAACTCTTTGAACATAGTTTTATGATTAACTCCCTTTGCTAAAAATGGTGGTCTACCCATATGCCAAATACTCTTAAAGTTTTTGCTTGGCACAGGTATATCTATGGCTTCAAGAAAATTGATTTTATGGGCATTCTTTTCTGCAAAGATGTTGCATGCCAGAGTTCTATGCATTTCTTGACTCTTCACCTCTGTCATTAAAATGCCTAAATGCAGTACTGCATACAATTCATGCATAATATGATTCTGACTTGGGCTGTTATGTGTGAAACTCATCAGTTTGTTGTGGTGAACTGTTGATAAATAAAATGAAGCAGATGGTTTTTAAATCACTCTAAACAATAGACCAGACGGTCACAAATATAGGTGAAGGTAAGACAAAGAATTGTTGATATAGAAGGAGAAGGGGGGTCATCTGATTAGAAAATCAGTGACATTAGGAAACAGACACATGGATACTTTCATGGCAGATGTTGATGATGGACCAACCAGGTGTAGAATTTAATACAAATTTCTTTGTAGCCAAAAGGACTGGTAGATTGAGAAATTTACTAGTCCTGCTGAATCTTCATTTGTCAAAGTTTGACTTGTCTCCCACATACATTTGGTTTTTGTGTAGACTAATTTATGTATGGTCATCTGTACTGTCTTGAGTTTGAAAAGTCTTGTTCAGTCATACTGCCAAATGACTCGAAGTCTCATTTAGTCATAATGTGTGACTCCATGAGATCTTTGCCAAACATGAGGCCGGTAGTGGTCTGAACAGTGCATTGTATTATTCATGAGACTTATGAAATATCTAGTAAGGTCAGTGATTGGCTGAGGGACTAAAGAGTTTTCTTTACTAAAGACCTGGGTTACATAAATGCACAAGAGGTGGGTTGGGCTAAGCTGTTTGTAAGGACAGTTCAGTTTATGGAATGCTTCTGCATTTGTCATGTCAAAAATTATTTTAACATTTTCTCAAATACTGCAACACAGATTTCATCTAAATTTTGGCAAAGACCTGCCAAGTTTGAAATGTTTTCAGATTTTCACAAATGATATCAATCGGCCATTTAAAAAAAAACGATTTACCAATACTAAAAATAGAAACCTTGAAATTAGAGAAACTCAACAAAATTTGCAAGAAATGATCCTGGTATGAAGTGCTTTCAGTTTATGCCAATTCACCATCAAATGTGGCTGCTTTTACTTGTGTGTTTTTTTTTTTTTTGTTGCTTATTGCTTTTGGATAAATTTGACAGCATCTTGACATAAAGAGCTTTCAGATTTTGTGTTCAACTCATACTGATATTACTGCCATTAATTAAAAAAAGACGCATTTTAATTACTAATTTTCAGAAACAACTTAACATAATTTGATCAGATTTGACATAATACAGCCTTGTATGAAGGGCTTTCAAGTTAGAACAAATAATGATTGACCATGAAGTGTGATACTGATCTGCCAACAAATGTGGTTAGTTGCAAAAATTATATAAATTGCTAAAACTTCTCAACACCACTCAGGCGGATCTGACAGAAAACATTCATCAGATTTATACACCATCAGCAATGAAGCCATTACAACAGATAGAAAAAAACATAATTTCAAGAACTTTATCTCAGAAGCCACTCAACCGAAATTGTCGATCTTTACAGTCCTGGCAATAATTACATTTCAGGATTAGACAAATGATGCAGACATGTCATCAAATAGGAATGAAAATACCAAAATAGAAACCATGAAACAGTTGTTTTCATAACTTAGTCAAAGAAAAGAAATTTTCTTCAGTGAATATCCTAATGACCCAGATTTCTTGGCAAGTTGTTATTTTATTTGACTGCTAGGCAGATGTCAGGTGAACAGTGTCAGGCTCGCAGCATCTCTTGTTTTATTTGACAAGACAATATCTACAGATAATTCAAGCTATTACTTCTACATACAAATCTTGCAGTTCTTCAGATACATACTCTTTCTCATGCTCACACATTTTAAGCTTCATCACCAATACTAGGTGTAATGTACATTATAAACATTTTTACATGTATGTGCACAAAGAGAACTCGTGAATTTGACTGTATATAAATGGTGCTGCTCCAGAACAGAAAAAATGAATGAGCAGCACCTATCTGTAACAATCATTTTTATGAATCTTTACCAGATTTTTAATGTAGATCACATAGTGATGCAAGATTGTGCCTAATGAGATTGGACTCTTTATCTATATATGCAGTTTGAAAAATGTCTCGCTGCCTTAATGAATACTACTACATAATATCCTTATTCTTTGTAAATTAGTTTCAGTGCACAGGTCTTACAGTGTCTGCTTGGATCAGAACCAGATTTCTTTGTTGGGCAAATTTCACATTCTAGTCGTGTCTAAATTATACCTTAGCTAAGTGACATGTCAATTCTTTAATATTCTTTAATCTTTATTATTTCTTGAGGTGAAGTTGGCTTTACAGATGGGTGTTGTTGTGCAGTCAACTTTGCTATGCACAAAAAATTTCAGCAAGAAGAGAATTATAAATTATTCTTGAATGAAAGCTGAAATTGGATTTAAAAAATAATCCTTTATTTATATTGAATCCCTGATATATCAAGACAATTTTAAGATTTACCTTTAAATAAATATTCCTTATTTAACACAGAAGTGTTGAATTTTAAACTGATGCTTTTTTCCGATTAACTCAAATGTTACAAACTTTTTGGTGCATTGTATATTTATTAAGGCCAAGTCCATTTGATTGGCATGTATAATGTTGTTCATGCATTTTGCAAGTCTAGTATTAATGTAATTTGTCACGGGATGTAAAATTCTTTTTTATTATATTCTCATTTGTATCTCCATTAACTTTACATTTTCAGAATTATGCAGTATTTTTTACTTGCTGCACTGCTTAATACTGCACAACACATGTCTTAAAATAGCATTGTGTATCAGGAACTACTTTTGATTGTAAACAATGTACATTCATGTAGTTATTTGTCCTGATCAGAATTACGTGGTTTGGACAAATTGATCCACACTGTGAAATTGTACTGTAATTTTGACTAACAAAATTATTAAACATTCTCCTTAGTGCATTTAAAACAAAATGAATGTGATATTCCCAAGCAAACAATGTTTAATCCCAAGTCTTTTTGAGAATTTTAATTTTGATAATTCATATTTTTTCCCACATTATGATTCCAAGTAATCAAAGACAGAATAGAAACACATGTACAGCTGCATCAAAGCCAGTCCCTCTAGTCACATATACGTTGTTTGGAATTGACCCAGCTAATAAATCCAATCTATTAAAACTAGACAAGCAGAATTTAGTTGGATCACCAGAAGAAAAAAGTCCTTCATTCAAGACCAGACCAACTGAAAAATTTGCTTCACTGCACATTCATTCTTAATATGACTCTAAATTTCATTTTTAAATTTCAATTTTAAGTAGACCAAAACAAATTTTTTTTTAAACAAATGAGCATGCGACCAAGTTCAAAAAGTCGTGTACACATTAATACTTTCACTGTTTATTGTAGAACCTACAGTTGTGTATTTTCATTTGAATCCAGTCTAAATTCAGTTACTTTGTTTCTTGTAATGTTTATTTTTATTATTTAGCCTTAGAAAAGCAAAATGAGTATATAATAAAAAGTTTACTTCATTTGTATGGAAAATAAGAACTTGTTTTCTCTGATTAATACTGCACTCCTAACATCATGCAGTATTGCTAAGAAAAACCTATTAGTATTTTTACATGCAAATGTGGAACCAATAAATATTAGTGTCCTTTCTTTGTTTCATGTACCCTTTTAATATAAATATTTCCAAGAATGTTCAGAAATTATACATTAAAGATTTTAGCCTCTCTGCCTTTTTTTTTTTTGATAGCTAAGCTTACTTTGAACTGTACATGTATTTAAATTCTAAATATTCATAGATGAAACCTCCAGGTATCATTCTTTGTGATAGTTAGTGGCTGTCTAAAATTTTCTTAGTGTTTGTTTGTATTTACAATCTATTGGACCAGTCTGTGTAAAACAAATAGGGATGTCAGGTAACTACTACAATAACAAAAATCTTCTTTGCCTTTTTATTAGTCTCTTCATTGCAAATACTGTATATGGGTTGTGCACAGTATGTGATGAAGTCATCCTTGTGTCACACAAGATTTTTGTACCCAAGTTTCTACAGATGACACTACAAATAGCCTTTCTTACCTATTACAAGCATTACTGTCTGTATATAGTACATTATCCATCAAAAGTTGCTTTTATCAAATTCATAAAACCACTGAACCAGTTTCCAGTGTGTACATGTGCAAATCCTCGATGAAATATTGCCACCATTACTAAAAATAGAAAAACCCATACAAGACTTCTCAAAAACTACTGAGCAGATTTTGATGCAGTTTGACAGAAAGGACCCTGACATAAAAGGGTTTTCAGTTTTGATGCATTTGACAGAAATGACATTGACATAAAGGGATTTCAGTTTTTATGCAGTTTGACAGAAAGGACCCTGACATAAAAGGTTTTCAGTTTTTAACAGATTTTACTAATCCGCTATCAGATGTGGTCACTGTTACTAGCTGCAGGTCTCAGCCATCGAAGACTGCATTGCTCAGCAGGAAGTACATGCTGGGGATACTTGCACGCTGCAGGATCTCGCTGTGTGGGAAACGGTATTGTCACTTGATTTTCGGGATGTGTTTTAGGCACCAAATATGGAATGAGTTGAGCCAGTGCTGTTGCCTCATGTAGGTGGTCCAGGTCTCACTCACTTCCATATTGAGGGTGCTGTGAAACCTGAGAGGCCTGGTAGATTTGGATCTTGGTGTGCTCTGTCAGCGCACTGTTTTCCCACACTCTCTTCATTAGTCATACCATGATGGTATTTGCCTTTCCAAGCTCCACATCCTCAGTGTGGGTCACAAGAGCTGCGTTGATTGGGAAGGAGACTTAGGAAGATCCATCATTCAGGACTGTTCCCTTCATATCGGCATGGAAAGAAATTCTCATGCTGTGGAGTTGGTGGGGGAAGCTGATCTTACTGAAGTTCAAATAAACCCTTCCTGCTGACCAGGTTGAAGGCCTTGGTGAGGTCGATGATCATCATGTAGAGTGGCTGACATTGCTCGCGGCTCTTTTCTTGGAGTTGTCTGAGAGAGATGATCATGTCTGTTGTCGACCTGCATGCTCTGAAGCCACACTGGGATTCCGGGTACACACGGTTCGGCAGCAGCTGCAGCCTATTGAGGATGATGCAGGCGTACACTTTGCCAACGATGCTCAGGAACGAGATCCCTATGTAATTGTTACAGTCACTGCATTCGCCCTTGTTTTTGTAAAGGGTCACAATGGTGGCATCGCGAATGTCTTGGGGGACTGCTCCTTCCTTTTAGCAGAGGTAGAGTAGCTTATGCAGTGGCTGAAGCAGTGTTGCTTTCCAACGTTTGATAGCTTCAGGCGGGATGCCGTCGCTACCAGGAGCTCTGTCGTTCGGGAGGGCGTCGATTGCTTTGCTGCACTCCTCGAAGGTAGATACACTGTCAAGCTTCTTCATGGTGGGAAGTTTCTGTATGGTACTAGGGTCCACATCGGTGACTGACATTTCTCGGGAGTATATCTCTGACTAATGCTCCACCCATCTGGCCATCTGTTTCTCGTGGTCTGTGATCTTCTCTCCCGTCAGAGATTTCAAGGGTCGACCCCTTTCACTGTAGGGCTTAGAACCTTCTTAATACCACTGTACCTACCTTGGATGTTTCTAGACTCTGCACTGCGCTGGATGCCTTCACATAATACTCATTTCGTGAACTATCTAGGGACGCGTAGGGTGATGCTTCGGGCACTTATGAGGGCAGCAAGCATCCGTTCATTGGGGCAATTTTTTTTTAAAGCTATGAAGGCTTTTCGTTTGTCTTCGATTATTGGTTCCATCCTTGAAAGGTGTGCTTTGAACCAGTCGTGGACATGGCTGTGCTGTAGATGGCACCTTCATAACGTTCCACTTGGCTGTGGCATCGTGTTCTGGAAGGTCCTTGAGAGCCTAGTTCCGGGCGGACACATACTCCTCCACCTTGGATGGGACCGACACCAGCGCAGTGTTAATGCGAGGGAAACATTTTGGTTTTGAGCGCTGTGGTGTGTGTGGCTGTAGACGCACCCTGCTGCTCACGAGGACGTGGTCGGAGTTGCAGTCTGCACTGTGGTAGCTTCTGGTGGAGAGGACGCTGTTTAGGGCAGAGTGCCTGGTGATGACTAAGTTGAGCTGGTGCCAGCAATGAGACCTGGAGTGTTTCCATGACACTTTGTGTTGTGGCTTACACTTGAAGGTGTTTGTAACGCACACATCATGGTAGGTGCGCAGCTTCAGCAGTCTCTGACGGTTTTCATTGGTCTTTCCAATGCCATGATGTTCGAGGCAGGTAGGCGACGACTCGTGGCCCGCACCTACTCTGACATCCGTTGATCTGTTCGTCCAGTTGCCCCTCGAACTGATCCTTTGTATCTTCTGAAGACGTGAGGGTGGGTGCGTAGACACTGAAAATGTTGACAGGACTTGCAGCAGTGGCAAGGCGGATGGACAAGAGACGCTCAGTGCCTCCTTGAGGGAGGCTCAACTGAGACAATGGGGTTGTTTTTGCTGGCGAAGCCCACTCCGTGCTGGCGGGTCTCTTCAGGTTCTCGACTCTTCCAGAAGAAGGCGTAGTTTTCTTCTCAGCGGGAGCCGCTAAAAGCGAGCCTGGTTTCTTGGAGGGCAGCTATGCTCACATTTAGTCTGGTGAGCTCTCTTTCGATGAAGGCCGTCTTCTTGGTGTCGTCCACCTCCATAAGGTCCTCAGAGATGCCTGTGCATATGGTGCACACGTTCCAGCTTGTGAATCGAAGAGCTTTAGTCTTCTTTTTTGGTTTCTTGTTTCTTTGTCTGGTGTGGAATTTCCATCCGTTTGTCATGCTAAGCAACACACTGAGCTCTAGAGACCCACTGGAGCAGGCAGACGATGGCGGGTCAATACCTTACTGACCGGGGTCTTCCCGGCTTGAGGTGGGCGGTATTCGTCCAGTGGGATACGATGATCCCTCCCACCGTCGAAGCTGACCAGTTGCGCCCTTTACCTATTCATATCGGGCGGGACTTATAACCCGTAGACTGCCAGATTCCGTGTTGTTTCCTCACTCAGGAGCGAGGCTGTAGTGGCCTCGCCATAGCGCAAGCCTGGACGTGGAGTATGGAGATCCTGGGCTGCCCAGTCATCAGGATCCCCTTCTCCCCTTGATGGTGGGGTCCAAAGGAGTGCTGAACATGACATTTGGCACCAGTTTGGATGCAGGAGCTGCCGGAAGGAAGTCGTATTAGGGGCTCCACTCCGGATTTTCTGTCTGGGTTTACTCCCGTAGCCTTTCCTTCTTCCGAAGATATACACAAGGCAACGGAGCCATCATCCAGTGGCTGAGACCTGGTGGGCTTGGAATCAGAGTTTCCTTCTCCTAGACGAACTGCCTGCCAAGGCTAACAAGCTCTATCTACCCGGGGTTGGAGTTTTCCTTCTCTTAGACTGGCTGCCTTCCAAGGTTAACGAGCCCAGTCTGCCCACCCATATTTACCGCTGGGCACTCGGTGGCGCCATAGCAGGCACTGTGAAAACAAGGGGCCCCACATGAAGGTGCTGCTGTGGATACAATAGTGTAGGAGAGGCCATATGCAAGTAACCTCCTGCCCAGAAGAGCCAGACTAGTCCCGCGGCGATCACTGCACCTGGAAAGGAGAGGCTGAGACACTTCGCTTTCCTTTGGCGAGCGGGACGTCAGGCCCAGACCTCGCAGACACCCCAGTACCTCATGAATAATGTGCTTTGGATCTGCTAACTAATGCAGGGTTATTTTAATTTAATTGGAAAAAAATTGGGTGAAAAAATAATCTATATCGGTGTTCGTACCGAGACAAGGAAATCCCAGTCGCGGAGTTACATTATTCGTCTCCCCAGTCAACATAACAGTACCCTTTGTCTGGGATTTCCTCATCTCGGTCCAAATACCAACGTAGATTATATTAATCTCTGTCATAAATTGTTACTGTTCCATGCCAGTGTCGTGATATCACAAGACGACATGGTAGCGAACGCTGAAAAACGCAAATTTAGCACGAAACACACGTGTAAAGTAGGAATAATAAAGTTGACTATATGTGATGCACGTTATGTCCAAAACAAATGTGAGACATGCAGTACTGAAAATACCATTCTGATCGTTTACACAGTTATCCTCAAGACATGTCCATAACTATTCGCAACTCTAATCGCTCAGACTCTGACCAGTGCTCTCATGGGTCTATCAAAATAGCTTAGGATGTCACATTAAGGCTAAGGGCTGTCCCGTCTCCCTCGGAGACTTTCCATGTTACAAGTCCGCTCAAGCACTAAATTCGAAACAAAAATGCAACTAAAGAAGGCGGGTTTTGGTAGAAAACCAAGAGCCTCACAGCCAATAACCCAATACAACGAAAAATCTTATTTCCGCTGGCAAGATGGGCTGTCACATCACTTTACCTTTTTGAGAAAATGCTTGGATTTATAATGGCGATAGAAGTTCTGCAGGTGATGAAAATGGCTGGGGTTGCTCCAACAAAGAGCATGCAAGTGATAGACCATAAATAATGTTGTCTTTAAATAATACTATTGACAATAAATATACTTAGATTTTTGCGCCATGAATGTCCTCCAAATGTACTTTCTTAGTTTTTCTGTTAATAAATCGGGAGTGGATACAATACGTTGTCAGTCTCAAGACGCACAGTTGTAAATATTTGATTGTATGCAACGTTAAATGAAGCTACTTTAAAAGCAATTGGCGGCGTTATTTTTTTTTTTTTTTGTTCGTGTGGGGTATATTACTATTGGTGTCGCCAAATAGGTGCTAGCCTTAAGTTACGCGAGTATTTATGTGAATGCGTAGTTTAAGGAACGTTAGTGAAAAGGAGAAATTCTGTTTACGCAAGGTCGTTTGCGTAACTTGCCCATATCTTACGCACTCTAGTGAAATAGGCAACAGTTAATTATCATCAAAATCTAGATGGCAGGTAGAAGTCGAAAAATCTGATTTCAAAATTAAGTTCGACAAGGACGCCGTTATAACAAATCAATTACGAAATGTTGACAACACAAAACTATTATTCTACACTAGCCTTAATGCATTAATAGTGACCCAAATTTTACTTTTTTTATTATACAAAATCCCTTTGTTACTAATTTGCAATAATCCTGCCAAGGCAAATTAAGACATGGTGAATGTTTTAGATCAATGAAAAGAAAATGCAACAGTTCCAGGATTGGATGGGTATACATCTGAATTTTACAAAACGTTTTGGAACAATATTATCCCGATTCTTCTATGATAGCTTAATTAGACTTTTAAATTAGTGACCTATTTCTTTGCTTAATTTAGACTGTAAAACTATCATAAATTCTATTAAGCCTATTAAATAAAAGTAGTTAGCAAGGCAACGGATGTCTATCGTAAATGTCTATTGGCAACTGTACGATACTTGCATCTTAGACAAAGCAGAAGAGGATTACATTGGAAGCCTTCTATTATTATTTTCTTTTCTTTTCTTAAACTCTGGTAATTCTTTTGCGCATGCCAAGCTATGTAACCAATATTATCAATATATTTTTTTCGCGCTTCAGAGGGGAATAGGACAAGGGGACACTCTTTCTCCAGAATTTTTTACAATAATTTTTGTTGAATTGTTTAGCTCTGTTCTGCTATTAAATATCATCCAAACATTATCCGAATATAAATCTCAAACTTTCGAGTTTTTGAGAAGTCACTATTCTGATTCATCGTTTTTTCTAGATGATTGCCACACATCACTGGAAAATATTCTTGATATCCAAGTTTAGATATCCAACCCATGAGCAATATTGTTTGGAATTCGGTTTAAATGCTGTAGAGAATTACTACGAGAAAGAAATTCACATTGGAATCACAAGGGCATATTTAAAATACTTTGTTATTGGATACAAGTGCTGCAGATACAATTATTTTGAAATGAACATTGCATTAAAATCTATTTAACAACCAGTCTTTGCGCCTTATTTCATACAGAGGAAAATTTGCCATAATATATTAAATCTTTAGTACTTCCAATCATTATCCTTCCTAGTACCGTTTTACCTAGCCCACCACATTTTTGTTTAGTTTTCTTTGCATTGGAAGAGGAGACAATTAAAAGATCCAGGATTATAAATCCTATCAATAAGGGACGCCTCTATATGCAACTTATAGTATCTTTTACAAAAGCTTTAAACATATTTTAGGTAAAGAAACTCGATGCTCCATGGAAATCGATTCGTTTTTATAAGCTGTGGACGATATGTGCAACGGATATACTAATCTATTCCAGGCATGAACTTTTGTCATCACATAGCAAAATCAATTTAATACTTTCTGGAAAAATGCCTTTTTTAACATGGTCTTATCTGGTGGCAAGCTCTGGTTCAATGGAAAAATAATTTTCATAATAAAACGATATTGTACAAAAACTGGCATGAACGTGGAATCGTGTTCTACATGAAATCATATACACAAATGGAGATTTTGTTTTCGATTTTCAGGATTTTAAAGAAAATTTCTTTTTTGAAACTTAACGTCAATGTTATGAAATTTCATATGCTATTCGCCAGAGATGGAAGCGTGATTTTCATATGAAAAACCTGTGTCGGTTGAAATTGACACACACAGTTTCAAAAACTAACGCGCACACGATTCTATAAGGATTTGTTTATGAACCATAAATAAATTATCTTTTACATACGATACTAAATGTCCATTATTTTTAACTACCAACACATTTCTTGTGACATGTAGAAGGGCTTCTTCGGATTTTTGCAGATGTTGTAAAGCAAATTCCGAGTAAATTCTACATCTTCTGTGGCAGTGTCAATACGTGCTATTAATTTGGAGACGAATATAAAAAAATGTACGATGTTCTATTTGTTGTTGTTCTAGGGTTTAACGCCATTTTTCAGCACAAGATAGGCTATACATGGCGATCAGTATCCCTTGTGGAGGAAGTACCCTGGAAAACCCAGGGAAGAACCACCGACCCACGAGAAGCTACTGGCAGGCTTTCCCACGTACCCACGCTAGCCGACCCTTGGACTCGAACCCACGCATACAGAGGTGATATGGCAGTGATCCGGAACGGTGAGCGCTTTAGACCACTCGACCAAATGTACTAAGAAAATAGATCATCCAAATCTAAGTTTTAAAGTTGCACATGGTTTTGTGGATGCAAAAGACTTGAATAACACTTGTCTAATATATATTTGTGTGCGCGGGCGTTTGTAAAATTCAAAAATTGCATTCCTTCATTAGCTGGTGCTACGTCAGCTCTTAAAATTGCTTACGGTATTAAATGCAGTGCACAATACTATCTGATCCCTCTAAACATTCATCAAAAATGGATGATTTTAGAATGCACACCGAATTTCGCGTAGCAGCGTATATACGTTTTTGTGTCAACAGCTTGACCCATAGTCCGGAAATGTCATTGTTATTATCAATGATCTATGAAAAATTGTCTGCCTGTGCAGCAAACGATTTTTTTGTTTAATTTTCATTATTAATTGAATTTACTTCTGTCTGGAAAGATTTATCTATGATAGCAATTAGCCAAGAAAAATGATACCCGTGTCTTGCCCATGCTTCTGATGCGATACGAAAACTGTCGATAAGGAGGCCGTCTTGTACAAACATCGGGTATGAGTATTATCATCTTGGAACGTACTTTCTCTTTATTTCTTAAATGTCTATTTAATAAGTTGGACTCGAAATCACAGTAGGTGGATCATATAGTGCAGTTTATGTTAACAATTCGAAACTAAACTGATGTCACGTTCTGCAGACAAATAGACAAAATAAAACTTTGCCAAAATGCCAGAAAGAGGACTTTGTATTTTTCTAAACGATACATCGGTGTTCATTCATAATATGAGACGGTGGACTCGGGGAATTCTCAGACTTCCTTTTAATTAGTATCATGATTAAAACATTTTTACACAAAAATATAGTACTTACATGTAATCAACAATAACAACTATACAATGTTCTCATCAACAACTTGAAACAATTTGACGAAACCAATAGTGAAAATACTATTCTACAACCAGGTCACACAATTCAGTGCAAACAATAACAGTAAGAAAAACATCTATATATAAACAATATTATAACTGTACTAAAAAATAAAATTTTCTAACAAATGAATTGTTATCGTGACAGTATTAACAAAGAATGCGGAAACAATGTCCATGGGTGTGTACAAGCTCATATCCATAAGACTAGCTAATGTCAAAATTTTGGAGTCTTCACAAATGAACAGACAATCGGACTATGGATATATCCATATAGCGTGACTAAATTTGATAACTGCAGTTTGAGTTTAATTTTTTAATTTATGTTTTCGGGGCTTTGGGTTGGGTTTGCATGAAAATTTAAGTAAATCTGAAAGCAAAGGGTGAACAATTTGAATACAAGGCTTTACACTTGGTCCAAAGTATGGAACGATCGTTTAATCATAGGGGAAAGGACAGCTGGGGGACTGGGACTTTCATTTCCTCCAGGATGGATGGATGGATTGATGGATGGACACACACACACACACACACAGAAGCAGACATTTTTCAATAAAGTTGATGGACAGAATTAGTCTTTTTTTCAACAATTGAGCACAAATGTTCTGTTCTTCGCGGTGGTTTTGTTGCCGGTTATTGCCTGCGCATGCGTGATGTAGCAAATCTAGATCAATAAATTAATAATTTGCAATGCAGGAAGTTCAGAATGAATGCATTATTAACCTTAACCGAGGTGGCTTTTCATGTTTAGCATACTATAAACGTACTTTCACTAGAGCTGATGACTTGGCGTAGATCGAGCTTACTCCTTTTCGGAATAGTTTTGTTTTATGTGGCTATTACTGTCCCATGCCAGTACAGCGTCATGTGCACAGTTCTTGAGAGAAAAAGTAGCGAGTCTCCAAGCAAAAACAATGGCTGACGTTTTCAATAGATGGCCTTAATTTAAAGTGCAAAAATATGACTTACATTCTACTTACACTTCTATACATCTATCGTTTTAGTACGGCACAATTTTATTATGGCAGAATTCTATTTCCATATTACTCTTCTGTCAGCTACACAAGCCTCGGCAAAAGCTAGGTTTTAATATGGCTGTATAGACTCAAAAGTTGGCTAAAAGGTCGCGATACAGAGAAAAACTCGCGCTGTATTAGGATATTAAAATTTTTTTTATCGTTTTCGTTGGCAGACGTCGTACTTGTTGGCTCACGGATTGTGCGCATGACGCCGTGTCTCAGAGAAAGACTGGGAAAAAGCCGAATGGTAACACCATTATGTGACTGTTCAAGATTATCTTTATGTGACTAAACTCATGTCTTTACATGGCTGAATAATTTCTGTTTTTACATGGCAGAACTAACTTCGGTCTTTACATGGATAAACTTTCGTCTTCATTGTCTACATTACAAGCAATTTTATATCATAATTATGGAGCATGGCACTTAATCTTGATGGGTCCTCCACAGCAGAGACTCAAACTTATGTTTCTTGTCAGAACATGCACAGACTTTGCTACTAAAATGCACTTAAGCTTTAAAAATCTGCTTTATGCAAGAACTGTCACCTTACGTTTCTTATCAGAACATGCACATAATTTGACTTTTGGTGCGACAACTGTTTCTGAATACGTAAGACACCATCTCCAGTGTTTCTCTACATGATTAAAGTTTACTTTGTGTACGGTAACAGTCCGCGCTGAATTTGTTAGTAATCGACACTGTCTCGTCTTTGGTTGTGCCCCCACCCCCAAATCAAAGTAGAAATCTATTGCTGCACTACTCTGCAAATTCCAGCACGAGGAGGTGATGGATAAGAAGCCGATGGGCCAGAGGATGACTGGCGAGTTGTTTCATTGGGTAGTGAGATCGCTGCCCTTGATTTGTACGCAAGTTTGTCTGCTACTTCCGGTCTGTCAAACGGGGTGGTAACCATATCCGGCCATTTGCCTTGTACCAAAATTGGTGGATGGTTCATCGCTTTCAAGCTGCAACATAAAGACCAATTTTAAAAATGACAAGCTTGGTATTATTTTTTACAAATTGCATTATTCGAAGATACAGACGTATCTTTCGTGATTAAACGACTCTTTATCCAGATCCCTCGCTTTTATTTAGTCTAGTTAAAAAGGAACACTATACTATTATGGCTTATTTATGGTGTGGGCGGACGGACACGCACACAGACGCCAATTGGCCGCCAAATAGACTTCCATCAAGGTATGCTGGATAAAATAGAAATAGGTAAAGTTGTCTCAAAGAACTGGGGGATTTCTGATGAATGTTGATTTCGGCATTAAAAATTGGAGTCATTTTTAGAGGTAAGTTGGTGGGAATGTATACAAAATATTGTTAAATTACGTATTTTCCCTTGCAGTGTTTCTCTCACACATTCCTATAGATTTACAAATTGTATAAAGGCGAAGGATAATTTAAAATCGTGTGTTTGACAGGGGCGTTAAAGAAAATTCTTTGCCATTTCCCATCGACATTTTCAAAAATCCAGAATAGGCAAAATGGTATAAAACTTGTTATTTCATAGTTCGGCTTATGTTATCAGACCATACATTACTATTTCATAAACATCACTTCGGTTTAATTTTAATTTTTGTAATTTTCAGTAGGTGTAGCCATATAATTAAGCCGTTATTTGAAAAATGTTTCAATGCATTGTAATCAGAGCGTCTTAAAATTAATCGATTGACATCGGAAGTTCAAGCCATCTTTTGACAGCATTTGTGTATACCACACTTATACCCGTTACATTTTTAAATAAAGGTCTGTCAATATCCGGCTTATTTAACCATTACACTCACTTTCTGTTTGGCCTAACGATGTGTCTATTTGGCAGCGATAATCTAGCAATATAGCACGCCGGCGAATTGTTGACGGTTGACCATGTAGCCGTTCTGGAGTGGCCATAGCAATTGTATTGGCTATCTGACTTCTCAATAGTTGATATGGACGGCGAATTCCACTGACGTCTATCAAGCTTTACCTTGTGCAGCCTGTAGGATATAAAAATGCAAACGTCTACAGCTCTTTTTCAATCTAATAGTGAGTAATAACCTTTTTAGGTATTTGCAAACACGAACCGTCCACTATCCAACATGAAACAGTGCAGTGTGACCCATTAACTTCTTGGGAAAGGAAATATGATTCGTTCAGACGAGGGGGTTTATCAGTTAATTAGAAATAGTCCAATATCCTGTGATACTAAATCAGCAG
The DNA here is from genome assembly GCA_028554795.2 of Sinohyriopsis cumingii. Lineage (NCBI taxonomy): Eukaryota > Metazoa > Mollusca > Bivalvia > Unionida > Unionidae > Sinohyriopsis > Sinohyriopsis cumingii. The sequence goes on from CM068829.1 coordinate 18,129,704, forward strand.
AAATCTCTCAACTATTCTTTGGTAAGGTTTCATGCGTATCTTGACACTTTGGAAAGATGGAATGTTTTGCAAATGTAGAAAAAAAAATGTACTGTATAATTAGTATTTTTCAAAAGCGATTGGTGAGTACAAATTCTGTATACACTTGAAAGAAAACAGCAAATTATGAGTACCCTAGCAAAAGATTACTTCTCAACTGAACAAACACCCGAGTTTGCAATTAGTGCTAAACGAAAACTATGTTATACTGATTAGGTTACAAAGAATGTAACATAAAATTTGAGCAGGTTATCTCTAAATTTGTGAACCTTCTCGCTGTAGGAATACAATTTAAGGCTGCAGGATAATTGATTCATCAGAGGGATTGCATTTTTTTCTTCTTTTAATGATACAACTGAGGTATATTGTTTTACTTTTTTCTTCATGGAAATTCTTAGAACTGTTGCTTTCTTGTTTGATGCTTATCCAAAACGGGCTACAAATAATCGAGATCTGTCTGCAGAAAGACAGAGAGCGAGAGAAAGAATACACGTCGAATGTGTATATTAGCCAAATAACTTGCACTACCAAAGAGGTGCCTTATAATTGATGAATATACGTATTGATGGTCGCCTCACTCGCTATAGATTCCCTTACACTCAAAGCAACTGCCCCTAGCATAAAATCATTTCATCATCCCACATATTCATAATCCTGTCCATTTGTAAATTATTGCTCGTAGCCATTTAGTGATACAAGCAGGAACTAAAATTTTGTACAAACAACTGGCGGTGCGAGAGACGTATGCACATCTATGTGACCACCTGGAACAATAAACTGGGGTACCGTAATATCTTTAATTTTGCCCCCCCCCCCCCCCCCCCGGTCACTGTTGTTATCACTATTACAGTGACTAACACACAGCATCATCAAACGAAACATTACGCCGTCATTGACCTGTTGCTGAATGTAATCAGTAGTGTGGAATAGGTTAGATAGATGAATCACACGCACACAGCGGGCGCAGCACCATTACCTGACATAGATCAACACGATGAATCCGACGAGCACAAGTAGTATCAAGGCACCACAGATCACCGAAGTCACTATCCGGCGGTTCCCCTCTTCTGTCGAATAATAATAATAATAATAATAATAATAAAAGCAATATCATTTAAACACACATCGCACTGCTGGACACGTAATGTGACACATTGTGGACTATAAAATGTTTTGAAAATTGATGCAAAGGTGGCTGAATAGCACAATTAAAAATCGCATTCAATATAATTTTAGTTAAGAAAAGTATAACCTAACAATAACATTTCTGTACGTGTTCATACCATCGTTGTAAGATTTTACGATTGATAGGTTTGAAATGTATGAAAAAGTTCTTACGCGTATTGGTCGTGTTGCGTTTGGTATTAACGTTAATGCCTGTTTTCTCAATGTTAAGTTCCTCATCTTCTTCCATCTTTATTTTTGACGTTTCCGTCTTTCCTATTAGCTTGGCATTCTCAGCTTCTGTTGCTATTATTTTTGCTTCATTTTCGTTTGATATATCTGGAGTTTCCGCATCTTCACTTTCTTTCATCCTGCTCGGTTCATTGTTATTCACGTCCATACTTGTAGTACGCATAATCTTTGTTACAGGCTGCTTTCTTTCTGTGCTTGCTGAGATTTTCTCCAATCCAGGAAAAGGCGTCATCCCAACACTTTTATTCTCTGTATCATCGTTTGAAAGGGATACGTCTAATGAGGAGACGTTTGACGGTATATCACTTTGGTCTTGAAATATATCGTCTTTTGCCTTTGTTTTAACAATTTCTTCAGTAGAATTTTCATTGATTTTGGTGTGTTTATTCTCCACAGCCGCAGTTGTATTCCTAATTGTATAATCCACGATGTTTGGTCTCCGGGTATTCAATTCTTTTGCCACGGACTGTATGGTGGACAAGTGATTCTTTGAATTAGAACCAATGTTTGCTTTTTTCGTGCTTTTTTGCGGAGCGTGTTCCCTTTGCTCAGTATCAATTCGAGATTTATTTTCATGGGAAGATGCAACAGCTTGCATGTCTAAGGACCACGAACCTACGTCAGATGTCTGCATCTTTGGCACCCCTGTTTTGATTGTTGAAGCAAAGGTGTTTGGAAATCGTGTTCCTGTCTCTAATGTTTTTAATTCGGTATGAAAGGGGTACTGAACCAATTTTACGTGAGGCTCGATGTCTGCGGTTACTTTTACACTTGAATTATTCCCTACTTCTCTTTCCTTTATAGTGATTTTATTCGGTTTGATTGACGAAGCACCTATAGCTTGGAGACTATTCTTTCTTTCGTGTTGGGATCGTGATTCAGTATTGTCGTTTTTTGAAAAAATCAAAGGTGATAAATTAGCCGATCCTCTGTTTGAAGCGGATCCTCTAATGAATGAAAGTGATGTCCACATCCACTCAACCGTGTCAGATTTCTGAGGTACCTTTCTAGGGGAAATACGCAGCGATGACGCTTCTATCAGAGGGGTCGAGATTTTTTCCTGTCTCAGAGGTACCTTCTGAGTAACAGGTGCGGATTGTGCTTTCGTACAATTGAGGTTTGTAAGAAACCCTTCCTTACTTAATGAACTTGGGTTAATAATAGGTCTAACTTCTGCACGTGGATCTTCATCACTGAAGCTTTGGTGATGTGGTGTATGTCCCTGATATTCCTTTGGACTTTGATCTTCTGATGCACCTCTGGTCGAAAGTGAATTCGTATCTTGTTGATTAACATCACGAAACGACTTCTCGTTGTCTGATAAAGAATTTCGAGGATTTTCATTTGCTGAGATTTCCGTGGCAATTTTTACGCTGGATGCAGGTTCGCGTATTGGATGCAAAGTATCTGACACGTCATATTTAGGTCTCTCCGATTTCTTTTCAGGAACGGTCGAGTTATCTACGACGAAAAGCCTTCTATAAGTGGTAGAAGACATTCTTATCAATCCAATTTTGTTCTCCATTTTTGTCTGTTGTCGAGCTGTAAATGCCGTTGGTACTTGTTTCAAGTAATCAGACGCGTCCTCCGACACCCTTTCATTTGGTAGACTTTTTCTGTCTGAATTCTTCTCTACATAGGTGGCAAACTTATTGGAGTCATTTATTTGTATTGTATGATTTGGATACGAAGATCTACATGAACTAGAATGCGTGGGTCTCCGTGCCATTCCAAATATGCATTCCCCAGCACTGCTGGTGGTAGACATTGAATCAGATGCAAAGAAACTCGAAGATATGTCTCTCATAGTATTCTCTGCGTTTGATTCCTTGACTATGTATTTCGTGTTTCCGACCGATGTCATTTCCCAAGTAGAGTTGTCGGCCAATGCATCTTTCCCATCAGGTTTTCCAACGGCACTCGTGTCCGATGATGTTTTCGTCATGCTGGGACGAGAAATGTTCCCTGCAACATTATCGTTTAAATCAAATGGCTCTGTCATTGAAGAAAAAAGTGCTGAACTGCGTGCAACACTGGCCCTCATTACACCATCATCAACGGTTCTTCCTCTTGTTATTTGTGCCTCGGATGATCGCGTATAAACATTTCCTGTATAATCTGACTTGTCTCCTGGAAGTGTAGTAAGCGACGTTTCTGAAGTTGTGATTACCTCTTCGGTTTTCGTTTTTCGTTGCAGCGGATGGTCATGATACAGTTTCTTGTTTGAAACAATTGGATCGGTCATCTCAATCAACTTTGACATTTCTCTCTGTTTGACCTCATCAAGGAAACCAGTTTGATTATATGAAATTGCAGTGCGTTTTCCCCATGCTCTAATCTTTGATTGTCTCATCTCTTTAGTTATCCAATTTGGCATCGTCACAGTTTCTTTAGAATCGCGAAAATCTATTTTGGACCTGTAAATAGGAGAAGTCCATGAACTTTGAAAACTTGAACTCGATAACCGAGATAAAATGGAGTTTCGTGAAAAATCACCTGTAAACAAGCTTTTCTCCTTTCTTATTTCGTCTCTACTGAGATCAGCTTCCGTAATGTCTTGTCTAAAAGTTATCGTTGTCATCCGAGAGCATGGGATTTTGCTCTCAGATGTTCGACTATTCTCCATAGCTACTTCGTTGGTTGTATAAGCATTTATTTTCGATGAGACGTTACCATCTCTGTTAAAAATAATTTTGTCTTTTGAATGTCTGACAACACTAACAGAACTTTCCGTAGATGACAACTCTGTACTTTGGCTGAATGAAAGCATCTTTTTGGTAGAACAATCGTCAACGCCTAGTTCCCTCGTGACTAATTCTTGTAATCCATCATTATTCTTCCGAATTTCAATTACATCTGGCTTCACTTCCACACGTACAGAACTGATAGATGCAAACAAGCTGGAAAAACCAGATAAAGTTTCGTCTTGGACACTTTTGTTATTATCTGTGGCTGCGATACCTTCAGTCATATCGACACTAAACTCTTTTCCATATGAATTTTCTGCAATTAATTCTGACGCATTCTCTAAGCTCGTCTTTTCCTTCTTTACAGGTGTAGCAACCATTGATATTCCACCAACATTCGATTTCCTTTCAAGCGTCATATTTGCAGTTTTCACATTATGTTTCAGATTGTTGACTTTCAAATCTGGTATTCCGGATAATTCTGATTTATGCATAACTGTCGAAATAAATGCCTTTGAACTATTTGTCGTATGCTCGTAGAACGACTGTTCCCTATTGGTCCTGTTTGAAATAAAGAACATTCCTCCGTTGTGGTCATCAGATTCAGGATTAGAAGCACTGTAGTCCTTTTTTCTTCCAAAATCTGTTACTCGACCGACATATTTTTCTTTGTTAAATTCAAGTGCAGTTGCTGGATTTTTAAAATTGGGAATGATGTATGTAGAAAATGGTCTAGATGAGAAAGTGAAGGCTGGCCATGAAGATTTAATTTTTATCTTTTTTACAACTTGTCTTAAAGTTTTTGGACTTAAAGGTTTAGGAGTGGTTACCTGGATATTGGGAAATTTGCTTTCGTGTTGCCCAGAGTCGGGTGTATGGAACGTGGAGAGAGATGTATATTTTAATATCACGTCTTTTTCGTTTTCTCTTGTCTTTGAACTTTCATCTTTCTCAAAATCTACGTACTTTGTACCCACATGTCTACCAGAGTGTTCACCAGTCTCCCTTTTTTGCTTGGCAGGCTCAAATATAAATGTCCTTAGAGGCATAGCAAAATGTGTTGAATACAGCCTTTCAGAAGTACTGTACATTGTTGGATCGTGCATTCCTTTCCTATCGCTTTTATTTGTCATTTCATCCCGTCCCCGTTGGTGTTCAAGAACTTCATCCTCTTCATACGCTTGTCCGCTAGGCGACTCGTTCGGTATTTTTGGCGTCTTAAGATGGGAATGCTTTCCAGATCGGACCTCAGCAACCAACACACTCGTTGTTCCCCCGTGTGAATCTGATTGACCCATAATATCAGCGCGCCTTCTCTGAGTCGCTTTGAACCTTCCAATCTTGTCAGCCATTGCACTTTTCCTGTTCTCTTGTTTGTTGTTCAAAGAACCATTTCCGTCTCCATTTTGGCTCGGGTTTTCCGATTCCTGGAATCTCTTACTCGCTTCATGTATTTTGTTGGGCCTGCATGCATCAAATCTTTGCTCGATACTTTCTGGCATATTGCATACTACATTTACTTCTGACTCGTACTTTTCAGCTGGAAAAGAAAGATACGTGGGATTATATATAACCGCAAAGTCGACTTGAATGTTATTTACAGCCATGCAATAACGTTTTGCCGATGTGCAACGCAAAAGAAAAATGTACCACTAGCCAAACATAAACCATCTGGCAAATGAAGGGGACGGAGGAAGAAATGAGAAATTTGCAATCGTCAACAACTACATTGAGCAGATTATAGAGTTTTGTCTTTTGTGGATATGAGTTGCTTACGGAGAGATTAAGCATGGAAGTGAAGTCGACGAGTTTTGCTTTATACACTGATAGCCTTTATAAGGAAATGGCTGCGTGGACAATTTTCATTGTACAGTAAAACATCAATGATAAGATATCGTCTTTTTAACTGGTATTTCACAAAGTAACATGTCACAAATGGGCCCGACAATTAAACATTTTAGCGTTTTACCCCTTTTACAAACAAGTTAATAGAGTTGACTTGCAAAATATAAAATATTTCGTTTGTTAATGCCTTTAGATGCTAAAAACGAATAGTTTTTATTGGTCCTTTATTATTACACTTACTCAAGCAGGTGTGATGCTTATATTAAATTTTAAAGTACGTTTTTTTAATGGAATGCATTTAGCTATTTTAATTGTGAAAATATTAGCAAATCTAATAAAAAAATATGTAACAAATTAGTTCCATCTAGATTTAACTTTCGCTTGAAAACCATAACGTCTCTATTTGTACAAGAGGAGATGTGTAAATTTGGTCAGTATTGAACACATTTATATAATTGCAAGTTGGTTTACGTAAAAGCCCCTACGGAGTATAATGTTGTAGATTTAGTTGCATTGTTTTAATTATAATTTTATTATAATTAAAACAAAGCAACCAAAACTATAACATAAACGTACAAATGAAGAAACTGACTTTTATGTTCATGCAAATAATCGGAGAATATTAAGTCCAGCAATTCACTCCATCCCAACACGAAATAACCATGGTTAAATAAGAGTTACGTCCCTGTTATGAAAGTATTTTACAAGAGCAGTCAGTTGAGGATTCGCGGTACTAATTTAGTTCCCATAGTAAACCTATGCAAACACCATGATATTAAAAATTAACTAAAAAATTTTGAGTGCTCATGATCAAATCTATATTAGTATAGATGAAACCTGGATGTCAGCTTCTCTGTAGAGGAAAGGATACGAGCCACGGCATTTTCTGGACCTGTATTTGTTTGAAACGTGCTTTCAATTCCGCACCAAAGAGTCAGGTGCTAATTTTAGTAATGAGTGTTCCAAACTCAAGACTGTTAAAGGACTGAAATTTCACCAATAAAACAATGTCTCTATTTTTTTTCACTTACAACTAGGATAAGCTCTCAAATTATTCTTTTTCCTACAACATAACTTACATTATTAACCAATCCTGGTCAGCCAAACCCATATGTACTCTAGGTTAAACCATTCCCAGGCTGATTCCCATTTTTACACACCATTAGGTCTCACTGGATAGTTTCGTATTTTGACACCCCTTTAAATTTTAAGGTAGAAGGCATGAACCTAATTATCACAAGCCTAGCATTTATAAATTCACAAACAAGCTAAATCTATAATGTGGTTTAGATTTACTTTGAGTTAGGCTTGGAAATGGGTTAGCTTGTTAGTGACTGCCTGTCACAGTTAGATGAGAATTGGAGATCAAATGCGTAACTTGGGCTGCAAATGAGCAGCCGATGTGGCTTACGTATTTACGTGTGTCTGCTACAGAGGTAAATATCTAAAAATCTAGATGGTTGAGGGGTGATGAAAAGTATGCTAATTTGTTATAGTACCAGTGAACTTTATTCATGTATAAGGCACATACTGATTCTTTTAGCTGCCTTGTCACAGGAAAATATTCAAAATAGCTTTTTCTTGTCAAAAATGAATGTAAAATTTAGGGGTTGGTGGCAGTGTTGGTTCAGTATAAAACCCACCAGTTGAATCAGGAATTAACTTGATTACTGCAATCAAAATCTCACATGTATGCTTTCTACAAAAATCATTAGTTTGTTTTTATTTGCATCTTCAATGTGAAATTATTCTCATTTTTCTGTAATTGGTCATTGTTGGATGAAAATTCACCAGATAAACTGTCCAGTGAGACGTTAGTACTGTGTGTCCTTGACAAAGCAACTCCCGTGTGAAACATTCTCTTGTATACTGTACAGGAGGGTGTGATGCGATTTGGATTTTTAACATAGCTTTAATAATTATAATATAACATTTACGTTCTCTTTGACAGAAAACGCTAGATTAACTTAAATTACAAGGAATTTCGCAAATGATGAGAAATCCACAAATTTTGCAATGCCACCAAAAATCCTGAACATCCCGCAATATCTTCTATGCAATAGGCTTATATTTGTATATATTTATACCCGTCACAGATAAAAGCAGAAACTCTGGGACATCATTTTCTCCGTATTTCCACAGATTCCGCAGTATCAGCGTCTCTTGGTAAGAATTCAATACGTCAGCGTCAGTAGGTTCTCGCATAGGTAAATTTCCAGGATCACAATCCACTATAGTTTTGAGAGATGACGTCACAAGTGATGCAGATGAACACCTTTTACCCGTCACATCCTTGTTGACACGAAGCACACGAATGTCTGTGTAAGAAATGCGTAAACTGGATACACAGTCAGTAGTAGAGATTTTGCACCGACAATTATTCTTTCTTATGATCTCATCTGGAGCGGTTTGAGCACTGCCATCGAACACCAAGTACAAGTCTTTAGCACGAGTGATTACACTGGAGCACATGTCAACGATACTTTTCTCTGCAAGAACGAGAAAATGCAGAGTGTAATCAACGATTACATGGCCTACCTCTGAAGCTTTTCGCACACTATAGTAGCCTTGTAAACATTATCATCCAAAAAATAAATTTTGATGAACGTGATATTGACTTCGATATATAGACCCTTTTTCCAACTAAAGCTTTGTTTAAACTTTTTATTTTTACATTTGATATTTCTGCAATTTTAAGCTGTTACTTTCAGTCGGCACCATATAGCTAAAACAATTCCGACATCCCATTAAACCACATACATACATACACGGGGCATTACAGACATAAGACACTAAAATAATTTTTTTCTATTATATTATAATAAGCCAAGGGTGTCTCTTTGTCGAACGAATCCAACACTGACGTGAATTCTACTAGAAGTACTTGTTTTCCCCTTATTTCCAACGAGCCCAAGACTGTAAATAAATTTCCTCTAATCATTGCAGAACCACAGATACCACAACTTTACATTTGCATGCCAACCTCACGACTGCATGGTTTCCCCTTATTACGTTTCGGTGCCGTGGTGTCAGTACTGCAGGCCGCGAAAGTATAAATGCAACTCAAACACCAAATACGGGGAACTATTTTCCTACTGCATCCCAAGGTCAGTCAAATCATGATTGGAAGCCTCATTTCGCGTGTAACTCTACACGATAATTACCATTATAGCAACAAAAGACGTCTCCAGATCATGGAACAATCCCTTCTCAATTATTCCATTGTACAAATTTATCAATTCTTTTCATAAGTACTTCACAGGACGATACAGATTCAATCAACACAATTATATTTTAATAGAAACAAAGGCCCATTTATGCAGCTTTGACCTAAACTCGCAAAGAAACTAAACCATGCCATCATAAAATCTCATTAACACTGCACTCAGTCACGTTTGCTTCTAGCAACTGGCTAATTATTCGAGTTGATGAATGTTTCCCCGACACAGACTTCCCACTTATCAAACAATTAATAAAAAAATCTCAACTCTGTAGAAATGGATACGTAAATACAAAGGTCACAAACCCTAGATTTATCACATTATCAAAATAGAGTGACAGCACGATCATATAAGTTAGCATTTTATACAATAGTCATATTTTAATTAGGTAGAATTAAAAAGTTTTCTTTGTAGAACGAACTATTGTTTAACAATTTATATAATTAGTCATTGCTAGTTGAAATAAAGTCAGTTGTTGCAATTATTGATTGTTTAGCAACATTTAGCCAGTAAGGCAATTTTAAGCCAGGATTACGGGTTTCAGTTGTTTTGCTTCACTAGGCTACCCTGATTACTGTTCATGCTGCTTCGTTCTAATTATAGGACATGCAATAATTAACCTTCCTATTGGTCGGTTTAAAAACTTGTTAGTATAGACAATATAGTATCAGCAGTATGCTAGTTATGAACATCAGTCAGCCCAACGGAGTCTTTCGGACGTGTGCTGGTGGTAGGATTTTGTTGGATATTTGGAGGCATGGATTATAATAAGGTCGGTTTTATTTTCTACATTTCTTATTTTGTCAATGTAGATGTTTTGTAATTTGTGCATTTTTTAATCATCTTGGGTTACTGTTTAAATTCAACAATAGGCTGTTAGGGATGCAATGAATGAACACTTTAAATTGCTACTCTCGTTATAGTGATATCACTACAGGGTAGTAACTTGTGGAAGAAGTTTCGCTTAAGGAACAAGATAGAATGCAGATATCTGTATGTTAATGTTATTTATTTGCTTAGTGATCTTACTATCCACGTCATGTGTTAGCACAGTACATGAGTGGTAGCAGTAAAAATGCTTTAATTTTTTTATATAGTTGATCACTCATTCAATATTCATTCCCGTAAATTGCAAGAGTGCTTTCATCTATGTCAACTGTGGTATATTTCGTTGCAATCCCATATGACTTTGATCTTGTTTCGAGGAAAAATGGGACCTTTGTCCCAAATGATAACGTACCTAGATTGGTATGATGTAATACATGTTTGATATGTCAGTTTATTTGTACTGTTCACATTCCAACGGAACTGCTATATATAAAATGATAGACAGATCAGATAAATATAAAGATATAAATAAAGAAAGAAAGAAAAAGGATGACTTACCATCTCTTATATTTATTATTTATCTACATAGATAGGGAAACGAACAAAGCTCAAGGGTACACATTACAGGTGTAAAAGTGATCAATGTGACATCAACACAGTAGACGGACAGGCACATGGGTAGAATGGTAGGCCCAGATAAGAACAGGCTATTTGATAACCTATTAAGTTTGCTAAGAGATGAATATATTGCTTAGAGTTTTATACTCGTCGGGTATCGCGCGATAGGCCAAGCTGTACCAGGCGTATATGAAGGGGTGAGCGAATTCGCGATAGGCCAAGCTGTACCAGGCGTATATGAAGGGGTGAGCGGATTCGCGATAGGCCAAGCTGTACCAGGCGTATATGAAGGGGTGAGCGGATTCGCGATAGGCCAAGCTGTACCAGGCGTATATAAAGGGGTGAGCGGATTCGCGATTCGGATGTGTATCATCTTTGGAGCAAGAAGCATAAAGTTATATTAAAAAAAGTCAGTATGATCTATTAGTTCTAGTACGTGGCCCATGTGAAAAGTGCGTGAATACGGTTTTCTACGATTCTAAAAAAGATGCAAATAAGAATTTAAAATAATAAAAAAGGTAGGTATAGGCATTCGCCAGGACATCAAATGTGTCGGGTACAGCTACAAATTAACGTACTAACACCAAGGGTGAATGGCTCTGTGTTAAGCTGCAAATGCACACTCCGTTACAAGAGAATAACTGGTGGCAACGGTCGGATTGGATCAAGGTGCTTATATAATTAGTACTGAGCAAGGTGTATAGAATACTAGATCAAGAGTTGCTTGCAAGACCGTCTGATTCAGGATACAGAGTACTGGAGAGAAATATCGTTGCAGATTTGCGCTGACTGACGAATGTTAGAATGATGCTTTCGGGACTCTGGGGCTGGTACAAAACAAAGCATTGTGGGCCGTGATGCAGACGCGCCAAAAGTCACATGCGTCAGGTAAAGCACTATGCGTTGATGTACACTGGCAGGGCCGTATGCGCCTGGGGTCCCATAACGTCTTAGCCTGGTAAATGTATCACATCATTGCAATATTGTTAAAGATAGTAAAACCGTAAGTAAAAGGTTCTGCTGCAAGAACAGAATGACATTTTCCCAGTGTTTCGACCTGTAAGGTGTGCATAAGCATAACATTTCAGCCCAACGGACGCACGCAGAATTTGAGCCAGTTTCAGCTACAACAAGTAGCACAACAAGCTGAATGTTCTGCACTGTTTATAAACCAAAACAGACTAGTCAGATCAAAACATGGCATATCAAAATGAGCAGCATTTGATGAACCAATACTTGTCTAGATTACAAGTCGCATTCGAGACATGTGCCTGAATGGGTGGATCTTGCGCCAGAGAGTCATGCTTTTCGTCGTCCCCTTCGCGAACAATCTCAACGAATATATAACCCGAAAGATGCTACTGGTGGAAAAAAAAAATTTCAAGGGTGCTTGATGAACGATTTTCGCCTCCCAACCAAATGGAATTGTATCGAGTGCAGCTGAAAGAGAGAATACAGAACATGCGAAACGCTTCCAGAACTTGAACAAAGCATCAAGAGACTGTTTCGCTTTTCCTATCCGACAGCACCAAGCAATGTCACTGAAGTCCTGGCCAAGAAAATTTTACTGAAGCACTAGTATGTTCGTATATGGAACTTAACCTTCAATAAGCGCGGCCAAAACGTTTACATGCCATATATGAAGCCATACAATTTGAAGCCTGCATCGTGCAGAATATCCTACAGGTGCTCGTAGCTAACATTCAGTTGGAATCTCTGCAAAAACAAAACAACTAAGAATATGTGGCTATGGAGCATGCACTAGTTCAGCCAAAACAAGATCGGAGAGCTGTGATGTAATATGATTATTGAAAAAGTCTTCCAACACGACAAGGTAGCTAATGGTAACATTAGAGTGGATTTTATAAGAAGTCCGACTCTACATCCCCGAGTCGTGTCAATTAATTCAAATGTGGACGTAGACGACACGTGAAGAAAAGTGTTCAGAATTCAACATACCTTAAACAAAGATGGCAACAAAAACATGCTACAACCGGTGCAGCGTTGAAACTGCAGGTGCCAGGGCTAGCGCTAGAGACTTTTATTCCTGAAAGAAATGAGAACAAACGGGGCTTTCGGTTGGAGTTCAGACTGTAGCTACATTGGCAGAGACGTCTGTAGCAGCCAGCATCCCAGGTTGCTATACAAAGCTTTTGAATTACACTAGCGCGACCGCCACACTGATGTCTGAAGTTATTTTCAATTTCCCATGCTAAATCAGTCTCCATTTTCCAAAGTTAAGCACTATATTGTGGCTGCAAAAGGTACTGTGCTGAACTTTCAGGATATAACGTTTGGTAAGGGTGGCAACACCTACCACAGCAAAACAGTTGTGCCAAAGTGTGAAGTTGCGGATATATTAAGGACTGGAGAAAACCACCAGTCCGTTTACTTTGCAACGACGTATTCAGGATTAGTACAAGGCACTGTCATTTGTATCTGAAGTAGCCTTTGCTTCTTGCATGTTCAGTAGGGCAACTCAAGAGCAGCAAGAATCGGCAGTTCATTGCGATAACAGACTCGAGAGAGAGCACATAGAAAGGCATGCAGGAAGAAGGGGACACGTAATGTGAATTCACGAAATGCGCATATGTGACAAACAAGCTGGTACACTTAAACCGCCACTGCAAGTGGAAGCACACTTCTGTTGATACCATAAAAAAAAATTCCCAACAGTTAAATCAGTAACGAACTGAGCTAGTAATTCAAAAACAGGAATCAAATCGAAATTGTTGGAGACGATGAACCAGTAAATCTCAGCCGTGAAGGACACACGGTACTAATTATGCGGAAGAACTGTGAACCAGTCTAGAAATGGGTGAAGAAATAGAGTATTTACAGGTTTGGTGGTCCATAATTGGTTAATAATGAAAATTAAAATTTTAGGAAAAATATCTTTTGAGAGCTTATCCTATATGTAATGTAACAAAAATATTGACAAATTTCTACTGATGCAATTTTAGCATTTTTACAGGCTTGACTCAGGAGTACTCAATACTGAAAGTAGCACCTGATTCATTTGGTGCAGAATCAATAACACGTGTTTCATGCACATGTATGTAAACAAAGTGCCGCGGGTCATATGGTGTTCTCCACACATAAGCTTGCACCAAGGTTAGAGTGCATGAAGAATTATAGGTGTCATTATCAGCACCCATAAATTTTAAGTTATTGAATTTTGAATATGAAAGTGTTTCCAAATGTTTACCATTGGAGTTGAATTACTACCGTGAGTCCTGAAGTAGAATCTGAGAACAAAGAATGTTCCGAAAACCCACGCAGCCTGCACGACTAGAAACGTAAAAGCTGTCACGTATGGAGCTAGAAACAGTAATGTCATGAACTGCAATGGAGATCACTCCCTGTACAAAACTACAGGATGACTGTTTGCGACGAACGACTTTTACGCACTTAGCGATGGTAGTTCACTATAGGAACACGCCAAAGGTGGATTTGTTCAGACAGAATTACGTTAGGCATAAATAAATTAATATTTTCAGACAGAGCATGCAGTCTGCGCAATGGTGCGTCTTTACATAGTTACTCGTTAGGACCGTGACGAGTCTTACCAAAAGGAAGCCAACGTAATGGCGATGGCTAAGACGAGTTGACAATTCGAACAGTTTCGGGAAAACACGGCGATTAGTGAAGACGAGTTGTATAAATGACTGAGGTTTCTGACATTTCTTACAGACTTCAAAGTTTAGCGAGCTGAGAAAGTATTATTGTACAATGTAGAATGTAAATACATGTCTCGTGTCGCTTCATTGTAAAATATTGAATCGAGTTTAAAGGTTCCAATTGATTGATGATTTGTTGATTCATTTAATCTCAAGATTAAACGTTTTCATTTTGTATTTGTTAACAAATACTAAGATCTATTTTGATAAGCATCCTAGGATAAATAATGGGACGAACTAGTTACGGATAGATTCGTCGGGTAACTTGATAGGTCACGTGGTACCTGGCCAACGCTGAGTGGATTGAAAATTCTGAAGTATCGTCATCAGACCAAGAAGCTAATAGAACAGCGAGAAAGTCCAGATAATCTTGACGTAACTATTCATGTAAGTGGTCTAGGGATAAAGAATCTATTTAGGCTTTCTACCTCTCTAGCAGTAATTTATAATAAAAGGAACTTCCGGTCTAGAGATTGATAGACTATGAACAACAAAAGAGCTATGTTCACTAAAATAACCCTCTTAATTTCGTTAACGCACGCGCCCTTGTACGTCAAAAGGCTGTTATCCGTGCGGATGCCGACGCCAAGGTTAGGGTTGGTTGGTTGTTATATAGTAGCTCTCCCTTACGTTGTAAAGACAGAAAATCCATTCGGCATACACACATTTCCAATTACTAACATATGAAGACCATAGCTATAATGTTATACTAAATGTCTGAATATGATAATGATTAGAATGTTAGATATTAAGAAATCCAGCTCATCCGTGGTGGAGTAACGGATATGTTACTTATTCTGTATCTGTAAGGACAAAAGGACATTTCCCCTCTCACATATACTGATGATTAAATTGGGTTACATGCAAGGTGCAGGCTTAAAACATGTTGATGTGCAAAGCAGGACTATGATTGTTTCACATCACTCGATACTACTCCATATATAGCCGGACATGTCTTGAATTCGACTGGCAAGAACGAAGTCTTGTCCGTTTTATTCTCAATAATTTCTTACTACAAAAGTTAAAGGTCACAAAGGTCATGCACAACCCCTTATCTAACGATCTCATAAGGTGAACCTTGCACCGTTGAATGTAACGTGGAACCCTATCTGTGTAATAACGTGTGTGTGTGTGATCTGGACATTTTTAACTTAGCTTAACAATTGTTCAGTCATATCGCTCCGATGTCTGAAGTGTGGCAATTTATAGTAATGTCTAGCACTGGGGCATCATGTCGCAGTCATGCCGCATGATGTCCCACCAAGTCACTTTATCCTGATACTAGGCCAACCAGTCCTAACACTAACCTCGTGGTGCTGAACGTCTAGCGAGGCAGCTGTTAGTACTATTTTTATAAGTCTCTGGTATAACTCGGTAGGGATTCGAAACCTGCGACCTCTCGTATCTGAGGCGGATGCTCTAACCACTAGGCCAATGCCATGCATATTAGTCTGCTCCTTAGATGTTTATTAACAACTGCTGCCAACAAAATTGACCATCAGTCATTGTCGATGTACATTATATACCACATGTAACAAATCTGTGATTGTAAAACTTCACTATTGAATGAAAATATCGTACTATAAGAAAAAAGCCACAAGAAGGTGAAGCATAGTTTCAGAGATTTTTGCATAAAAGCAAGAGTCGTGCAAACAGAGTCGCTATTGAGGTGACAGTAACGCCATCTAAATAATAGTTTGGGTTGAGAGAAGCAAAACATTACCTGGTGCGCACCGATAGCTTAGCCTGACGTAACTGGAAATAACTAATCCAGTTCCTATCCACGGAACGTGCAGACTACAAGATTGCTTCGCAGAGCACATGCGGCGTGCCACATATGTGTCATTTTCCCAATAAGAAAGTAGCTTGTCCCCTTCACTGTACTTGCAGCACATCATCGGGTTCTGATCACAGTTGCTAACACCAAACACGCATTCGTCCAGGAATTTGAAAGCATACTGCATTTGGCCTAGAATAATTCGGTTTTCTGCTGGACAAGAAAGTTTGAACTTGGAACATCTGTGGTCAGATCCGTAACAGGCGGTTTCTTGAATCCAGCTCTCACTGTTGTGGTACAATCCTACAGAAGAGAAACATTGAACAGTCAAGATTCTTTGTTTGCAATCAAATCAAGTTTATTGTACACATCACAGTTATGACAGATTGAATGAAAATAATATTAGTTACCGGTTCGAACTATGAACTTTACCTTTCAACTAGATTGTCACACTGCGTTCTTGTTCTCTCAGGTCTTGTAAAATTTCGTGCAAACTCAATTCATTCACCACCACCCTCAAAATAAAAAGTAGGTAAAAAAAATGTTTTGTCTAATGACTTTGACCTTTGAGCTTTTGATCTATGATCCAAATTAATGTTTTTGTACACTGGTGAAATTCTTTGTAAAAGCGAACGACAGTCTATTCATGTGAGTGCGTAATTAGAGTCGATTCCAAACACTACTGAATTTGATCACCGTGAACATGACTTTGACATTTTTCGTCTCGAACACGTAGGTTCCTAGATATATTCCATATATTCTGAAGACCTACGCAGCGTTTGAAGACAGTTTTCGTTTCCATGAAAACAGAATATATAAGATCAAACGACATTAAACATTTACACTCACCTTCAAGAAATTTACCTTAACCTTGACCTTGACCTTGGGTTACTGCTTAATCTTTAGCGTTATATTTTCCTGCCACCAGATAAAGTTGTGCACGAGGTTAATTATGGTTCACTGATGAAGCCAGGAAATATTGCCCTTTAAAGAAAACTTCAAATAGAAGTTGACGCCTGACGATTAGCGGACGGACGGACGTACGTTGTAACCGTTTTATAGTTACAGGAGGGACAAACATGTTACGAACACACTAATAATGATACACCATGAGAGAAAAAAAAGAATTTAGAAAAACACTTTCAAACACTCACAATCTTATATCCATAAGTAGACTCGATACTCCTTACTTGTGACAGTTGTTTTACGAGTCGGCCAGTAGCAACAAATGGTTTTGTTTTTAAGAAATCGGGGCCGGCCAGACCTGAAAACCGCTAGAGACATAGCAACGATTCTAGTTTCTTTCGGGCGCTACATCATTTTTCATCGCCTGATAGGCGATACATGGCAGCCAGTATATTTGGTGGAGGAAGCACCCGGGAAGACCCCAAGAATAACCACAACAGACAGGAAACTAATGGCAAGCTTTCTTATATACCTAAGTTGGTCAAGCCCATACGGGAGCTCGCGTGACCAGAGGCTAGATGTGTTAGTAAACTGTTCAAGGCAAACGCCTTGGACAACTGGACCACCTGGGTATCCTAATAGCTTCAAAAAAGATAATAGAAGAGCCAGATACTGTACTATAAGTTTATATATAATTTAAACAACTTCTCGGGTTAATTTGCTTCGCGATTTTCATTTATCCACAGAATTATGCAAACTATCAACGAATGAAAGCAAACTGATGACGTAGAATCTAAAACATCTACAAATGACAAATCTGCTACAATCAAAACCGGTTTTTTCTTGTTGGTGCTGGGTGGATTTAACAAAAAGCTTGTCTTGGACCACCCTCTTCTCTCAGACACCCGGGATCATCAATCATGTTGACGTGCAAATATCCTTTACATACGTCACATTTCTACCCCTTATAACTATTTACATACATACCATAAACATAGAACATTGTGCATACAATTTCATGATTTAACCTTGTTTATTTCATTACTGTTTGAGGGTGGGTGGGGGTGGAAGGAGGATTATCAATTACGTGTCATTCACCTCAGTGTGTGTAGGATAAAGAAACCTACAAGACGGATCTATCAGCTTACGGATGGACTTGCGAGCTGAGGGACTGAGTAATGTAAAGGCAGAAAACGTTACAACTGTCAGGTCAGTATGGAAATAGTGCTGTAATTTTAATATAAAGTATCCTTTTTAACATAACCTACTTTCTGATATTTTCCTCTAAGATTTGCGGTGATTGTATTTTGGGAGATTCGCGTCTATAATTTGGCAGCCTATGCTTCACGACCACTATTCTATTATATTCTTGCCGACTTGGAATTGCTTTTTGCTTATATTATCATATTTACCTTTGCTAAACCAAGAATCAAGACAAAAGTTTGTTTGGTTTACTATTCTACGGCACTGCCAAAAAAAAAAAAATAGTTAATCTAATACAGAGAAAATTGGACATAAGTGCATTGCCCACGGACACGTGACGTTAGCCGATCCGAGATGGTCCGATTGGACAATTCGACCCTGTTCTTTCAACTGCGAGTCAGACACGTTAACCATTGAGTTACAGAGACTCACGCTTCCATTAGGAGCCTCACAATACATGCCCGCGGCCACATCATCATCAAAACATATTTATGAAAAAAATCAAACAGAAGGCACAACATTCTAGTCTGTAGACCCGATAGTCACTTGAAATAATTTCTGTACATATCTGCTATTTTATCATTATAAAGTAATAAATAACTCAAAATTTTACTCTGGGAAAATGTGTAGGTGAAATTATCCATACCCTAATATCAGGCAACTGTAACCTACGGCTCACGACCTGATTTTATCAGCTAATTTGCATAATAGGGTCCGACTTTAAAAATCGCGTATCCGGTCGGCACCCTGGTACAATGTGCACACACCTGCCCTATATAATCTTATGTTTTGAACAAACAAAAAAAGACATAGCTCGGCTTCCTTTTACTGAATTTTAAAAAGCTTTTGATATTGTTGCATGTCCTTTCATTCATAAAGCATCAGATTTGTTATAGTGTGGAAGAGGTAAATTTTTTTCTGAAACATTTAAAAAAGTTAAATCAGGCGTTATAGTAAACTGACGATGTTCATTTTGTCTTGACATTAGCAGGGGTTACATTAAATGTCATATCTCCCCATACAGACATATTCTCCCACAAGAAAAGAAAAAATCCAGAGTGATAAACCATATAGATCAAAGTCTGCACATGGTACTACACAATATTCATCGCGCTGTCAAGATCCAAATTTCGGCATTTGATCCTATCAATATCCCATCTATCTGGGCCTTAGTATACATTAAAGCAACCTGAATTGGAAGTAGAACCGATAGTATTACAAATTAGGAATACCAACTAGACTGGGATTCGTCTCTATTTACATAAGCATACATTATCGACACAGCTAAACAATATGCATAAATGAAACTGATAACAAAATAAGTTCAATTAAAACTTTACTGCAACAGTGGTAAAGATCACAAACCCCTATCGGCAAGAATGCAGTTATTAAATGTTTGGTACTATTAAAAGTTGCAGATCTTTTGCAGAGATTATCAAATCCCATCAGAACGTACTCCAAGAACGAGATTCTCGTTGGGATTTGTTTGTTTTATTGTTTTCTATGTGTGGCTACACACAATTAAAAAGAAAAATAATTATTAAAGGTTATGAGGATGACCTTAATAATGTTGATAACATTTTTCTGATTCCGTCAAGTTATCCTGGATAAGAAAATGTCTGTTCTTCAGCAAAAATGGAAACAAATTTGATTTTCCCTTTTCCAAAACACAAATATATTTTCTATTATAAATGAAAATGAATGGGTTGTTACTGTTCTTGGCTCATAACGTGACACATGTCCCAAACTTGTGTGGTTTCAAACTAAAGTTTTAAACTTTTCTGTCAGAAAATAATTAGTAAAAATAAAATTGGAAAATAATTTATGCTCCCTTTGCAAAAATTCCGAAACGTTCCAGATCCTCTTTATTTATGATAATTATTTTTGACCGGTTTATAAGTGAATACAGAGAGAATCTCTGCAAATTTTATCAAGGAATTTCGGTGAGGTATAGCAGATAAAGGAAATCTATTATGATTAAATGTATTTATATTACCGTTTAAATTATATACTTATAATAGTTTATTTCATATTGAATGATCAAAATAGGTTCGTTTAAAGAAAACGAATAGAATTTACTTTGTCAGGAAAATGTGCATACATTGACTGTATACATGAAAATTTTATTGCAAATGGCATCTAGAAAATACAAAAGTTTCTTTGCTTTAGACTGAATAGCAATTTGTTTTTGTTTGTCACTTTATCCACATTACGTTTTGATACATTTATATGTATTTAATGTTATTTAAGTATACATATCTATGTATCACAATTGCACGACTTCTATTATACAATTCTGCAATGAATACAAGTAAACGATATAAAGCGAAGAAATGGACAATCTTATTGTGCCATCCTAAAATAAGCATGGTAACGCAAATAAAAATAAGTATCCAGATGTTATATATATATATATATATATATATATATATATATATATATATATATATATATATATATATATATATATATATATATATGCGGATGTATTACAATGTACAATGTTGCCTGTGGAACAAAGGTTATTTTGAACCTTTCCATCAAGGGTGAAATCTAGACTATCCAAATGCTAGCGGCAACTCCTTTCTCAGTACTTTCACTTTTTAATAAATCGGCCAATAATTGTTTAATTTTCTCCACAACGTCATGAATTTTATGAGATCTGTTGAGGTTTTTAAAAATGATCCATTATTGAATACAGCTGGTGCATATTTTATATCAGAACACAAGAATAGTACAAACCAGCATTGTTGGAAATATCTGGTAGCGATGTCCATCCTTGAATTTTATTGTTACAGACTAGACAATTCCCTCCAGTCAAACAAGTAGTCTTCCGCCTATTATTCAGCCTTTACTAGTGGCGGAGACCAACGGCGCTTGTCACTATTTGTGCTGTAGTTTTCAGCCTTTGGCTCTGGCGGCCTATCGAGACGCACACTTCCGCACACGCGTCAGCAATTGAAAATTGTTCAGGTCAAGAACCGATGGATACAGTGTTCTGTTATGACAGGGATTAATACTAAAAAAGCGAATACTTTGTGAGTTTGCTTATCATCGGCATACAAAGGCAAGTTGAAATAAAATTATCGATTGCCAGCGAGAGCCAAAGTTTGAAAACTCTGGCATAAATAGTGCCAAGCACCGTTGGTTTTCGCCACCAGTTATGTCAGAAAAGGCGAAGAACTATTTGTTGGTCTAGACCCCCACTCCCTACATCCATTAAGCTATACTGTTGATTTCCGTTATAACGAACCCCTGTGGCGTTGGCACCGTGACGTGCCTACAATAAAACAACAAAACAAAACAAAAATGGTAGATTCACAACTTTAATATGGAACTTAACGCAAATATAGTGGAATTAATCACAAGATCATATAGTCAAGTCGGTATCATGTTCTAGTCTAGATTCAATGGCGACATGTCATGAAGGGCCAGTTAGACGCTACTGAAAACTTGATTCGTTGTATTTTTTCTCTCAAAATGCCTTTCACACCCACCACACGTGTGCGCACTCAAAATAGAACGAGTTACAGTTTAAGAAGCTAGCTTGAATTTAGCATATCCACGCAGGAAAAGCTTTCAAGAAAACCTTACATTGTGTCGATAACAAGAAATCACCCAAATCATAAACGATATTAGATAGCCGATACATCTAGTACTTCTAGTACTTTGATTCCATATATTCAGGATATTCTTGCTTATCGTGCATATATCTTGCTATATTACTTATTGTCACCAACAAGGAATGCATTTTCACAAGTTGAGACGGTTTTCTTCTATTTAAAAACTAAATAGCTAAATAGTGTGCAGCTCAGCATTTAACTATGACGGCAACTTTGACATAATGGACATATAGTGATCTTGTTTCGTCCAATATTGTTTGTGTTTATAGGAACCAGCTTTCTGGCGCTAGTTGCACTCCCTCACCTTTCAATAACAGACCACCTTCCTTTTCCTCTTTGTAATTACTGTTAGAACCTCACAGAACATTTTCCCCGCTCAAATATAACATTTCGAATAATTTCAGAATAGAATTTAGGTAACGGGGTTGTACGAGAGACTGGAGGACTTTACCTCTGCAAACTATCATTTATTGCTAATTGCTCGCAAATGCAATACAATCATAAAATGATATGACTTACCTAAAACTGTAGCAATAAATGTAAGTACCACACCATATAAAACAGACTTCGTCATGGCATTCGTCTGCGTCCCTTTCTGCTCTACAATCTATGCTATTTACATTGGCACGCACGTGCATTGACTTTTTATGTATTCATACTCCATGCTGCACGTGCATACGATGTTAATGCCACGCATTGGTGGAAAGGTGTATTCTCGACAGCTAGCCGTCATGCAGTTATAGAGAAAAGTTTCTTGAATTTTCACCCAGTATTAGCAATATGTGCTTTTGATCATCATCTACTTAATGTTGTAGCCCCGATGCCGTCGTTTATCATAAATTTCATCATTCTTCGAATCTAGCTAAAGTTTGTAAGGATGGAAATAATTTGTTATAAAAGCTATTTGACATAACCATTTTTAGAAATTATAATCAAAATGTTAGGTTTAAACGACGTTCAAATTTCACTTTATAATTAAGAGGTGCCATCCCTTAACTGAGTCAACGACGTCACTTGTTATTTCGTTCTTTTACGGGAGTGCTCCAAAGGGTTTCGGTCCCCACCCAAAGACATACAACAGAGGTAAGCTGCAAAAGTACATTGAAATTTAAGGCTCACTTTACCCTGCATCCAGGGGCCCCGAGTGGCCGAGTGTCTAAAGCGTTCACCGTTCCGGATCACTGCCATCTCACCTCTGTCTGCGTGGGTTCGAGTCCAAGGCTCGGCTAGCGTGGGTACGTGGGAAAGCCTGCCAGTAGCTTCTCGTGGGTCGGTGGTTCTTCCCTGGGTTTTCCAGGGTTCTTCCTCCACCAGTTATACTGGCCGCCATGTATAGTCTATCTTGTGCTGAGAAATGGCGTTAAACCCTACAACAACAACAACAACAACAACAACCCTGCATCCAAAAGGGTGTGATGTGATAAATCGACACATTCCGTTAGTGACTAACCTAACAACAACATTTGCACATGGCGCACAAATTAATTCGAGAGGAATGAAACCGCGCTTGATTTTTGCGGATCTGAGAAGAAAACGTGTGCATTAGATAAAAATAAGACTCGGATGAATATTAATAATCAGCTGTGGCGCTCGCATACTTTGAAGCGCAACCGCGGGCTGAAGACAATCCGACAGCGTTTACTATGTTATATTTACAATGGTGACGTCATCAGCTTTTGTGTTAGTTTTCGAGTGAAACCGGTCGACCCACGGATGTCGCCAATCAATATCAGATTAATAAGTGCACGTGAAATATAGCTTGATTTCTCGGTTCGAGGTAGAAATTACATGTCTGATAAAGTGATGAAACGTCGATTTTATCTGGATTTAATGTAACCCAACGATGTTTAGGACCAATATCTTTCAAGATTCTGTGTTATTCAGATGATTTGGCATATATATACGACTTTTTGCATGTAACGGCGACATTGGGGTTTTAAGGATACCGATGATATTTAAACCAGGCTTATGATGTTTCTTTTGAATTTTTTTTCCCTCCCGAGTTTAATTTAAACAACATTTTGGAAATAGGTTTTAGAAACTGAATATCTTGTAAGGTGTTTTAGTATTATTTTTCTTATTTCAGTGGATAATGAAAGTCATTGTAGATCAATAGTGATGGGCCCCGAGTGGCCGAGTGATCTAAAGCGCTCTCCGTTACGGATCACTGCCATCTCACCTCTGTCTGCGTGGGTTCGAGTCTAGGATTCGGCCAATGTGGGTATGTGAGAAAGCTTGCCAGTAGCTTCTGGTGGGTCGGTGGTTCTTCCCGGGGTTTTCCCTGGTTCTTCCTCCACCATTAATACTGGCCGCCATGCATATCGTGTGCTGGAAAATGGCGTTAAACCCCACAACAACAAATCAATAGTGTTCCGAAATTTGTGTAACGTGTCAACCTTGATGGGGTAATGGGGGTTGGCGGTGATTATGGTAGTGTTGTTTCTCTGCAGGGGAGACATATTTCCAGAATAATTCATACAATTTAATAATTTGTCGAAGTTTACTGTTTGGTGGCGGAGGGGGGGGGGAATGCATAACTGTATTACATAACAGTATTACATGACTGTATTACATAACTGTATTACATGACTGTATTACATAACTGTATTACATGACTGTATTACATAACTGTATTACATAACTGTATTACATAACAGTATTACATGACTGTATTACATAACTGTATTACATGACTGTGTCACATAACTGTATTACATAACTGTATTACATAACTGTGTTACATAACTGTATTACATGACTGTATTACATAACTGTATTACATAACTGTGTTACATAACTGTATTACATAACTGTATTACATGACTGTGTTACATAACAGTATTACATGACTGTATTACATAACTGTATTACATAACTGTATTACATAACTGTGTTACATAACTGTATTACATAACTGAATTATGATATTATACTATTCAAAAGGTTTTATTTGTTTACAGGACTATTAATACCCCGGTAAGTTGTAGATTGTAAAGAGTACTTCCCTTGGTTAATATAACATTCGTTATATTTTAAATATTGTGCCTGATGCATTGGATATTTCCTAATTGTCCTTCAAGCATCAGACACTTACTAATTGTCCTTCATGCATCGGTCATTTACTAATTCTCTTTCATGCATCGGACATTTGTTAACTGGCCTTCATGCATTGAGCATTTACTTAGCTTTTATCCACATGCCAATAAAGCACGGGCGTAGAGAGATTGACAATGAGGAAGAGTGAAGCAAGAAATTATTAGAGAATAACTCAATAAATGAAAAACCATAAACTACCAATTAGGAGCAGATTTTACACCTAGGATATTGCACAAGCAGATTCCTAAACGGGCGGGAGTTGAGTCCAATGATACGTACAATTCAAAATGTGCATATAAGCAGGAGGGGAGGGTTTATAGGAGAGAGAGGGGCGGGGTGGGGTGGATGGGATGGGGCTATGATCATTGTTGGTGTGAACTTACGTGTAATCTTTACCATCTTTGATTCGTAAGGTTTCTTACGGATATAGTACAAACGTTTATTTTTTTCTATTATACAGTTGTCGCACTACATCTCAACAAAAAGGTTCATTAATCAGTTTTAACTTGCAAAAAATTAAAGGAATTTAGTTTACTTTTCCTCGCAATCAAACGATACAAGCATTAGTCAAGAGCCCCCCTGCGGGTCCGGGGTTGTATCATTGGCCCGACGTGCCTCGCTACGTGTCGTAAAAGGCGACTAAGTAGAGGCAACCTGTTTGCCGTGGGTTGCGTCCCGTGTCGGGGGAGGAAAGGATCCTGGTAGTTGAGCGGAGGCTTTCCATGCAATACACTACTTTGGCCTCTACTTCTCCTAGACGGGTGGTCGGGATGGGCCCGGTTCCGACAAATCGGCTGGTCACGCCGAGCCCTAGGAAGTCTTTATTTGCTCTCTCACCTTCTTTATCTTTCTCCTTGTAT
The DNA here is from genome assembly GCA_028554795.2 of Sinohyriopsis cumingii. Taxonomy (NCBI): domain Eukaryota; kingdom Metazoa; phylum Mollusca; class Bivalvia; order Unionida; family Unionidae; genus Sinohyriopsis; species Sinohyriopsis cumingii. The sequence goes on from CM068829.1 coordinate 18,155,503, forward strand.
CTCTCTTGATACCATCGTTGCCGCTATATTCTATTCCTTTATCTTTCCATTTTCCAAGTCTTAGAAGACTTCCTAGAAGGCGGTGGCTTAACGGTTCAATCGGGGAGTAATTTTACCGACCTTAGAAATTGGCGACTTCAGGGTCAATCAAAGGTAATTGTATCAACTGAGTATGGCATCTGTGTATCCCTGGCACTTGAAAAGTGTCCCCTTGTTGGGCTCCTTGGTGGGTGGGGAGCACGGGTGCTGAATTTTTATTCAAGCCATCATGGATAATTCAAACAAAAACCAAAACAAACGTACCAAAACTGGATCAGAGTCGGAGGATGAGCCATGTAGTGTGGAATCCTTTCCTCGCTTCATGGTCATCCAATCGAAAGACGAGTCTAAACCACTTGCTGCACTATCGCCATTTATAGTCGAAAAGACTATACTTGGATTAGTCGGCAGGCCGAAAAGCGTCAAAAAACTTAAATCAGGCGGCCTTCTTGTAGAGTGTGAGCGCAAAGCACATACTGAAAATATCCTAAAAATTAAGATCTTTCACGATATTCCAGTAAGCTGTTTCGCCCACTCTACACTTAACACATCAAAAGGCGTTATTCGTTGCCGTGACCTAGCAGGAGTCAGCGACAAACAAATCGTCGAGGGGATGAAAAATGAAGGTGTCACTGCAGTCCGCAGAATTCGTATCAAACGAAACAACAATCTGCAGGACACCAACACTATTATGCTCACCTTCAATAAGCCAACAGTACCTAAAGTAGTCAAAGTTGGATTCCTACAAGTTTAGGTTGAGATATACATACCAAATCCCCTTCGATGCTACAAATGTCAAAAATACGGCCATCATGAAGACCGATGCTCTAGAAGCCAAATATGCGGCCGATGCGGCGACCCCTCTCATCGGGAATCAGAGTGCAAAGCCACTCCGCATTGCGTCAACTGCGGCAAGGAACACCATGCTAATTCAAAGGAATGCGACACATGGAAACAGGAGAAGGAAATCCAGAGAGTTAAATACACGAACAACATCCCCTATCCAGAGGCCAGGAAGCTTGTTCAAGCTAGATCACTCCCCGGCCCATCCTTCTCAACTGTAGTGAAAAGCAGCCAAAAAGCAACGAAAGACGCAAACAAACCCACCTGAATCCCATTCCGACTCGAACATCCCGCACAACAAACCCCAGAAAAACTCAACATCGACGCAAACAACACTGAACAATACTCCACCACCAATATCACCAAATAGTAAGAAAAAGTTGCAAACAAATAGGCAGCAAAAGGGGTCTGATGACCCCATAAAGCTGCACAATAGGTTTGGAGACTTGGAGGACATGGATGCAGAAGAATCTGCTCCATGTCCTCAAGGTAGCTCCAGACCTAACAACAAAAAATACACCCCCGTACTTCCTCCAGAGAAATAACCAAACAGATTGCCTCCGCGAAAGGTCTAACCTAGCTCCAGAATCTTCAATATAAATTTGTAATGAAGAACACCATTTTACAATGGAACTGTAGAGGACTTAAAGCCAACTACCATGATATTCTTCTGCTTTTAAACGAATATGATCATGCAGTACTATGTCTTCAGGAAACATTTTTGAAAAATACAGATAACATCACACTTAAAAACTACTCCCTGTTTAACAACTACTCTCAAAATGTTGACAGGGCCTCAGGAGGAGTCTCTGTTATTGTGAACAACAGAGCCCCTCACAGCGTCATCCCTATAAACACAAATTTACAAGCTATTGCTGTAAGCGTCACTCTTCATCGAGTGATTACATTTTGCTCTATTTACTCACCACCAAACACTAACCTAGTTCCAAACGAATTAGATACCCTTGTTCAACAACTTCCCGCGCCATTTATTTTACTCGGGGATTTTAATGCCCATAACATTTTATGGGGATCAAATCATATAAGTGACAGAGGTCACAAAGTTGAAGACTTTATTTCTAGACACGATCTGTGTCTGTATAACACCAAAACACCGACATATTTACACCCAAGCACGGGTACATACACATGCATCGATTTGACAATTTGTTCTCCTTCGCTGCTTTTGGACTATGAATGGAAAGTCGCTGATGACCTTCACAGCAGCGATCACTTCCCAGTCTCCCTTGTAAATCTTAACTCTACAATTGATGAAGTAATTTCACAATGGAATTTAAAGAAGGCCGACTGGGCCAAGTTTGAAACACTCTGTAAAACTAGGCTGAATGAGGATACAGTTTTCAATGTTGACGACCCAATTCAGCATTTTACATCGATTTTAATAGAGATTGCAGAAGAATCCGTTCCCAAGGCCTCGCCGTATTGTAAAAGAACCCAAAAACCTTGGGTCACTAAGGAATGTAAGGAAGCCATTAGACTACGCCGAGAAGCATTAAAAAAAATTTGATAATCATCCGACGCCCGAAAACTTAAATATATATTGCATTGTCCGGGCCAAAGCTCGCCGCACAATCAAAGAAAGTAAAAGAGCATCATGGAAGAAATATGTTTCTTCTTTAAACTCTCGTTCCTCTGTTAAGAAAGTTTGGGACATTATACGCAAAATAAACGGAAAGAGAAAACAAAACCCTCTCCGACATCTGACACTGAACAATAACAACTTTAGTTCAAAACGTGACATTGCAAATACTCTTGCTGACAGTTTCTCCAAAAATTCATCATCATCTAATTATTCAGAAGCCTTCCGAAAACTTAAAACTCAAAAAGAAAAGTCACGTTTAAAATTCACATCCAACAACTCGGCAAGTTACAATCAATTGTTCTCATTATCGGAGCTTAGGGAGGCTTTAGATAAGGCCCATGATACATCCGCTGGGCCTGACGAAATACATTACCAGTTTTTGAAACACCTTCCAGAATCATCATTAACATCTCTTTTGAAACTCTTCAATGATTTATGGATTACTGGTAATGTACCAAAAATCTGGAAAGAAGCAACTGTAATACAAGTCCCCAAACCCGGTAAAGATAGCGAAGACCCCAATAGCTATCGACCAATTGCACTCACAAGCTGTGTGTGCAAAACAATGGAACGAATGATCAATTCTCGGCTTGTCTGGTATTTGGAAACTAACAATTTAATATCTCCTTTCCAAAGTGGCTTTCGATATGGCCGTAGCACCAACGATCATCTGGTTAGACTGGAAACATTTATTCGCGATGCATTTATTAAGAAAGAACATTTAGTAGCGGTTTTCTTTGATTTAGAAAAGGCCTATGACACGACATGGAAGTACGGGATACTAAATGACCTGAATGATCTAGGTCTAAAAGGCCGTCTGCCCTCTTTCATATCCAGTTTTCTCTCCGACAGAGAATTCAAAGTACGAGTGGGCTTTACCCTCTCAGATCTGCACGAGCAAGAGATGGGTGTGCCCCAGGGCAGTATTTTATCTGTGACGCTCTTTAACATCAAAATTAATAGCATCACCAAGTGTTTGACTCCTGGTGTGGATTGCTCGTTATACGTTGATGATTTTCTAATATGTTATCGATCAAAGCACATGCATACAATTGAAAGACAACTGCAGCAAAATATAAACAAAATTCAAAATTGGGACAATGCAAACGGTTTCAAATTCTGGAAATCAAAAACGGTATGCATGCATTTCTGTCAGTTACGAAAACATCACGATGAACCGAACCTCACGCTGGATGGAACACCTATTCCAGTTGTTTATTATCTTTGACAGAAAACTGACTTTTATTCCACACCTAAAAAACTTGAAAGCCAAATGCTTAAAAGCACTTGACCTACTTAAAATAGTAGCGCACACTGACTGGGGTGCTGATAGAAAAGTCATCCTGAATTTATATAGAACGTTTATTCGCTCTAAACTAGACTATGGTTGCGTTGTGTATGGTTCAGCCCGAAAGTCATATCTTAAAATGCTTGATCCAATTCATCATCAGGGAATAAGACTGGCTCTGGGAGCATTTAAAACATCCCCGTGTGAAAGCCTTCTAGCTGAGGCGAATGAACCACCGTTATCGCATCGTAGAGAAATGCTTTCCGCACAGTATGCTCTCAAATTAAAATCAAACCCTCTGAATCCTGCTTTTTCGGCTGTTTTTCAACCCAAATACAAAACTTTATACGAAAATAAACCAAACGCCATACCTTCCTTTGGCATTAGAATATCATCCAGCCTTGACACTACAAATATAGATCTTTCTAAAATTCAGAAAACGTCCATCTCCGAAACACCACCCTGGCTAATTAAACAACCAAAAGTACGTTTTACGCTACACGATGGAAAAAATCCGAAACAAACCCTTCTATCTTCCACAACTCTTACCTTGAACTCCTCACCGAATTTAAAAACTACACCAGAATTTACACTGATGGATCAAAGGATGAGGAAAAGTTTGCTGCAGCCTTTGTTTGTGGAAATCACACAACGCAAGTTCGCTTACCAAATGGAGCATCATTTTTTACAGCCGAAATCACAGCAATAGACCTTGCTCTGCAACATATAGAAAAGAAACATTTTAAACAGTATCATCTTCTCCGACTCGCTATCAGTACTCCAGTCACTACACAATAGAAAACTGGAGAACCCATTATTAAAAAACATATTCTTCAAAAATACCGAGATGAGTGTCTCCCACAATATAATATACTGTTGGTTACCTAGCCACATTGGTATTAAAGGTAACGAAAAAGCAGATCGCGCTGCTAAAATGGCCCTTACTCAAGAACCATCTGATTTTAAAATACCTTATACTGATTTTAAACCTTGTATCAGAAAGTTCCTTCGTCAGAAGTGGCAGGCATCATGGAATGATGCCGTGAATAACAAACTTCATGCAATCAAGCCAACTCTTGGAGAATGGACTCCTTCCTACAGAACCATGCGTAGGGAGGAGGTAGTCATTGCAAGAATCCGAATTGGTCATACTTATATCACCCACACCCACATACTAAAAGGTGAAGACCCACCAGAGTGCGTTTCTTTCACTGTCAAGCACTTCATGATAGAGTGCTATGACCACTTCATGATAGAGTGCTATGACCTGCAACCTACGCGCGATCGTTATTACATTGTGCATGACATGAAAGAACTTTTTGATACTATAAACATCACTCGTATTATAGAGTTCCTGAAAGCCGTAAATATTTACTCAAAACTCTGACTTTTATGCTATCACCTTGTGCAGTTTTATGCAATATATGTGCCGTCCCATTTTAATACCTTTTCATCCTTTTTCATTAACATAGAACATTTACATCTCCCGTTGATCGGGAAGCTTTATTTTGCACCGTTACCATCTTACCGTTTTTAATTTTAACCAGTTCTTCTTTTATATCGCTGGTCGACATAGGACCTTTATAATTTTAAAAAAAATATACAAATTACATTTTGTTTGGTGCTAAATAGCCTAATAGTGCTATGCGTCGTTAAAAAAAGCAATCAATCAATCAATCAATCATTAGTCAAGAGCGTACTGTTTGTATGAACAGAGAAAATAATTATTGAAATTGTTGAATCCGGAACGGAAGGAAGTCTTTGTAGAAATTTTTATTACATAAAAGGAATTTTCAAATTATATTGACATAAACTTGTAGAAGGGTCAGTTTTCAGTAAGTTACACAAAATAGCTTATTAAAAGAGCTTGGCTATGAATATGGCAAATTTACATCCATATAACTTTACTGAGCATTTAATTTCTGATTGTTCTTTAGAATTAATTACCTTTCCGCATAGCAAGTCTGTCGTCAGAGTTTTGTCACCTTGGGCTCGTACAAAGGTTGTTCTGAAGCAAAAAGGTATCACGAATTCATAATATTTATTCACCTCCTTTTTTGATGACGATGCATAACAAGGGAATACAATGTTTGCACGATCTTGCCTTGTTGATACCCGTTACATTTTAAAGGAACAAATGATTCTTTCCAGTAATAATAGACTTTTTCGGCGATGACCGTTGTTGTTGTTGTTATTTTTTAACGCCATTTTTCAGCACAAGATAGGCTATATATGGCGGTCAGTATTAATGATGGAGGAAGAACCGGGAAACCCCGGGAAGAACCACCGGCCCACTAGAAGCTACCGGCAGGCTTTCTCACATACCCACATTGGCCAAGCCCGAGACTCGAACCCACGCAGACAGGTGAGATGGCAGCGATCCGTAATGGTGAGTGCTTTAGACCACCGGCCACTCGGAGCCCCCGACGATCACCCTAACTTACCGTTACAAATATAAATTATATATATAAGTTCAGTTTCAAACCCATTTATCCCAGTCCCAGTCATTTGGATTAAGTTTTCCTATTCATGAACCCTAAAAATCACCTGCAACAAAAGTCCTTATGAATTTAAAAGTGTTGCCATTGTTGCAATTCAAGCACTGTCATTCGTATTCCGACCGCTCCAGTGGCCTAGCGGTCAGAGCGTCCGCCTGATATGCGGGAGGTCGTGGGTTTGATCCCCGGCCGAGGCATACCAATGACTTATAAAAATGGTACAAACAGCTGCCTCGCTTGGCGCTCACCATGAAGAGGTTAGTGTTAGAACTGATCGGCCTGGTGTCAGGATAATGTGACTGGGTAGGACATCATGCTACATGTCTGTGGCTTGATGCCCCAGTGCTAGACATCAGTATAAACTGCCACACTGCATACATCATAGCTATATGACTGATTCTTTTTAATGCTACGTTAAAAATCCAAATCACACACACACACACACACAGAGAATAGTATTCCGTCTGATCGAAGTGGTCACTATATTTTGAAAGACTGTAGTAATCGGCGCATCTGGTTGTACACTCAAATACGAATCCTTATTTCACATTAGAAAGGGAAATTACACATAGGTATTTACACATTATTACAGGATATTTGAGAATTGTTTGAAACAGTCTGTTGAAGACAAAAGTCTCATTAATAATCTCAGGAAACATTTTTATAGCAAAAGGGACATGACAACCATGAAAGTTTAAAAAAAATTGTTACATTCAGTGATTCACCTTAAATGTGTGAACAATTTTCTGTTGATTAAATTTAGTCGAATCTATTTTTATCTATCTTTTTCTCTTTGTACGAATTAATCACATGTCTGCTATTAGAAAATCATGCCTTCTGGTGAGTGTTGGTTCTCTATCTGTCGCATACGGGAGTCGGTACAATCAAGATCGATGGTATACATTACAAGTCTGTTGCATACGGGAGTCGGTACAATCAAGATCGATGGTATACATTACAAGTCTGTCGCATACTGGAGTCGGTACAATCAGGATCGATGGTATACATTACAAGTCTGTCGCATACGGGAGTCGGTACAATCAAGATCGATGGTATACATTACAAGTCTGTCGCACACGGGAGTCGGTACAATCAAGATCGATGGTATACATTATAAGGCCAAAATATAATCAGCTATTGGTTTTATTTTCTATCATGGTGAAGCTAGAATGTGGACACGGTTTTCGAACTGTATCGATATTTTTACAATCTTTTTGTCCGAAGACAGCATTTTCCCTTAATTATTTATCGTAGAACGATTTTGCTCGTCATCCCGAGTTAAGGTTATTCAATTTTCATCGCCTGGAAATTGATAGTTTAAAGGGACTGGTTTATATACTGAATTGACCCTTAAAGTTGGATAAAAATACCTACAATTCATAAAAGTTTTGTCGAAAAATACAAAAGAAATATAAAACAACAAGTAAGGAAGTGTCCTCGACAGTGACCTTAAGGCAAACTTAACCCAGTACATAGACAAGTGTAACATTTCCCCTATCCACATATGTGTGGATGATAAACAGTTTTCATTTAGAGTTTTAAATAAAATGTAAATAGGGTAAGAACATGAGTTTTGTATTAAGGCCAAACCTATGCAGAAAAAAATAAATGTGTGTGCAAATTATATTAAAGAATATGCATTTTAATTTGTATTCTCAACTTTTTAGTAAGTGTAACAAGGTACTTCACTGAGCACACATTTTCTTTGCATCTAATTTTCCTTGTTAATTCATGTCCACAAGAAGGGTACCAACAGAGTGTACATAGTGGGAATATTCGTGAAGAATTATGCAAGGTACGTGGTAATTAATGTCATTTAAACGAAACATTATTAGTAAGACAGTTATTAAATAGTTAAAAATAGGTCACAATAACCTACTTTTGTCTTAGTTAACTTTACATGATGCAGTAGGACTCAGAAAGGCATAGAGTTTGATCAACATAGGATGTGTTGTTTTTTTTAAGATATCAGTTTAATGAATTTCATCGAGATCTATTATCCTGTAACGAAACTGTTCAATTCGCTTTATCAGATATTTCGTGTAAACCGTTTCGTTTCTCCTTATTTGTGTTTTACGATTTATTTCCTTTTTTCCTATAGTATTTCACATATCAGGCATGTAGTCATATTATCTATTACACCGCTTTTTTTCTTTCTTCACATGTTCTATTGTAAAAACTAATTTTCTGTTAAAATAAACGACAGCTTTACATGCTCCCTGTTGTTGCTATATTTTTATTGTTCTTCAGCTGTGATGGAGTTGTCCTTTCCGATACAGAAGTTTATTTTTGTTTCATCGTCGCAGAAGGCGCGGTCTACCGGTAGCAAAACGTTTCCCAAAGGAGGGCGTATTTTTTGATTGACTGACGATTTCCATCTATTTAAACGATCCAGCATATCCTTTCCATTTCACGAATACACAAATTTTACCTTTCACTCTTTTTAAACTTCAAAATCTTGAATACTTAGTGTTTGTCATCCTGGTGGTTGTGTAGAGCTCGCTTGTTCATAAAACATGCCCCATATAGTGTCCCTTTAGATCTTTTAGTTAGTAAAAAAAAAATTGATCACTACAAATTATTTGTTACGAGTTGTCAGGTATCCAAATACCATTCATTTGTTTTAGTTCTTGTTTGCATCAGACGGGGTGACGTTTATTGTTATATGCACCAATTGCCTATGGCAATGCTTAAATGCATTGTATTCATTTTGACTGAAATGATTATAACACGCAACGTTCTGTTAAACCTTTCCACTATATTTGTTTTATTTTCTTGTCCGAGTAAGTTGAAAACGATCCATTTTATTTGCTTTTGATACATTTTGTGGGTTCTTTATTGTTGTTTTGGGATTTTTTGCCTACAGATCATAAGCTTGTTTTGTTGTAAAATTCCCTTCCACTAATCAGCTTTTTAATCTCCAGATAAGCAATTTTAGTCTCTTGCGTGCTCTTGCGTGCTATTCTTAATACAACAGACCTTGACCACACTTGTATCATATCAAACTTGTAAATAAATAGTACATAAAACGTCACCGAGAGTACCATATTTTACTTCAAACAATTTTATGGTTGAAATATGCTAAATTTGAATTTACGTCACAACAAATAAATGTATGCAGGAACTTTGAAACATTGCTCAAAGTCGCCTGACGTAATTTTCTCTCTCGCGCCGGTTTCAGTCTTGAGGCATTGCCAATAGCAACATTTTAAAACCGGATATATTGTTTGAAACAAATCAATACGGCAGTGCCAGAAAGGTGTTACGTATATGTTAAGAAATTCAATATAATATCAATGATCGCTATGACAATAAGAAATTCAATATAACATCGATATCACTCTAACAAGAAATGCAATACAATTTCGATGATTATTAATATAGTTCATTAACTGCAATATAAATAAATACAACATTCCGACAAAAACCATGGTCTTTATTTTCTAGTTACAGAACTGTCTAAAAGAGAGACAATGTTTCTTTAATTTCACTCAAAGTAACAGCCCAAGTTGCATTAGACCGAAATATGTGACATATATGTCGGTAACCAGTGGTAGAATATTGCGATCTTCAAATAAAACGTTATAATACTTGTACTATATTTGGAATACATCGTATTAGACATAAATGGAATACTAAATATATTCATGAAATATTAAATTTACATCATATTTACAGTCAAGGAAAATCCTTCTGTCAAAGAATGTTTTCATTTACAAGTGCTTATAACAAATGTATCAACAAATGATGAATGCAAAACACACACGCGCACATAGAAAGGATAATTCGCATTAAAATTGCAAATGCTTCAATGTTCTCTGAAGTGTGGTGATAAGTAAAATATTGACATACCAACAAAACGGAAGTACATTATGCTAACATTGACAAGGAAACAACAAAAACAAAAACTTCAACGTCGTACAACGAGTACAATTTGACCACAAACCGGCGGCGAGGTTAAAGCTCGAGTACACTGAATAATCGAGTACACCGTGTGTATTAAAGTATTTAACGAATTCGTTTGTCCATAAGCTGACATATTAACACGTACGATCACATGCGAAACTAAACTGCTGGAATGGCTGATTCATTGTCATATAAGCAGTACTTTGGTTTTCATAGCATAGTGTAAATTTGTAACTACAAACCCAGTACATAAATCTTCACAATTAAAACAAATTTACCACGCCCTCGTTTTCCAGTCAACAATAACGAACAAAAAATCCGTGAATAACATTAACTAACCAAAGTGCACACACACTTATCAAACATTGGCTCATTTTCCTACGGATTTTATTTTTTCCTACACATCGCCATCAGTAGTCTTCCCCTAATAGAAACCATTCGTGAAAATTCAATAAGGTCCGACGAACATCAAAGAAATGTATGATATCCGAAAGACAGCAGTTCAAGAAAATATCGTTAAATAAATAGCTTGAGGTTTTACCGCTAAAATAGTCCGCTCAAGAGTACACTAAAAAAAATAGGTACAGAATAGCACATCTGATTTTAATTCTTGCATCAACAAATTTTCCAAAGGTAAAACGGAAAGCATTATAATGCAGTATCTTTTTTCTGTGCATGGATATTTTAAATATAAAGTTATCGTGAAATTTGTTAGTCGAGTCCGTGTAAAATGCGAGCTTTGTATTAAAAAAAGGGTCTCCTAAAATACAGGTGCATGCTACGAATAAGTACTAGAAAACCAATTACTAATTAATTGTTAGCTTTGAGAAGAGTAACCAATCAGTTAAAGCTTTATTAACTGAAGAGAAATGCTGTCAACAATCGCAGGGTCATGATTCTTTTTTTAACAACATCGTCGTAAAAAGTTTTGTTAACATTGTGTTGCTAAAATGTTTTCATTCGGATTGTCCCAGTTTTAATCGACCAAAGTTTTTGATTACAATATAACTCGATATTTAGCACATTTTAGTAAGGATGAGATTCAAATAAGGACATCATTTCATGTGCATACGCCTTTTATGACTGACTGTTGTGTACAACGTTGCTTAATCAAGAAATATTTGCAGATAGATGGTCTCGAAAGGGAGTACAAGGCACCCAGATGGCGGGTACGTCACAGGAAGTGCAGATATGCTTGAAGCTGAATCTTTCAAACCAGACTTCGACCAGCCAGTTTTCAGGTAACCAGGCTATGTTTCTTCCCTTTTAGTGACACTTAAACTAATGTTCATCTCGACTAGGCAATTATTCAGTACTTTCTAAAATGATAAACTCTGTAAATTTAAAAAAAAAACAAACAAACAAAGCAAAACAAACATCAACAAAAAACAACAACAAGCAAACGAAACAATGAAGAACGCTGTAGAAGAGCTAAGAATCGGGCTTCAATCATGTACCTACTCTAGTCCCTTAAAAGAACGTTGGAGTCAAGTATCAGACTAGTCACGTACCTACTGCAGTCGCTGAGATCTACGTTGTAGCGGAGTTAAGACTCAGAAAACAGTCGTATAACTTCTACTAACTTTGCTAACAAGTACGCAGCAGTTGAGTTAAAAATCGGACTACGGTCATGTACGACGGGGTATTTGAAAAGTTGTGAATATTTGTTGCTTATCTGAACCAGTCAGTAAATCAAATAAGCAATAGACAATTTTTTTCCATAAACGTCCGACACCTACAAATATCTGAAGTTTTTGCCACTGAAAAAAAAATAATACAGTAAGGGTAGGGTAATCTCCCTACTGATCACTGCCGACATATATAAATCTTATGATGTAATTCTCCTTCATGTTCTACAATTCTAAGGTGATCGCGTAATCATGGAAGATGACCTACTTTCTGGATCAGCGTAAACGAGCAGAGACTAAGAGATCACTCGATGTAGTCTGACTGTCAACAGGATTTTATATGTATTAGTTTTTATGCAAAAGGCCAGGTCATCCAGGTACTTTGTGTCTAACTCTGCTAGTGGCACAGGTCATTTTATGCCTCCACAATGCTGACAAATGTTTTGAAACACTGATGAACCACCGATCAGCGTACCACTGTTGGAGGTATCCATCTACCCCATGTCAGACGCATTAATCTACCGTCGTGATAGACTTCCTCCACGTCCTCCATAGATCCATGTAGCTAATTTTGGCTGAATCCCACTGTGAAAAATTTGCTGCTAAAAGTAGAGGATCTGAGAGTCACCAAGCGGCTGGAATTGCATTTTTCCAGTGTATGAACAACATAACAAAAAAATGGCATTTAATAACTTGATACAAGTACTTTCAGTTCCGCAAATAAAATTGTCGCATTCACGTATATTGTACAACCCGGCTTATTTGAAAGGTTATATTTATAGTTGCCGACAGTTTAGAACTTTGTTATGGACTCCCTAACCCTTTTAATTCTTGCATAAAGTCCATCACTTGATGATCCGGAGTTCGAAGATTTCTTATCTCTCCCTCTGTTGTCTTGGAAATCTATAGCCTCGTAGATTTCGTACGAACCTTGACATTCCGTGTCTTGAGAACATGTAGTAGACACAACAGTTCCAGTCACTTGCAAATCTGTGCGTATACTGACTCCATTCCTATCGGTAGATGCATCTCCGGAAGAAGAAATTGGAGGATTCTTCTTCTGTCCACCATCAAATGGATAGAAAAGCGGTCTTTTGAATCTTGTGGGACCATTTTTGTCCCTTTTTCTGGAAGAGAACACGAACACATGAAGCAATTCAACAAATGCTTAAATGCATATATGGCCTGCTTCGCTTTTTAAAACGATCATGCAGTAAGCACTTTTATGTCTTAACCGCTAACATGTTAAGTCCTATGTAACATAATTATGTTAATATTGAATATGGAGAGACTGGATTTAGATTAAAATTATTTAAAAAACGTATACAGAGTAATTATGGTATTTCTATCTTCGAATTAATTGTACTGAAATAAGAGTAATATGAAAGTCCGAAGTAAACTTCAAAGTCACAAGAATATGCCATGAAAACGTCACAAACGTTTGGAAATCTTTGCTTGGTACCCATGTGTTGCTTATATAAACCCATTCTGGACACTTCTGGATGGATATGTGGAAAAATGATGGCGGCCTTTCCGGCTGTGACAGTCTAATGCGATGAATGTTCCTTATACCATATTTAATTATAAGCAGAATTTAAATGAGTCATGTTTGTGTAACCTATTAAGCTTCGATTTTTTGCACCTTTTGTCTTATTCACTCACAGCCTTCTACAAAACAACCATTGTTTCCATTGCTCATGAAACCTTCAAGTGGACATCTGAGATTTATAATAAATGAGCCGAGTTTCGATATTACAAACCCGGTGCAATAATCTGCTATGTAAGGATCGTATTTCTTCCGTTCAAGCAGTGGTATACAAATATCTCGATATCTCATCATTAATCCTAAACTACCATAGTTACCTAGTGTAAATGAAAACTGCAATCACTGCTACCACTAGTAGAAAGGCAACGACTCCTCCGATGATCGCAAGAATATAACTGTTGCCCTCTGCAAAGAAAACATGAAGAAAACAAAGAAATTATATTTTTTTTTTCAGCTGAAACTTGTTTGGTTAGAATACCCGAGATCCCTTGAACTGGTTTGTTATGACGGAATCTAATTCATTAAAACATCAACCTCATCCACTCGAACTATTATTGATGAACTAATTCACGTGAACTCTTATGATTCAAGGTGTCGATGTTTCTCTGCTTATCATTTCTTCTATTTTTCTATGATTTACAAAAATCCATCTAAGCGAATGAAAAAGCTATTATCACAGTCACCTGGGCATCGACTATTGGTATTTTTTCTTCATTCTCCATGTAGCCAGACGTCCAACCCCCCACCCCGCTCCTTCAATATGGGATATACATGTTTTTAATTTTTATCAAGATGTTGGTAAGTTTTATAGTTTTTGGGATGTTTTCCTAAGAATGAATTGGCTTTACCAGTCGTAGATGCGTGAAAATGTAATCCTTCGGGGGTGGGGGAGGGGGGGAGGGGAGAGAGAGAAAGAGAGAAAGAGAAAAAGAGAGAGAGAGAGACCGAGAGAGAGATCATTACGTGGCTTATTTTTCTTTGACGTCTTTGCCTCTGTTGTTAACTCTTTGTTTGACGCTGTGGTAGACAGATCAGGTACTACTGGATGCTCTGTTGTCTTCAAATCATTGACATTTGGACCCGAGCTGCTATTATTTGTATCCGAAAACCTAGTGATGTGATCAGTTTCTGGCGTTTTCAATTGATTTGGTATGTATCGTGATAAATTTGTAACCTTAATTGGTGACAAAAGTGTGATTTTTCTTGCAGTTAGTCCTGGCGGTGTGTTTTCTTGTGAAGCAGACCACGAGATGCTGTAAGGAGGAGACTTGGTATAGATGCCTTTTGAAGAAATTGATGTACTATTTTCCTGTTGTACTGCTCCAAAAGCTGATTCAGATCTTTTTAAAGTTACACCGAAGTGTCTTGAAGTTTTGCGTTCTGACTTATCAGAGGTTTTGTGTACATTTGTGTCCATAAGGAATGTAGAAAATGTGTTAACGAAATCTTGTAAAGTTTTGGAAATTTCTTTAATGGATTGAGGAGTGCTTTGTTGTCCTTTGGTGTGATTAGAAGTGCTTTCATTCGTTTCTGGAAATGTTCTTCCAATATTGAAAGACGTTGGTTTACCAACCAAGTGGATAAAATTTGATTCATTTGCTCGTGTTGGTTGACTACGAATATGTACATTTGGAATATTTTCGTGTGGTGAGTAATCAGCAGTCATCCAGTCAAATGTTGATTGGGGTGAGACTGTTTTGTCAATATTGTCTTTTGCCGTGTTGATTTCTAAATTTGGTCCCTCTGCGTTATGCCCCCCATGAAACAGATTAAACGATCTTGAAGTATTTGTTGACCACATGGTATGTTGTAAGTTCTGTGCAATGTTTGGAGAAGTCGATGAACCAGATCTGTCATTTTTTGGGGTCGATTCTCCTATGCATTCATAAGTAGACTGGAGCTCGGAAGTATCCACATTGCATGCTAACAAAATGTCAGAATTTGTATCTTGCGCTACAAATAAAAAATAAAGATATACGAAACTCTTCTCTGTGACTCACTGGTTCAATCGGTAGGCAACGCTGAATACATTTATTGGTGAATAATACATGTACAGAATTTCGAGAAGAATGAGCTGAACTGCACAAGTTTGATAATTTGGACTCTGTGTCTTTTGTAGATGGCAATGGCAACACACATTGAGTCAGATAATCGAGTCTTGACAAGAAATTAACAAGTAGTGATCAGCTATTTCGAACGTCACATACGGGAGAGTGATCCCATACAAGATTGGTACCCAACACAAGTTCAGTGATGTACGCTACATTGATTTGTCAGAATAATATCAACAGAAGAAAACAGAAAACAAATAGATAAATCACTATGGGTAATAACCCGGTCGCGACGCCGGTTGTCTGTTGGAGATTTCGCAAACCAATAATTGTGGTATAGACATTTGTACCGGTTGAGGAAATTGCGTTCTTTGAATTGAAGAGCACAATAAACTTACATAAGCCTTGGTAGATTACTGAAATTTTACTATTTAACAAGTAGTAACCTTGGTAAAAGGTCAAGACAAACCCACGGAATCAACGGAATCTTACCTGATGCAGACAATAGGACGAATTCGGGTATATCAAAACGGCTGGCTAGGAACCGGTTCCTAAGACTCACGGAACTCGTGTATGAAACACTGTTAAATGCATCATTTCTAATTGATGGATATGTACCAGTCGAGTTGATGGCACTGCACGTGATTGTTTTGTTGGCTATATGAAGTGTGGATCTGGAACAACCCTTATGAAAGTTATTATCAGGCTGCATCATTCGAATGTCCGATATCGAGAACAAAATTCTGAAAGACCAGGAAATAATTTGATTATGTCGAAGAAATAAGAGATATCTGCAAGCATCAGTTCTTTTTCCCCAAAATAAACGTTAACACTTTCAATCGATAAAGATAGCATTAAAATGAACATTCCAAAATTACTAATACACTAGTAAAATATACTAACCATCTCGAATACGACAATACTGAAATTAGAAACCAATTTGTTTTCTAGGAAAATGTTTCTTCAGTAATACATACCCTATCATAATACCTTAGAACTCCTATCACTTCGCAAATCCAGCCCTCTAGGGCTAAAAGTTTCTAGTGGCACTTAGTGATCTCTCAACAACAACAACAAACAAAATAAACGAGGATATGTGCGTAGCTTTTAAACAGCATTTACTCTGTTAATAGGCTCAGACTTTCGTCTATCTCAATAAGACGGGAACGCGCCAAGCACAGTAATTTTAATACAGTTACTACAGACTAAAACTTCAAAATATATTAAACATAGCTGAATTAGTTACTTCCATTGAATATTCAGTTGGACCTTTCACATGCCATGTGTACTTTTCAGATAAAAGAAACTTATTTAGAAACAACTTGCTGTCGAAATGTTGTTCTATTGTTTTAAATTTCCACGTAAAAATGTTTTAATTCTTTTTCTTTTTTTTTTTGTGGTACCTTTTCTTACTTAAATGGAGTCAGAAATAAGGGGGTCGATAGTGAGGCCGAGAACATTCCTAATAAATTTCAGATAATTTTTTAGGCAAAATAGGACATATATTAAAATAGCTGAAAATATGTGGCCATAGTGCAAACAGTTCTTGGTAATTGTTAGAGGACGACCCATCATAAGCAAAGCTTCAATAATCGTACTAGTTCGTTATTGAACCACTTACATGACTGATGTCAAGTATTAATAATCTCACTTTATGTATTTGAATTACTGCGTTCTCAGACCATTGGTTAAGGTCAATGATGTAAATTTTATTCCAGATGTGCCTTTCTCCCTGTGTGTGTGTGTGTGTGTTCAGATCTCTTGCGAGATGAGACTCCTTTGTTCATGCCATATAGAAAATGTTATGTTAGTTAATCGATGGTTTGGACTTGCATTAAAATACACAAGTTTTTGATCAAGACGATCAGAGAGATCTCAAAAGTAATAGCCAGTGGTCAATATTCATTGAACTAATTATATATTACGGATACTTATCCCCAACACTTGTTATTTAGGTTGTGATTGCAGTCATGGACTCTACAAAATTAATACCGTGCCTAAATTTCACAATATTTAGGTTGTGTTCAATATGTTTTACGACACGATTTTCAGTGCTTGAATTGTTTTGTTTTTTTCTTCCATAGGAGGACTTGCAGGGTTTGTAGATTTTGAACTATGTTAGTACCGGTCAGTTAGTACTAATCACCAAAAGATCACATGGCAATAAACTGTACTATGTAGAGGCAGAAAGTGCATTCCGTTTCATCATGGAAACCTGACAATAAACTGTATTATGTTGAGTCAGGAAGAGCATTCCGTTGCATCACGGAAACATGGCAATAAACTGTACTCTGCTGAGACAGAAAGAGCATTCAGTTGCATCACAGAAACATGGCAATAAACTTTACTATGTTGAGAGAGAAATATCATTCAGTTACATCACGGAAACATGGCAATAAACTTTACTATGTTGAGAGAGAAATATCATTCAGTTGCATCACGGAAACATGGCAATAAACTTTGCTATGTTGAGACAGAAAGAGCATTCAGTTGCATCATGAAAACTTTAAAAATACCTTCAAATCTTTCAAGGATACGATTATTTTGAGCTTTATTAAATGTGGTTACCAACAGTTTTAGTACACTCAGGACGACTACTAGAATGATAAACTGTACTAGTTCGTTGGTGAATATACTAGGCTCAGGCTAGAGGGCGGATGCTATTTGCACGCTCTGGTATTACACATTGAATCGTTAGTTTCGTCTACACTGTTCAAAACAAAACTTACTGGTCTAAAGTGTTGATATTCCTTGTCACTATATATTGTATTTATGTTGTTGTTGTTGATTTTGCTTACTATTTTTACCTGGAACTGCAGTCGGATGAAATGACCTTGCAAGTGCAATCAATAGAGCCTCTCTCGAAGTAGGACGATTTTACGTAGACATTTCCGTCAAACATCAGATATAAGTCTTTTCCTGTGTGTATGCCTTTGGAACACATGTCGATAATTTTCTTGCCTGGAATAATAATAATAATAATAATAATAATAATCTGAAATTCATTGATAAGATGTCAAAGTATTGTTGAAGCAATACCAAATCCGTCATCAACCATGCTCTACGCAGTTAAAAAACAGAAGAACTTGCCCAAGATCGATAGCGAATTTTTTCATGGAGTTAAGTGCTTTCTGATTTCAAATAATGTCAGGTGTTTCATCACATGATAAATAAAATACATCACGTTTCAATTAATTTCTGAAACTCGTTTGACGATTGACACAATATGTGTGCAAGATAGAAATCAACTAGTTTTCATAAATTTTATTTGAAACGAGTACACTTGTACGATTCTACATTGACTACATGCCACCACTGACTTGCAGGATATTTCACAAGCCCATTTAATGTTTTCAGATATTATTCATAGACAAAACTACACATGTTTTGGTCCGAGTTATAGTAGAGAACGAGTTTGAGATTGCGTAGGAATATGTCGAGGCCCCCAGGCGTATCAAAGGAGTTCTTCCCCCGCTACTCGGAACAAAATGCTTGTTACATCTCCCCTTTGTATTCACACATTCTTTTAAATTTTTTAATATGTATACTCTAAAAATATGAATTAGGCATTTGGCATTTTGTTGAAGATATTATAAAACCATCTGAAAAAACAATCCCCATTTACGTAACCGGAGCTAAGCCTAGATATATACCGTGCAGTTGCGCCGTCGGTCTTTCTGCATTGCATATATGGTGATTTACTGTTCAGCTTTAGATTATTAACACTGTTGTGTTTTTACATATGAATGGATTTAAACTGCATTCATAAGCAAATGGATTTTTTTAAAAACTTACTTTTCAAACGGAACGTAGGTTTTGGATCAGTAAGTGACCCTTTATCCTACACACTTCTTGCTGAATACACACCCTACTGCCAATCAAATTTCAGAGCACATATCACATACAAATAAATAAATACATTAGGTTTTATATAGAAAGCTCATTAAAAATTTACAGCACTTTCAAACTTTTTGGGTTCTTTTTCATTAAATACAAAAAAACTTATTCATGCATTGAACTTAAAGGTGGTAAAGTGTTGCTATGTATTTAAAAGAACGAAGATTCAATCTCCAGACTAGATTTTTAACGTTTGTATGTAATTTCACAGGGAAATTTTAAATTATTGTCTTCTTTATTCTTTTTATTTCCTACTGGAACAGTCTCAAGAAAAATGTAAACAAACATACACTTCGCTATGCGTGTCCCAGGAATGAAAAAGCCTCAACAACAATATAACAAAATGTATTCTTCTAAAATTTGCAAGGAGCAAGGAAATTTTTTTTATTTTACGTTCGAACGTATTGGATAGCAACATGTAGAGAGTACTGAAGTAGCAGATTTCTTACTGTATCCCGCAAGATAATGTCAGCAGTTTGCAGTTATATTATGTGTTATGCTTTTTGTGTACATTCTCACTGTAAGTAGTAACATAATTATCATCTCCAATTTTAAGTAAAACAGCACATAAAAATGAAGACAAAAAAAATAAGTATTTAAACATCGTTTGATTTTGAACTGAGGTCTCTTGTGTGCAAAATAGCCATATTAACCACTAGACTGCGCAAGCGTCATTCCATAGTTGCAAAATTCCTTGTCATAATATCAACGTCTTTTGAATAGTGGGAAAATATTTATCGTATTTCGCTCCAGTATATATCCAAATTATTTCTCTCAGAAATTATAGTAATTTACGGCTGATATACAACAAAAAATTAGTATTCACTTCGTTAAGTTCCCTTGAAATAATAAACATCGAGGAAGATCCTCAAGTTATCACAGTGCGCCCCTTTTATGAACTTTCTAAAATTATTTTCCCACATCTATGATATGAGATGACATAATATCTAGTAATAACATTCGCATGTAATCCACGTCATATCAGTGGACATTTTTCATGATCTGTTGAATTCAAGTCATGTCAGTGAACATTTCATGACCTGTTGAATTCAAGTCATATCAGTGACCATTTCATGGCCTGTTGAATTTGAGTCTTATCAGTGAACATTTCACGACCTGTTGAATAGAAGATCTGAGTGTTTGTCACGCGACAATTAGTTACTAAGATCTATGGTTATTCCATGTGAAATTTATAAAATTCATTAAATAATTTAAATTTTAAGCTCAACAAGGCTAATTTAACTCGTTTAATAATCTTAATATGAAACATTCTTGTTAATTCGTCTTTTTAAATCAATGGCATGTAAGAACCGTACCTTCCATACACTTGTAGTGCATCACACCGTAGTTTGAAACAGAAGCTCCCTCAACAATCCGCGGAACCTCGACTTGGCATTGCTGACGTCCCGAACAAAGCCGACGAGTCGCGACAACGTCAGCATCGTGAAAGGGTATCTTCTTATCATTAGTATCAAATGTGCAACACGTCTTCTCCAATCGCTGGCAATCGCTGACCCCAAAAACACAGGGCCACGTTTCCTTGATGGCGTACTCCATGGACCCTACCACTATAACATGATTGCTGTTACATTGGACAATGAATGTGGAGCATTCGAGGTCCGAGCCGTAACAAGCTGTTGTCATCGACCAAAGGCTGTCACCACCTAGAACACCTGTAAATTAATTGGAACTAATACATACTGTAAAATGAATTTAAAGTTACTTAAATTTAGCATTTCAATTACACTTAAATGACAAAATAAACTATGGCAATATAAATAACCACCTCATCTACAATAAAAATGATAGTGGTGTCTATAATAATAATAATAATAATAATAATTTATGATGTTATTATTATTCCTACGTTTTACATCATCATCATCATCATCATCATCATCATCATTAACTGATAGCATGTAATGGCAATCGTTACTACCTCAAAGAAAAGAAATATCAACGCTTTTATTAACACTCAAAAGATAACGACGAAGAGGCGAATATAAACGTGGTATAGTGGCAAAGAACCACATCTATAAAAAAGGCAAATAAGCAAGCAAGTGTATATATTTACAAATGAGAAATTATATATGATGTAATACTCACTTGAAAAGATTTGTCCAAAATGTAAGACAAAATATATTTTGATGAAAACGTAAAACCAATATTCGCAACATTTGCTCCCAGCTGCCACTTTGAATGTCGCCTGCTGCATGGCGGAGAAAGAAAAATCACAGGAGTGGTCTTCCGCTTGCCAACGCCCTAGATAGCATACAAGAAACAACATTTGTATAGTATTTATACATCCTGTTGGTAGCGTTGGTTGACATGTTGCTGTCTTGCCTTCATACGATACAATTTATGTAAATATTTGCAGTTTGTCCCACTGACGAATGGCGAGTTTGGTGGCCAGTAGCGTTCCATTTGCTCCGTGCACAGTTAAATAAAAATATTTGGACAAAAATATATTCCTTAAAATTATCCAGATTGTATTTCCTGTAGTCAGTATAATTTCGCTTCCCTAACTTTGATAACCTGTATATACTCTGCACGTGACACGTACGGCATACATAATTGTTTCTCCTAAATTTTCTTTGACTTTTTGATATTTTTATTTGTGTTTGTATTAAAGATGTAAACTTTCTCCCCTAATACTAAGGTCTGGACGACTATATCTTACAAGTTGGCAGTCTGAACGATCGATTCGGGGAGAAAGTTTAAGAAAGCAATTTGAATTTGAAAGATAATATTCTGGCAAATAAATCAAGCCAGATTTGTACACCACGTAATGTTAAAAAACATTTTCTTTGTTCGATCGTCTGTACGAAGCACATGATAGGGCATATGTGGGCCCATACGGCTGCTGATGTTGACAGCCAGCTCAACTTTTAAGGTTTTGATTTAAGTTTTATTAATTATGTACTAGTATTTAAATTTAATTACCTATGTGTTCATTCTCATATGATTGACCTTTTGTTATACTGTTATGCTTCATTGGCAGAATTGTTTTTTTCTTCTTTTTTTCTTTCTTTTACTTTTGTTGATTAGTACTGTCCTGGAACTGCTGATACATTTTAACAGTTTAAGTTGTTCGCATTTTTTTTAGCGAAAAGTCTGAAGATGAAATTTGCGTTATGGTTTGTTATCTGTAGACAGTAAATTAAAGTTTGTTGTGAAAGCTTTAGTTAAATAAATATGCAGAGTCTGAGCGTTTAAATTTAACTGTTTTACTTTGATTTAAATATTTTCTCACTGTCAGTTGCTGTTAATGCAAGTTTTACTTATTTGTTTTTAAAATATTAAAGTGAAAAATAAGGGATTAAATTTGTTATTACCCTATCGTGTAAAGTTGTGAACCTTCTATCCTGTTACCTTGAGGCCAGCTTTCTGATTTGCTTTCAGAGGACACAGACCATTTTTGCATTATCCACAATAAATTATGAAAGGCATAGAGTTAACTTCATTATCGTTATTATTATTAGATAAAAAGGCATAACATGTTAACTTGATCATGATTATTATCAGTATTAGTAGAAAAACAATGTTAACTTGATTATCATTATTATTAGTATTACATTAAAAGGCATACCAAATTAACTTTATTATCGTTATCATTATTAATATTAGACGAAAAGGCATAATATGTTAACTTGATTATCGTTATAATTAGTATTATATGAAAAGCATACAGTGTTAACTTGATTATCATTATAATTAGTAATAGATGAAAAGGCATATAATGTTAACTTGAGTATCGTTATTATTAGTAGTATTAGACGAAAAGGCATAACATGTAACTTCTTATCGTTTTAATTAGTATTATATGAAAAGGCATCCAATGTTGACTTGATTATCGGTATTATTAGATGAAAAGCACACAATGTTAACTTGATTATCGTTACTATTAGTATTAGAGGAAAAGGCACACAATGTTAATCTGATTATCGATATTATTAGTATTATATGAAAAGCATACAATGTTAACTTGACTATCGCTGTTATTAGTATTATATGAAAAGGCATAACATGTTAACTTGAGTATCGTTATTATTAGTATTAGACGAAAAGGCATAACATGTTAACTTCTTATCGTTTTAATTAGTATTATATGAAAAGGCATTAAATGTTAACTTGATTATCGGTATTATTAGTATTAGAGGAAAAGGCACACACGATGTTAACCTGATTATCGATATTATTAGTATTATATGAAAAGGCATACAATGTTAACTTGATTATCATTATTATTAGCATTATATGAAAAGGCACACAATGTTAACTTGAGTATCGTTATTATTAGTATTAGTCGAAAAGGCATAACATGTTAACTTGATTATCGTTATTATTAGTATTATATGAAAAGGCACACAATGTTAACTTGATTATCGTTATTATTAGTATTAGGCGAAAAGGCATAACATGTTAACTTGATTATCAGTATTAGATGAAAAGCATATGTAAACGTGATTATCGTTATTATTAGTATTAGTTTAAAAGGCATAACATGTTAACTTGATTATCGTTATTATTAGTATTATATGAAAAGGCATACAATGTTAACTTGATTATCTTTATTAGCATTAGATGAAAAGCATACAATGTTTACTTGAGTATCGTTACTATTAGTATTAGACGAAAAGGCATAAATATTAACTTGATTATCAGTATTAGATGAAAAAGCATATGTAAACGTGATTATCGCTGTTATTAGTATTAGACGAAAAGGCATACAATGTTAGCTTGGTTATCGTTATTATTAGTTTTAGATGAAAAGGCATACAGTGTTAATTTGATCATCGTTATTAGTATTAGATGAAAAGGCACACAATGTTAACTTGATTATCGTTATTATTAGTATTAGACGACAAGGCATAACATGTTAACTTGATTATCGTTATTAGTATTAGATGAAAAGCATAGTGTTAACTTGATTATCGTTATTAGTATTAGTCGAAAAGGCATAACATGTTAACGTGATTATCGTTATTAGTATTAGACGAAAAGGCATAACATGTTAACTTGATTATCGTTATTATTAGTATTAGACGACAAGGCATAACATGTTAATTTGATTATCGTTATTAGTATTAGATGAAAAGCATACAATGTTAACTTGATTATCGTTATTATTAGTAACTTGATTATCGTTATTAGTATTAGATGAAAAGCATACAATGTTAACTTGATTATCGTTATTATTAGTATTAGACGAAAAGGCATAACATGTTAACTTGATTATCGTTATTAGTATTAGATGAAAAGCATACAGTGTTAACTTGATTATCGTCATTATTAGTATTAGACGAAAAGGCATAACATGTTAACTTGATTATCAGTATTAGATGAAAAAGCATATGTAAACATGATTATCGTTATTATTAGTATTAGATGAAAAGCATACAATGTTAACTTGATCATCGTTGTTATTAGTATTAAATGAAAAGGCATTCAGTGTTAACTTGATCATCGTTGTTATTAGTATTAAATGAAAAGGCATTCAGTGTTAACCTGGTTAACGTTATTATTAGTATTAGATGAAAAGTATACAATGTTAGCTTAATCATCATTATTATTAATATTAAAACCGATCACGTAACTACTTATCTATTAATTATATTAATATTAAAGCCCTTACATGGTATAAGTACGTTTTACTCCACCGAGGAATTCTGACTGTTTACTTTCTGTCCTAGTTGCTTTGGATATGAAGTGTAGGTACGTGTATACGATCTCGAATACACCAATTTTCGACCTCCTTTATCATGAGGGTTGACGAGCTAACACCGACTCCTGGCGGAGATTCCAAACAATGAAATCCTTACGTGCAAGTTTGGTCACTTAATATTTAGACACGGAGCCTTGACATTTTTGGAATTTCATCTTGCTAGAATTCCTTTCGGTACACACATTACTTATTGAAACTGATAATATTATGCGGGTTGGAAGGGATATAATAATAAATTTACAATTTTCAATACGAACAAATACAACCAACTACGTGACCCTGTGTGTTCCGATCACTTATCCACTCGAGGTTAATTGTTTTCAAGTGCCAACTTGACACATTGCGAAATTTTGCAGTTTCCAAACAAGGAAAAATTTAAAGTTTCTTTAATCGACTTATTGCAGCCTTTATTTTTAAAAAAAAGATTATCGGGAGATGTTCTTAGTACAGCATTTCAGACGTCGTAACTATATGTTTGCATTTATCTTTAATTAGTCTCTTGTAGAAGTGGGGTGGGGTGGGGGTGTAATGTGGTGTGTGAGGTTTGAAAATGCCCGATAGGTTTACTAGGTGTCAGCTTTGGGAAATTGTTATGTAGCCGTCAATATATTCGTCTTTCCAAAACATCACAAATATTACTTTTTACCAAACGTAATGTGTATTCGTGTCACACAGAAACATACTATATGTAACTGAATTCTTGACAACCGTGCACTAGTGCAGGGGGTTGGAGGCTGGTTGGCTATATAGAATAAGTGGTCGGGGGTGGCGATGTTTTGGAATACATTGGATATTCTAATAGACGTAGCTTTCCATTACACACATGGTACAGTACCGTAAAACACCAAACCCAACCAAATATGGACACATGAGATGCTCTGTATTCTTCTCATCGGTGTAACAAGATAATAACTCAAATAACTCGTCTCACTCACCCACCTATTATATGTCTACGTCAACAAAATACATTGTACTTATGGGAAGTTTCATCGTCGCCACGAGTCACTGGTTGTGACTGAGTCCTAATAAAGTTACATTTAATACAGTGAATGTAAAAAATTAAACAGAATTTAAATATACTCTTACCTGTGTCGCAAAAGAAAGGGTAATCACAATTGTCAATTTCTCTTTCATACGTTGTAGGAAAACTCTACAATCTGCCTCTGATTTTGCACGTGTTTCATCACTGCACGTGCATTCCCGTGCTTGGTGACATGTAATCTCATTACAAGCAGCAGACTGGTATACATGTAGATTGGTACCCTCAAGTACCACGAATAAATTGACTTCGGATATAGTCCTCAGGTACCATGAATCATATGACATGGCACATAATCCTCAGGTACCATGAATCATTTGACATAGCTCATAGTCCTCAAGTACCATGAATCAATTAACTTGTGATATAGTCGTAAAGCACCATAAATCAAATGACTTGAGATGTAGTTATAAAGTACCACGAATCAGTTCACTTGGGATATAGTCCTAAAGTACCATGAATCAAATGACTTGGGATATAGTGCTCTCCTGCATTTGGCAAAGGGTGTATAACAAACTAACATCCCCAAACGTTATTTCTAGCTACTTCGGTGCAAGTTCATTTTATTCTGCTTAAAATGTCCAACATCTCCGAATATGACTTCTAGCTATTTCAGTGCAAATTCATTGTATTTTACTTAAAATGTCTGGCATCCCTAAATCTTGTTTATAGCTACATCAGTGCAAGTTCATTGTATTCTACTTAAAATGTCTGACATTCCAAAACATTATTTCTAGCTACTTCAGTGAAGGTTCATTGTATTCTGCTTACAATGTCTGACATTCCAAAACATTATTTCTAGCTACTTCAGTACAAGTTCATTGTATTCTACTTAAAATGTCTGACATTCCAAAACATTATTTCTAGCTACTTCAGTGAAGGTTCATTGTATTCTGCTTAAAATGTCTGACATTCCAAAGCATTATTTCTAGCTACTTCAGTACAAGTTCATTGTATTCTACTTAAATTGTCTGACATTCCAAAACATTATTTCTAGCTACTTCAGTGAAGGTTCATTGTATTCTGCTTACAATGTCTGACATTCCAAAACATTATTTCTAGCTACTTCAGTACAAGTTCATTGTATTCTACTTAAAATGTCTGACATTCCAAAACATTATTTCTAGCTACTTCAGTGCAAGTTCATTGTATTCTACTTAAAATGTCTGACATTCCAAAACATTATTTATAGCTACTTCGGTACAAGTGCATTGTATTCTGCTTAAAATGTCTGACATTCCAAAACATTATTTCTAGCTACTTCAGTACAAGTTCATTGTATTCTACTTAAAATGTCTGACATTCCAAAACATTATTTCTAGCTACTTCAGTGCAAGTTCATTGTATTCTACTTAAAATGTCTGACATTCCAAAACATTATTTATAGCTACTTCGGTACAAGTGCATTGTATTCTGCTTAAAATGTCTGACATTCCAAAACATTATTTCTAGCTACTTCAGTGCAAGTTCATTGTATTCTACTTAAAATGTCTGACATTCCAAAACATTATTTATAGCTACTTCGGTACAAGTGCATTGTATTCTGCTTAAAATGTCTGACATTCCAAAACATTATTTATAGGTACTTTAGTACAAGTTCATTGTATTCTGCTTAAAAAATCTGACATCCCAAATCTTATTTCTAGCTACTTCAGTACAAGTTCATTGTATTTTACTTAAAATATCTGACATCCCAAACCTTATTTATAACTACTTCAGTGCAAGTTCATTGTATTCTGCTTAAAATGTCCGACATCTCCGAATATGATTCTAGCTACTTCAGTGCAAGTTCATTGTGTTCTGCTTAAAATGTCTGACAGTCCAAAACATTATTTCTAGCTACTTCAGTGCAAGTTCATTGTATTCTACTTAAAATGTCTGACATTCCAAAACATTATTTCTAGCTACTTCAGTGCAAGTTCATTGTATTCTTCTTAAAATGTCCGACATCTCCAAATATGATTTATAGCTATTTCAGTGAAAGTTCGTTGTATTTTACTTAAAATTTCTGACATTCCTAAACCTTGTTTATAGCTACTTCAGTGAATGTTCGTTGTATTTTACTTAAATTGTCTGACATTCCAAAACATTACTTCTAGCTACTTCAGTGCAAGTTCATTGTATTCTACTTAAATTGTCTGACATTCCAAAACATTATTTCTAGCTACTTCAGTACAAGTTCATTGTATTTTACTTAAAATATCTGACATCCCAAACCTTATTTCTAGCTACTTCAGTGCAAGTTCACTGTATTCTGCTTAAAATGTCCGACATCTCCGAATATGATTTCTGACTATTTCAGTGAAGATTCATTGTATTCTACTTAAAATGTCTGACATTCCAAAACATTATTTCTAGCTACTTCAGTGCAAGTTCATTATATTCTACTTAAAATGTCTGACATCTCCGAATATGATTTATAGCTATTTCAGTGAAAGTTCGTTGTAGTTTACTTAAAATTTCTGACATTCCTAAACCTTGTTTATAGCTACTTCAGTAAAAGTTCGTTGTATTTTACTTAAGTTGTCTGACATTCCAAAACATTATTTCTAGCTACTTCACTGCAAGTTCATTGTATTCTACTTAAAATGTCTGACATTCCAAAACATTATTTCTAGCTACTTCAGTGCGAGTTCATTGTATTCTACTTAAACTAAGTCTTGCACTACTTTTATTTACCGTGCCTTAGGAGATTTAGACGTGTACAAACTCATTAATATTCAAATGTGAGAATAATGTGAACGTAAAATACCGTAACTGATTATCAACAAAATTCGAGACACGATCTCATACAAAACGCGGTTATTTGTTTTTTACGTTTTGGATAAATGGTTACGATCCACAAGTGGAGCTAAATTTGTTGGTAAGACACACTGGTGTCAGCTTTGTTGCAAAACTTACTGTAATACAATGTGACGAAATGTATTCATTTCAGCTTTTGTATGTAGTTACTGTAGTCATGTATATTGTAAGATAGTGAAAACCAAATACTCGTATTCAATATACAAAGATACAAGGGTATACCTGTAGCAGTACCAGATAAAATTCTCAGCCATGCGTGTTATCCTAACTTTTGATATTAACAAACTTTCTTCAACTGGTCATTTTAAAATTTAAAAGGAAAGTTTCCTTAAATTAATTAATGTAAAAACAATGAACGAATTTTTTTGAAAGCCCGTTTCAAACGCTGAAATTTTTGGCATCCGTCCGTCTACGGGAGACGTTGGTGTAGTTCCAGAGTAAGTTTTTGTTTCTTCTTCTTTCTAGCTCTCTTCTCATCTTGCTTTATTTTTCTGTCTTCCTCTGCTTTTTGAACGCCCTGTTTGACAACTTGGTGCCATGTGGAACGATCGTTAGCACAGCTCTCCTAGTCGTTGGCATTGATGTTGGCCGTCTTCATGTCCTTCTTGCAAACATCTTTGTAGCGCAGTCATGATCGTCCAGTCGGTCGTGCACCTTCTGCTAACTCCCCGTATAACAGGTCCTTGGGAATGGCGCCTCTCTCTGACAATAGAGAACATGCTGTTCATGTTGGCGCGTTCCAGAACCTCTGTGTTGCGTACTTTGTCCTGCCACTCTATGTGCAGAATACACCACATGCATCTCAGTTGGAAGTTGCTGAGTTTCCTCTCGTGTCTCGCATAGGTGGTCCATGTTTTGCTGCTGTAGAGGAGTGAGCTGAGCACGCATGCCTGGTAGACACTCAGTTTGGTCTTCTCAGTGAGGCTGGGGTTGCTCCAGACCCTCTGGTTAAGTATGGCCATCACTGCTGCTGCCTTGGCAATCCTGCCGTTCACCCCGGAATCAATTGAGGGTGATCTGGAGATGGTGGACCCGAGATATGTGAAGTTTTCAACAACTTCCAAGTTGTACCCATCGATGGTGACGAAGGGAGGAGAGTCTGCGTCCTGTGCCATGACGTTCGTTTTCTTCAAACTGATGGTCAGTCTAAACTCCTTACAGGCGAGGAAGAGGCGGCATACCAGCTGCTGCGGTCCATCTTGCGTGTGTGATGTAAAGGCTGCATCGTAGGCGAAGAGCAGTTCACGGATGAGTACCTTTGTAACTGTAGTCTTAACACGAAGACGGGCGATGTTTAACAGCTTGCCATCAGCCCTGGTATGGATGTACACTCCCTCGCTGCAGTCCTTGAAGGCGTACTGGAGAAGCATGGAGAAGAAGATGGCGAAGAGCGTCGGCGCAAGGACAGAGCCTTGTTTGCCTCCGTTGATGATTGCAAAGGCCTCCGATGTTGCGCCATTGAAGCACACTGTGCTGTGCATGTTCTCGTAAAAAGACGTGACGACAGCAAGCAGTCGGGTGGGGAGTAGCCGATCTTCTGCAGGAGTCTGAAGAGTTCACTCCGACTGACCAGGTCAAACGCCTTCGTCAGGTCTATGAAGGCAACGTAGAGGGGCATCTGCTGATCGTGACACTTCTCCTGCAACTGGCGTAGTGAGAAGATCATGTCTACTGTTGACCTGCCGGCTCCATCTGCTCCCAGTTAGCCTCAGACTAGTCGGCATTTTTGCGCTCCTTCTTCCCGTAAGCACTGATGTCTGAATCGTACACAGAGTCACGGTAGTGGGACCACTTGGAGTCTATGGTGTCATCAGGTGTCGCTTTGGTGAGAGCTTCCTACAGTTTGCACAGCATGTGTTGATGCGTGGGCGACCCTTCTTCTTGGAGTGGTGAAACTTCTTGGGTATTATTCGCACCTTGCTGGCCACGAGGGAATGGTCCGTGTCGCAGTCGGCACTGTGGTAGCTGCGGATGAGGAGGACACTGGACAGTTCTGCACGCCTGGTGATGACGAGGTCTAGCTGGTGCCAATGGCGTGAACATGGGTGTCTCCATGACACCTGGTGGATCACTATGCATTTGAAGAAAGTATTGGTCACAGATAGGCTGTGGGAGCAGCACATCTCCAGCAGTCGCTGACCATTCTCATTGATCTTGCCCCTTCCGTAAAAGCCAAGACAGGTGGATCAGGCCTCACGGTCAGCTCCCACTCCAGCATTGAAGTTTCCTAGTAAGTAGAGGCCTTCAGTGTTGGGGATACTGGATATTGCCTGATCCAGAGCCTCATAGAACTTGTCTTTCTCCTCGTGGGTGGAGCAGAGGGTTGAGGCGTACACGCTGGATATGTTGACCTGGCCTAAGGATGTTGAAAGCCGGAGGGCAAGGATTCTCTCAGTACCTGATGACGTAGGTTCATTGAAGGAGACTAGCGTATTCTTTACGGAAAAGCCTACATCGTGCTGCCAATGTTCATCCGAGGGTTCCCTTGCCAAAAGAAGGTGTAATTGGCTTCCCTGATGGTGCCGCTGTCAGCCAGTCGGGTCTCCTGGAGGCAGGCAATGTCGATGTTCAGTCGGAGAGTTCTCTGTCAATGACGGCAGTCTTCCTTGTATCGTCGATGTTCCAGCTTGCAAAACGAAGAGCTGGAGTCTTCTTATTTCTTCTCTGAATCTTTCCTGGTGCGGAGTTTGTGGCCCACTTGTCGAGATGGTTCTCTTTAAGCTCACGCACGCAGTGAAGCAGGCAGGCCATGGCGGGAAGCACCTTACTGACTGGGGGCTGCCCAGCTTGAGGTGGAATGGAGAATCATTTGTTGCCCATGCAGCAGATCCTCCCTCTCCACGCAGCTGGTGCACCCAAGGGAACGACGAATGCCGATACAGCTTGGCACCACCGGCGTCTCAGGAGTTGTCGGAATGACGTTGAAGTCAATGTCAGACCGCCTTAGGAACTCCGTCTCCGGACTTTCTGTCGGAGTTTACTCCCATAGTCATTCCCATGAGTGGGTATATCCGCAAGGCCGCAGAGGTTTGGAATCGGAGTTTTCCTTCTCCTAGATCAGCTACCATCCAAGGTTTACGAGTCCCATCTACCCGAAGCGATTGGTTTTAAGGAGCCAGTGGCCCGCCTTCACCCCTTCTCCTGGTATTGGAAACATGGTCATCCGGACTTCGAAGCTAAGCCACTCGCGAAGGCCACGAGCTGGATTTTAGTTGACAGAGGCGATCAGAGACGCAAGCCGTATGGGGCATTTCTGGAGGAGTGGGGCCCTTGTCTCCCACTCAAACTCCGGCGATGTCAACCTTGGACAACAAACGTTGAAATTGACATGTCATGTAAATATACTCGCAGGCTTGCACGGGAAATGAGTCAAAATATAATTTGGTAATGTACAGGTCTCCCAACCACATTTTAAAAAAAAATCATAGGGATTTTATAAAGCGATGGGGATATGAAATATATAGTGGAAAATAATGAGAATTTTAAGAGAAATCATAAAATATATTTATAAAAACGAGCTAATAATGTATGGTCAGTGTCACATTTTAAGTACTTGAATACACAATTTAGGTAATATTAATAACACAACACACTGATATAATAATTTGACTGTCACTTCTTTTCTCTATAATACTGAGTACATACATCCATTATTAGAAATCAATGTGTCCTTTTGATCCTGTTTTGAATAAAACAATAAATTGGTAATAAAAACTGGTATCTGCTTTTCCAACAAAAAATATTGAGATATGGGGTTTTTGAAACAGAAAAGTTAATGTGGGGTTTCCAATATTGATGAAACTGGCGGTATTTAATATTGATTTATAGAAAATATGGGATGGCTGGAAGGCCTAATTTAAAATAAAATATTCATCGTACTATTGAAATAAGTTTCTCGCGCTTTCATTTCAAAGAGTTTGGTTTTGTTTGATTTGGAGTTTTTATGGCACAAAAACACAACTAGGTTATTTAGTATCCATGTAGCTGGAGTAAAGTGCTTGACCAAGGACACACCAAACTAGTAGACCCAGGCAGATCCAATGATAAGATTCGAATCCACACCTTTTGTGTTTTGAGTTTCTGAGACTAACCACTGAGCCACATAGTCGCAAGTCGCGGTACATTTATCAGGCTAGACCGAATTTCCTCCATCTTAGAAATCAGTTTTTATTAATTTGCTATTAGTGTCAATGACAGTTATAGCCAAATAATAGAACTGGTTTCCAAAACAGATTCAACTTTGTTGTCAGGAGTGAAATTCATATTACAAAGATTTACTTATGAGCCTGCAGGAAATACTTCGATAATACTTCAAATATACTCGCTTACCACAAAAACAAGCTAAGCACAATTTAAAGATAAAATTTGACAGATCTTAATTGTGATAAATATATGACTATAATGAACGAAGACATATAAAATGTTTTTTTTTTAAATGGGTTTCTTGTAAGTGGTTAGAGCGTCCGCTTCGGATGCGAGGGTCGCGGGTTAGAACCCTGGCCGAGTCATACCAAAGACTTAAAAAATGGTACTAGCAACTGCCTCGCTTGGCCTATGCATTAAGATGTTAGTGTTATGACTAGTCGACGTGGTATCAGGATAACATGACTGGGTGGGACACGATGTTACATGTCTACGGCATGGTGTCTGGTTTCCAACCCGTGACCTCCCTCATCTGAATAGGACGCTCTAACCACTGGGGCACCGGAGCTGTACTTCTCAGAGTTCATAGACTGAATATAACTTTCCATTTATTGAGTTGGAAACGGCACATTAAGGTCTGTTGTTGGCAGAAAACTCATAACCTTTGCTGATACATGTTAGCGAGGCAAGGTTCCGATATGTCAACCCATCTACACCCTAGCGTTCGATCAGATATTTCAGTGCTTTGTTCGAGCGACATTTATTGGATTGCACGAGTTGCCTCCCTTAAAATGTAATACCATCTTACCAATAAAGTGTAACAGCTGTGCATTGTACATGGGCCAAAAATGGTGAAGGCAGTTAACTTCAAACGGATACTTTGTAAGTTGTTCGCTTTAAAAGTATGACTGAGTATCAGGGAGTGGAAAATTATTTATTTATGAGTTCATTCCAGTCGTGAGCTCACCTTGCCTGGATCAAGTAGGAATAGTATTCAAATTTGATTTTGACAGGTTACGGTGGTTTGCCAATTAATACACAGACTTGAAATATCTAATCGATCCGCCAAATGTTTATTTAGGATAACATATCGTAATCTTGGTTAGCAAAGATTTTGGTGAAAATGAATCTCAGTAGCCACTTATTGAGTAAGCATTTTGTGAAGAAGAAGTCCATATGCTATAAGACAGCATATTGTAAAATGAATGCATTAAACTGGAATGATTAAATTTACAACTTCTTCAATATCAAAATGGTTGGTAGTTTTATTAGTCGTAAAGTTTAATAGAGTTTCTGACAACATTCTGTTGGCAACAAATAACAGCAGAACTTAATGTTGCATAGTAAATTGTTTGGTGATTTTTGTGTATACTTCAATTTACATTATTTATTTAGCAAATATAATTTAAATCATATATGGTAAGGGATTGCATGGTAACAAAGTGTTGTGATATTTATTGTTTTTCAGTTTTTGGATTTTAATAGCATATGACGATTTGTCCTTGACCTTGTCATATCATCAGATTTAAAACAGAAACAACTGAACAAGTCGCATGACTACACCACGACCTAAATATTACATGTTCATAATTGAACTATGTCAGTGTCTTTCAGAATGTTGTGATTTCGTGAACTATTATTCTGTCTTTACAAGTCAAGATATGACTGTGGTATGGTATTTGTTATTATTATTATATATGTCAAATATGGCGATCAAAACTTCAACTCTTCATTCATTGCACATACCATAGTTTCTATGTTTGATTTAGGCCCACCTGCAAAATCACCCCAAACCCCATACAATTAAATCATAGCCAATCACTTTGGGAGGAAATTATTTATTTCATGGAGGTATTCCTTATCATAGCAAGAAACCACAGCCAACTCCCAAGGAAGAATTTACTTGAAAACCTTCTTTATCACAGCAAGAAAGCCGATATTTTTAAAAAAAAACAACAAACATTCAAATACTGTTCTTAAACGAACATCATAATATGTTTATAAGTGGTAGTAAGAAATGTGCCAATACGGAGTTTGCACTAGATTTGATTGAAACGGATTTTAAGTACA
Source organism: Sinohyriopsis cumingii (assembly GCA_028554795.2). Taxonomy (NCBI): domain Eukaryota; kingdom Metazoa; phylum Mollusca; class Bivalvia; order Unionida; family Unionidae; genus Sinohyriopsis; species Sinohyriopsis cumingii. The sequence goes on from CM068829.1 coordinate 18,190,581, forward strand.
TTTGTGTATTTTATCGTCATTGTTGATCGAACATACACAGTAAAACTTCCACCAGAAAATGGTCTCTTCGAGACTAGTTGTTATCGATCATCGTAGTACATTAGATAAAGGCTACAATGACTTATTAGTATATATCAGAAAACTAACACTTCGTTATTGAAAGACGATTGTGCGAATTGAAATGTAAAAAAAAAAAAAGAAGAAAGTAACCAGCCTAGCAAAGTTAAGGTGAGTAGCTATAAAAACAATCTAAATGTAAAATAAAAGAAAGTAACCAGCCTAGCAAAGTATTTTATTTTCCGTTACATGTTTAGTATCTGTCACAAGGTGAAGGACATCCTCATTTAACATAATATCATATATTTGTGACGGTAGGATCTGATTAAATTAATTTTTGGTGATCTATAGTTTGGTTCAATAGGCATTCTTTGTACTTTTCAACGTCTTCAGTTGAAAATGCATATGCTTGCACAGAATTATTGTATTGGAATTCCGTTTTGAAAAATCTTTCAGGCGGCCGTTATCTTTTTATCAATCTGATACAACTTCTGTTCAATCGTTTTAGTAGTCAGCTGTGTCAAAACTGAATTTCTATGTTTTTCTTCTTCATATTAATGTAAAAATGATATGTCTTCATTAAGATTTAAGTAAACTGTATCGGTAATTAAAAGTTTCATTTTATCACACTATTAGTTTATTAGGCTTGTTGTAGAAGAAGTCCTGCTTAATTTCAAGCAATATAAAGCCGCCATGACAGGACTTGGTTTCCTTTACTTTCTTTTCTTTTTTTTTCTTTTTTTTTCTTTTTTTTTTGAAATAGACTAATACCATGTCTTTATCTGGTATTGTTTTTCTTCCAAATGAAATATTCTTTTAATCTTTAAAATATTTATTTTCGTTAGTACATAGATTTGCATCTACTTTCTTTCTTGAATTTTCAATTTGTTTCCGAAAACATCATTAATTTATCAGATTAAATAAATATGTTTCATCGTTATTGGCTGTTTATTGTTTCAGTATGAGGGTAAATCAAACTTCTTAGGAATTAGATTTTTCTGGTCCTTTGAACTAATCATTTAAGTGTATTGGTACTACTATATCACCGTGTCGGCCAATTCTGCGCGTCGTGTAATTCTACGCAACGATACGTCATTTCTATAATCATTGGATCAAGTCTTGTTTTTGGTCGAAAATCCAATTTCTATAAAGAAGGAACGATCGTCCCTTAATTAGGGAACGTGCTATTGATAAGGTGTACAAAAATATCACGCATTTCTATTATAAATGCATTTGAAAGTATGATTTCTAAATGTCAACAGTAGTGAATGGGGACGATTCAGCGTCAATGGGAATTAGCATTACAGACACCCCTGGGACTGTTTGCGTCAATGGAAATTTAACATGGAGAAAAATCGTGGGACTGTTTAGCGTCAAGGGAAATTATAATGGGAAATATATTTTGGGACTGTTGAGCGTCAAGGGGAATTGAACATGGGAATATGGGACTGTATAGCGTCAAGGGAATTTAAACAGGGTGGGACTGTATAGCGTCAAGGGAAATTTAACATGGGATTTTTTTAAAAAATAAAAATAAAAATAAAAAAAGGGGGTTGGCAATTAAAAGTAGATCTCTTTTCGAGAAATTGGAGTGGCCCTGAAAAGGGCCTTTGGGTTTCTTCTTCTTCTTCTAACTCCTTAACTTCTTTATCCATCCCCTTATTTTTTCCATCATTCCTTTCTTCTTCTTCTTCTTTTCTGTTTCCGGTATCCAGTCCGGGTGACCCATGGCTCGGAACTTCTGTTGGATTTTCATCCAGTTAGCGTTTAGTTTCTCTAGTTCTTCCTTTTTCTTTCTATTTTCTTCTTCTTTTCTTTCCTTTGACCACTTTTCTTTGATGTTCTTGACCTTTTCGGTCAGCACTTTCCTCATTACTTCTTCCGCTTTCTTAAACTTGTCTAAGCCCCACTTCACAAAAGACCAATCTGTCCATTCTACAATGTCTTCTAAAAAACACCTTACACTCGTCACATAAACTATGGCTTCTTTCAACTTGCCCACTTTCACATACGGTGGGTTAATGAAACCTCTGATTCTTTTCTCCTCATCCTCTATCATTTCTTTCACAATATCGATTGCTAAGTGGAGGCTGGTTACTTGTCTTGAGACGAAGTCTTTTGTCACTGCATGCCTCCATTCCTGTTCAAGCCTTTCTGCTACATTCAATCCATCCACCATCCAGTACCAACTTCCCATAAGGTTGTTATACAAAGCTGAAGCTGCTGGCATCTTCTTGTTTGCTTATTCCGTGGAATGGACTCCAATGTTGTTGTTGTGGAGTTGGATTATAGTGGTGTGCGCTCGCAATGAGCATGTACCACTGGTTTGTGGTGCCACAGGCACCTTTTTGATTGCTCCTGGGGGAAGGAATGGTGCCACTTCCTCCAGGCATTTATGTGTTCACAGAACACTTTTTGATTGGGCCGTCAGGTCGAAGTACTTTTGTGTACATATCGACCTGATTGTAAGGCCTATATTTTTGTTTGTATTTGTAAGAGTGGGATTGGACCCAGCACGCACTCTGTCATTCATTTGCATTGATGAGCGACCAATGGGATTGGACCCGATCTAGTTCGCGTTTTAATTTATGATGCGTGCACTGCACGTGTGGGTTTTGATGTCTGTCCGTGGTAAGGGGTGAAAGTGGTCGGGCTCGGGCGGAGTTGTCTTGCCACAGGTTAGCAGGGTTTTTCCGATCCAGGATATTTGTTCTAAATTTCCGTCTTTTGGAATTTGAATAAAAAACTCTGTGCTGTTTTTAAGAGAGGTAGAGTTTATTGAGGTAGATGTTAGCTAATAGGTGACAGCAATTTGATTGGTTTGTTTTGCAGCATTGTGCTGCTGGCCCTGGATGGAATTGGTGTTTTTTCCATCTTATTGAGTAATTATTTAGGGTCCTATTTTTCTAGTTATAAGTTTTGGTTGCAGCCTTGTGCTGCTGGCCCTGATAGTCATTGGGTTTTTTGACTACCTTATGCTTGTAATGTTTTGGGGTATTGTTCTATGTTATTGTTATATTTGCAGCATTGTGCCGCCGGCCCTGATAGTCGTTGGATTTTTCGACTACCTCATATGTGTAAGTTTTGGGGTCTTAATAAGGGTATTCCTGATGGTCTATTCTTGCGACCACCTTATGCGTTCTATTTTTGGGATTACATAGTTATATCTAGGTTTATCTTGGCTGTCACCTATGTATAGAGAAAAGAGTTTTTGTAGCTGTTGGTTAGGATGTTAGGAGAAGGATAGGTAAGGAGGAGTGGAGTAGGATTTTATTTTCACCACCTACCCCCCTGTACATTTCTTCCTGGTTTTTGTACTAGTTGTTTTTTTTTTTTTAAGGTTGGTGTTTTTTATTTTATTCTTGTTATTTGTAAAGTTTTATCAGCCAGTGGATTTGTTTTGCTTATAATTGTTTGGATTTATCCTTAGTTTGTTTTAGTTTGTCAGGTCCCTGAACGGTCGTGTTAGTCTGTGAACCCACCAGATCTATCCGGCCGTCCCAGTTCCTAATTAATTGTATTTAAATTTTTGTATAAAGTTCGGTTTTTTAATGAAAGTAATTCCTTAGTTTGTTTTAGTTTATCAGGTCCCTGAACGGTCGTGTTAGTCTGTGAACCCACCAGATCTATCCGACCGTCCCAGTTCCTAATTAATTGTAATTAAATTTTTGTATAAAGTTCGGTTTTTTAATGAAAGTAATTCCTTAGTTTGTTTTAGTTTATCAGGTCCCTGAACGGTCGTGTTAGGCTGTGAACCCACCAGACCTATCCGGCCGTCCCAGTTCCTAATTAATTATATTTAAATTTTTGTATAAATTTCAGTTTTTTTAAGGAAGGTAATGATATTGTTGTATGTGGTGTTTAAGTTGGGGTTTGTGCTACTGAGGAATTCTGGATATGTACTCGTCGATCCTATTTCATTCTGTTCCGTTTTGAAAATTTCCCTTTCTTTCCGTAATTTGTAACATATGTTAAAGATATGGTGCAGGTCTTCAGGCTCCCGACAGTAGTAACAATTTGGGTTGTGAGGTTTTGGTCCTATGTGTTTTCCGTAGCTGTTGGCCAACTTGGTTTTTCCTGTATAAATTCTATTTATTACTTTTTGATCTTTCCCTTTAAGTAAAGGCGGTTTCCTATTTCTAGTGGTTTCTTTGAGTGTGGTATGTAGTTTTTTGCCTGTCTTGCTATTGTCCCAATATTCCTGCCATTTCTGATTTATCATGACTGTGATTAGGCTGTAGATTTCACTAGCACTGTAAGCCAGTGGTACATGGTTTAGCTCGCTTAGTTTTAGTTTAGCTAAGTCATCTGCTAGATTGGTTCCTAGTATGTTTATGTGGGATGGGACCCATAGGAATTCTACTTGTTGTTTATTGCTTTTTAGTTTCTTTAGTATTAAGTTGGTTTTATTTAGGAAATTTTCTCTGCTGTTGGTGCTGTTATTTAGAATGGTTGTAAGGACGCTTAGCGAGTCGCTTATTATTACTGTTTGGGGTGGGTTGTTTTTCTCCACCCATTCTAGTGCTTGTAGTATTGCCCAGAATTCTGCTGTGTAGATTGAACAGTGGTCCGGTAGTCGGGGCTCCAAAGGCAAACACTGTTAGTTTTATAGTTAAAGCGCGGACGTGAAGGAAAACATCCCCTACTTTTCTCATTTCATATGATCTACTATCCACATACGTGAAGCATCAATAAACAAACCCCTAATCTACTATTCACACACGCAAAGCATTAAAATTAAACCCAAATCTACTATCCACGCAAACGTACGTGAGCGCTTACAAACAAACACACACACACAAGAAAAAAAAGAGTCAGTGTTTATATTCACACTACTCTACATACACACATTGGCAAATCGATTGCTATTTCTTTTCTAGAGTATTGGGTAGCCCTGAAAAGGGCTGTTTGTTTTTGAACTCCATGGCACCTGGTTAATGATGGCACCTTCTAGGCCTGGCACCACACACACACATCTTCTTCCCCAGTCTCTTTTCACTCTTTTTGGGGGAGAGCAGAGGCGGGATAAGTGGCTTTGAACTAATCATTTAAGTGTATTGGTACTACTATCTCACCATGTCGGCCTATTCTGCGCGTCGTGTAATTCTACGCAACAATACGTAATTTCTATAATCATTGGATCAAGTCTTGTTTTTGGTCGAAAATCCAATTTGTATAAAGAAAAAACGATCGTCCTTTAATTGGGGAAAGTGATATTGATACGGTGTACAAAAATATCCCGTATTTCTATTATAAATGCATATGAAAGTATGATTTCTTAATCTCAACGAGAAGACCTACTCCATTGGCTTTTTTAACTTGTAAGCCAGAGAAATCTATTATTTCTCTTGTAGAATCACACAAATACTTACATTATTTAAAGGGGGCCCCGAGTGGCTGAGTAGTCTAAAGCGCTCTCCGTTACGGATCACTGCCATCTCACCTCTGTCTGCGTGGGTTCGAGTCTAGTATTCTGCCAATGTGGGTATGCGAGAAAGCTTGCCAGTAGCTTCTCGTGGATCGGTGGTTCCTCCTCCACCATTCATTTTGGCCGCCATGCATAGCCTATAGTGTGCTGAAAAATGGCGTTAAACCCCACAACAACAACATTATTTAAAAGATAGAACTGTTTACCTAGAACAAATATATCATCTTAATCCAAGTTTCTAATTTTTCAAGTTGTCCAACACCTGCTATCCAACTTCTCAACATCCTGCACGAACACATTTTCAAGAAATTGTTGCGTTTATAGTCTGTTTAGTATATTTTATTTCATAAATGAGATTTTATAAACACATTCTATCATACTCGTTGTTGTTTATCTTCAACATAATAGCTTATTTTATTTATAAAATGTTGAACTTTAAACTTTCTTTTTACAAGATTGATGAAGTTTGCTTAATAGCTCTTGCCATTTAGTAGCATTGTTACATTGAATTTTGTACAACCAGCTGTAAACCTGACATAGTTCCTCGGCTGAAATGCTGACAGAAAGAGTCTAAAGTAATGTATTTCATTTCCATAGCCCGATGCATTAACATTACATTTTTTAAAGCCATGCGCAGAATAAGCCTATATATCTCGAGTCATGAAAACACATGGGTAGTATCTCGTGTGTCCATAATTAGTATTATGTTGAAAAAAATGTTCTGGTGACATCTGCTGCTTTTCAAATGGTAAGTTCAGTTCAGTTTTGCCGTCACCCCTGCCGGGTATAGCCACCCACAAAAGATCGCCAGAGACTTCTGTCCTGTGCCATCCCCTAGAGCTGACTCCAGGAGTGAACCATCTTAGTGATGTCTGCCTCAGTGTCGCGTCGCCAGGTGTTTCTTGGTCGGCCCCTTTTCCGCTAGCCTTGAGGGTTCCACCTCAATGCCTGTCTGGTAATGCTGGTTGGTGGCTTACGTAGGGTGTATCCTGTCCAACCCCATCTTCGCTTCTTGATCTCATCTTCTACCGGAAGCTGGGAGGTTCTGTGCCACATAATGGTGTTGCTGATGGTGTCTGGCCAGCGGATCTGGATAATTTTTCTTAGGCAGCTGTTGATGAAGGTATGAACTCTCTGTACGGTCGACTTTGTGGTTATCTAGGTCTCTGCTCCATACGGTAGGACTGACTTCACGTTGGAGACGAATGGACTGATCTTGGTAGTCAAGGAAATTTCTTTTGGAGCTCCAGATGTTCTGAGTTGTATGAAAGCTGCTCTTGCCTTTCCGAGCCTTGCCTTGACGTCTGCGTCTCTGCCACCTTGATAACGCTGCCCAGGTACGTGAAGGACTCCATCTTTTCCAGGGGACTTCCATGCAGTGAGACTGAGTTGTTACTGATATAAGTGATCTTGATGATCTTGGTCTTCTCTTTGTGGATGTTCAGGCCAACCTGTGCTGATATGGCTGCCAGTACGTATTCCTTGTCTTGCATTTGATGCTGACTATGGGGAGAAGAAAGAGAAACGGCGACAGCAAGCAGCCTTGCCTCACGCCAGTCCGCACTAGGAAGCTGTCCTGCATGAATGACTCTGCAGGACATTTCGGTTTAAGCATTCTTGATCAGGTTCACCAGTTTGGTTGGGATGTCGTAGTGGCAAAGAAGTTTCCAGAGTGTCTCTCGATCCACGCTGTCGAATGCCTTCTCATATCAACAAAGTTGATGTAGAGCGAAGAATTCCACTCCAACGATTGCTCGATTATGATGCGAAGAGTAGCTATTTGGTCCGTACACTAGCTGTTCCGCCGGAAACCCGCTTGCTCGTCTCGTAACTGTGGGTCGACGGCCTCCTTCATCCTCTCCAAGAGGACCCGGATGAAGGCTTTCCCGGTACTGACAAGAGTGTGATTCCTCTGTAGTTGGAGCAATTGCTTAGATCGCCTTTCTTTGGGATCTTGATGAGGTATTCCTCCTTCCAGTCAGTCGGTATTTCTTCTTCCAAGATCTTCTCAAAGAGGGTGTATATCATCTCTTCTAGTTCTGCTATGATGGCTTCTGCCGGGATGTCATCAGGTCCAGCTGCCTTGCCGTTCTTCAGCTTGGTGATGGCTTTCCTGATATCGTCTCTGGTGGGATTCTCACAGCCTATGGGGAAATCTGCGTTGGCTGGGTGGATTTGTGGGGGATTTAGTGGTGCTGGCCTGTTCAACAGTTATTTAAAACGTTCTGCCCATCTATTCATTTGGTGTTCTGTACTTCTTATGGTCTTTCCCTGTCTGTCCTTTACTGGTCTCTCTGTTTTGCTGTACTTGCCGGCCAGCTTCTTGGTTATGTCGTACAGCTTCTTCTTGTTTACTTTTCCGGCCGCTTCCTCTGCCTCTGCTGCCAGTCCTTCAACGTAATTTCTCTTGTCTATCTTGATGCTTCTTTTCACTTCTTTGTGGGCGTCAGTGTACTCTTTTTGTACCTTGACTTTTGTAGTTCTTGTCCTTCTGCTATTTACTGCTGACTTTTTCTGTTTCCTCTCCTGGATTTTGCGTAATGTTTCGGCTGAAATCCATTCTTACTGCTAGTGCTTCATGGGGCTTAGTATTTCTTGGCATGTTGATTTTACTGCCTCCTTAGCTTTCTGCCATATGTTGTTCGCATTGTCTTCCTCATCTTCAAGAAGCCCTTGTATGACTTGGTTCTTGTTGTTAAGCGTCAGTCTGCGTTCTTATTTAGTTTTTGCATCTTTCAACAGGCTGATGTTATACTTTGTTTTCTTCTGTTTTGTGCCATCCAGTTCTGTTTCAGCTTAAGTTTCAACCTTGCGACAACTAAGTGGAGGTCAGATGCCACATCTGCTCCCATCTTCACCCTTACATCTTGCAGGGATCTTCTGAACTTCTTGGGTATGCAGATGTGGTCAGTCTGAATTTCCGTCACATGATCTGGTGATATCCGTGCGTTCTTGTAGATTCTGTTGTGGGGAAAGATGGTACCCCCGATGACCAGGTTGTTCAGTGCACAAAGGTCTGTGAATCTCTCTCCATTTTCGTTCATCTCGCCCAGGCTGTGGATCCCATGTTCGTATCGTGTGTTGTCTGACCCAGCTTTGGCATTTTAGTCACCTATAAGGATGTTGATGTCTTTGTCTAGGAAGTTCTCTACTATGTTCTGTAATCTGTTGTAAAACTGGTCCTTATCTTTTCCTTCGCGGTCATTTGTTGGAGCATATCACTGTATGACGTTCATCTATATTTTCTCACTCTTGGTCCTAAATGTTGCCGTGGGGATTCTGGGCCCGTGTGGTTCCCATCCTATCAGTGCATTATATAATTGCTTCGACAGCATGAGCCACACACCATGTGTATGAGGCGTGTCATCTTCCTATGTCCTGAATACAGTAGCATCTCTCCTGTCATCAGTCTACTTTGTCCAGACTGAATCCATCTTGTCTCGCCAATTCAAATGGTAAGCATTGCAGTATTTATGTTCGTCAATCAGACTAATTCGGTATGCGTTTTGCGCCGATATTGGTGACGGAAACCATACATGCACAGAATAGCCCGACTGCGGTGTAAATCTATTTTTAAATTTCCACCAAACCTTTTATCATCTTTTCAAGTATTACATCTTCAATTCATTTTTTTTTTTTTTTTTTTTTTTTTTTTATATCTTTCGGTACCTATTGAAAGTTTTTGAGAACATTTTTGGCGCATGATACCACCATTCAAACTGTTGGGCCATTTGAGTATATAAACAATGGCATTATCATTTCTTTATCGTATTATCCGTCATTTTTTTTTTTTTTTGACATTTGCCAAACCTTGTTCCATTGTTTCACTACCGCTTATAATTTGCTTTCCGATCTCTATTCGGAACCATACTAATTGATAGTTTAATTCCAGATTTAGTCTTTAAATACAATATGTGAACAATTAAAAACGTCACCTGTGGTCCGGGTGGCCGATTTGTCTAAAGCACTCGGTGCCATCTCACCTGTCCGTGTTGTTTCGAATCTCTAGCTCGGCCGGTGTGGGTGTGTGAAAAATCTTGCCAGTAGCTTCCGTGGTCCGCGGCATTTACCTTTTTTTCCGGTTTCTTCCTCCACCAGTTACACTTTCTACCGTGTATAGCCCATCTTACGTCAAGAAATGACGACAAACCCCAAAACAACGACAACTAATTCTACTCTATCTTAAAATAAAAACCATAGTTTGGGTGCGCTAAGATATTGTGATGGATCTAGTTTATAATTATTCATGCAAACATGTATAAATTCCTAAAAAAGAATGTTACAAAAGTTTAGATATCTTTTTTTTTTGTTGTCGCGAATATCGAGAAGAGAATACGTTTAAATGTATCACATCTTAAACATACTGGTAATCCTTTTCGGTAATTGTCAATGTACTAACATTTGAATATAATCTTGTAATTAGTGGGAATTTAATTACATTAACGTTTTCAGAGGTACCCATATCGTCTTATGGATAAATATATATTTTTAAAATTTTGTTTCTGTAAATTCATTATCTCATTACTTTTAGTACACTGTTCCAGGGAGTGTTCCGTAAACCAATAATTCTATTTAAAAAAAATCTTAATATTTTTTTTTTAACAAAAACTTTTTTCTATCGATAATAAAATCCTTACGAAACGAAATATACATTTCGTCTTTGTTGGCATTAATGGTTTTCTTTATTGGTATGTGTGTAAGCGCGCGCTCGTTTCACCAAGGTTTTGATAATCATTTGAAAATCGCATCTAGACAAATTATGAGTAAACTGTGGAATAAATTTAGGATGTTAATGATCTAAATTACATTAAAAGTTTGCAGGACCTCTGTGTTTCGGTGATACGATCTCTTACCGTGGGGGTTGTAACTTTGCTTGTATTGTCTTTTCTGGTAACTTAGTGAACTTCAGTAATTTTCCTTTCCCATATATGGCATCTACGGTTGACAAAATACAAGTCATTTTGTGTTTACAAATGAGTATCATTTTAGAAGCATTTTGTGGCCTTAGTTCTTCATAACAGTTTCTGCAACTGATTGCTAAAATATATTTATGAAGCCTGCCCGTTTGTAAATTATTGGCTCATAAACTTCATGTTCTCGTGAATTGATTTAAGGTAAAGCGAAATCATGATCATAGGTGTTTACCTGTTTTTATTATCCATTATATATTTGATCTTTGTTTACAATTGCTTATTTGGTTCAATAATACCTTCAAAATCACAAAAAAAGAACAAAAGGAACATTTAATTTGGTGTTGAAAGTTTTTAAATTTAACGATGACATAATCCTTTATTGGCATTATGTTTATTGTGTTAGCTATTTTGTTGCTACTATCTCTTGTGCTGTTGTAGTCGTTATTAAGAATAAATATTTCGGGCACTTTATGACCAATACTTGTATTCAGTCTTGTTTACCTAAGATGATACCAATGTTGAAAAATTGCTTATTCCATAATTATGATAATTGTCTTAGTCTGATTTATTTGCATCAGAAATGATTAGCACACCTATAGGACTGGTTTCCCTCTATTTGTGTTATTCTAACTGGTCATATACGCTTTTCTACAAAATCGTAGACATTGGCAATTATCCTAAATTCAGTTTCTGTTCCTCTTGCGCATATATATATATATATATATATATATATATATATATATATATATATATATATATATATATATATATATATATATATATATATATATATAATGAACATTTTTTAAACCAATGTTTATATTTATCAAGGTTATATTGTTGTGGTCTACACGGATAATATCTTGGGGGGTGGGTTGTTTCTAACATATTCGTTAAATGTTTTGCGATAAAGCCATGAAAATCAACATCACAAAATTCTCTAAGTATGCTTTATAAGCATCTATTACAAACACTCCATTCATTTAAATGATTTAACTCTTGTTAACTCTTGGGGGGGGGGGGGATATTGAACCTAACCCGAGGCCTATATAGGTTAATGACAATTATAAATGTATTATTATTATTATGGGCAAATGTACATCAAATTCTTCTACCTTCTACTTCTGCAAATTTAATGGCAAGATATAGTCTACGAACACAGTAACAAATCCCACACGAGTTACTTGTACTACCAAATCCTTGCCTGATCCGATCTCTGTAAGTAGTGATACAAATGTAATTCACACAGACATCTTAAAAATTGATTGGGAATGTAGTGATCATAATTCTCCGAATAAAGCAATTAGCGTTAAACGGTCAACTCCAAGCGGCTTACGTGTGCCATGTCTGGATTTACAATAAAGCTGATTTTAAGAAAGTGAACATTCTGACAATACAAGACACATCCATTTCTAACACCATTCGCTATTAATATGGTCAATGGCAGGTTTAGACATAGCAAGGCCCTAAGCTATGGGAAGGTGTAGAGGCCCTATTTGGTATAAAATAAATTTGAGAGGCCCCTTTAGACTGTGAGGCTCTCAGCTGTAGCTCGTTTAGCTTAGGCCTAGGTCAGGCACTGGATGTGGTAACTGATATTTTCACAACCAAACTATTAGAATTCGCAACTTTGTGTACATCTTGCAATACTGTAACAATTCGCCCAACCGATTTACCGTACTTTGATTCCCAATTAAGAATTAATGATATAAGAAAAAAGATAGAGGATGAAAATTTGTTCAATAAACTGGAACAAATTCAAACAAATCAGGAAAGAAGTAAATATCATGAAAAAGTGCTAAAAAGCAATATTTGGGTAATATTGATGTGCATGAAAAAGAAAAAAGGGGAAAAAAATGCAAATAAAACATTTTGGAAAATTACTAAATCCTTTTTAAAAGAGACAGATCATTCAAATTCTATTCCACCACTTATAGATCCAAATATAATGCTTCAGATTGCATCTATAATGAAAATAATTAAATGATCATTTTACCTCAATTTCAGCAATTAGATGTTTCTCTCCCTATTCTTCAAATAAGATGCTGTGTTACCCTAAACAAAATTACTATTACTGAAAAATAAATTAAAGATACTAATTCCTTTTCTGTCAATAAAGCCACTGGGCCTGATGACGTAAGTCAAAGAAAGCTAAAGGCATCAGTGAAACAATAGCAGCACCACTTAGCAATGCTTTTTAACCAATCTTTGAATTAAAATAGGCTTCCAGAGAAATGAAAACTTGTGCACATGCATGCCTTTCCTAAAAAAAGGTGATCCACACGAGGTTCCTATTTATAGGCCAATCTCTCTAATTAGCTGCGTCACAAAAATCTTTGAAATAAATACCTCACTCACGAAATTGCTTTCATTGTCTTCACTATAATGTAATCCCTACCCAGATCATCCTGTTGCAGTGTGATAATAAGAAATCTGTTTAATGGGCTTCAGTGTAGCACACAAGTACACTGTCTTTGGAGTTAACCCATAATTTCTGGGATGAATAACGTCTCTCTCCATGTCTTATATATATATATATATATATATATATATATATATATATATATATATATATATATATATATATATATATAAACCCTGATAAAAACTGCTAGCCATTAATACAACAGAACAATGATATCATTTATACCTTGACAACAACTGGCAGAACCTCCAATGTAAGAATTCTAACACTGGAGGAAAGAGTTAATGTAACTGCAAGAAGTGAAATTTACTAATAGACAAGATAAATAAATATTACCTGGGTTAATTTTGCGCTTTGTATGCTAATACATGTCATCTTTAGATATAAATGTGAATGTTTTATAATGTCTAAGAATATTTTCAGATGCATGCATGCAATATTTTAACAAAATCATAATGAAGAAGACAATACATATAGTGATTGTTGGAAGTTGTTCTTCTTAAAGAATATTTAATTTTGACCTTTAAAACAGATCCTTTAAGCCTGTTACAAAAGACCTTGAGAGACCAATTTTGGTTGGAAGAAGTGTAGTCTTTTGTGGCAGATTTAATAGATCATTTTGCCAAATATCTTGTCTGGAAAATAATACCTATGTGTGTCTGATGCACCTGACACATTCATTGCCAGTCTGAAGCAGGCCTGGTACACTAAGTTGCATTATGTTCTTGCTTGTAAATCAAGAACACTAGTGTGAAAATGTTCTTGTATTTTTTTATATATACTAATAATGAATACTGGCTGGTCGTTTTACTTTTGGTTTGTGGCGATGTACTGCCTTTGATGTTTTGTGTGCATCAAGGACTAGTTATGTTAGACATACATTTCTAATAGAATAATCAATTTGTAAGTGACATACCTATGGTTGGTTGGTTGGTATGGGTTTAATATCATTTTGCATTGCCTGGCAGCCAGTATCTTTGGTGGAGGAAGAACCCATGAAAACCCCAGGAAGAACTACCAACCTATGGGAAGCTACTGGCAAGTTTTCTCATACACCCATAATGATCAAGCCCAAGACTTGAACCCATGCAGACGAGAGGTGAAATGTCAGAGACCTACAAAGGTGAGCACCTTAGATCACGCGGTCTCCCAGGTCCCCAAAGTCAATGATAAATAGAACTGATGGTCTTCAGTCATGAAAATTGAGTTTCCAATACATTGGAAATAAAGTATAGTTTGATTCTTAACACAGAATTATTAAAAAGACATTTTTTTCCCCTGCAGACTAGTTCAAGACTATAATTTGTTGAGATAAGTTGACAGAGTAGCAAGGATATGGTGACAAGTCTGCGAAATAAAACTCTTATTACATATCCGTTGCAAGCCCTCTCAGCCAGTAGAATGGACAAAAAGCTGGGAGAGCTGCAAGAAGTTGGCTATGATTAGGTTAATCTTTAAGGTCTGACAATCACCTATTTCTGAGTACGGGCAAAACGTAGCTTAGTTTCTATTCCAGCCTTTATTTTATTTCATCGGTAAAAAAAACTACAAACAAAAAAAAATCTTGATGTCTTAAAACTGCATGTACTATTGAAAATTATACATTATGTATTCTTGAAAAGCAGAAATGCAAGATGTGCAATAAAAGCAATGAGTGATTGGCCATGACTTTCAAACATTCAATATTCTGGTTTTTTGATGGATATAGCTGACAAAGTTTTGATTTATTTACAGAAAATTAATTTACGGTTTTTAGTTTCATTATCAGGGCAATAGCGTGTACTGTAAGGAAGTCTGTATTTCCATGCCATTTCTTATGAGGGTCAACGTTGTAAAAAAGACTATTTCCATGCCATTTCTTATGAGGGACAACCTTGTAAGGAAGACTGTATTTCCATGCCATTTCTTATAAGGGACAATACTGTAAGAAAGACTTAATTTCCATGCCATTTCATACAAGGGACAACACTGTATGGAAGATTGTATTTCCATGCCATTTCTTACAAGGGACAATGCTGTAAGGAAGACTGTATTTCCACGCAATTTCTTATAAGGGACAACACTGTAAGGAAGACTGTATTTCCATGCCATTTCTTACAAGGGACAACTCTCCAACGAAGATTTTATTTCCATGCCATTTCTTAAAAGGACAATGCTGTAAGGAAGATTGTATTTCCATGCCATTTCTTACAAGGGACAACACTTTAGGGAAGACTGTATTTCCATGCCATTTCTTTCAAGAGACAATGCTGTAAGGAAGACTGTATTTCCATGCCATTTCTTTCAAGAGACAATGCTGTAAGGAAAACTGTATTTCCATGCCATTTCTTTCAAGAGACAATGCTGTAAGGAAGATTGTATTTCCATGCCATTTCTTTCAAGAGACAATGCTGTAAGGAAGACTGTATTTCCATGCCATTTCTTATGAGGGACAACATTGTAAGGAAGACTGTATTTCCATGCCATTTCTTATATGGGACAACGCTGTAAGGAAGACTGTATTTCCATGCTATTTCTTATATGGGACAACGTTGTAAGGATGATTGTATTTCCATGCCATTTCTTACAAGGGACAATGCTGTAAGGAAGACTTAATTTCCATGCCATTTCTTATATGGGACAACGCTGTAAGGAAGACTATATTTCCATGCTATTTCTTATATGGGACAACGTTGTAAGGATGATTGTATTTCCATGCCATTTCTTTCAAGAGACAATGCTGTAAGGAAGACTGTATTTCCATGCCATTTCTTATGAGGGACAACATTGTAAGGAAGACTGTATTTCCATGCCATTTCTTATATGGGACAACGCTGTAAGGAAGACTGTATTTCCATGCTATTTCTTATATGGGACAACGTTGTAAGGATGATTGTATTTCCATGCCATTTCTTACAAGGGACAATGCTGTAAGGAAGACTTAATTTCCATGCCATTTCTTATATGGGACGACGCTGTAAGGAAGATTGTATTTCCATGCCATTTCTTACATGGGATAACACTGTAAGGAAGACTGTATTTCCATGCCATTTCTTACATGGGGCAACACTGTAAGGAAGACTGTATTTCCATGCTATTTCTTATATGGGACAACACTGTAAGGAAGACTGTATTTCCACGCCATTTCTTACATGGGACAATGCTGTAAGGAAGATTGAATTTCCATGCCATTTCTTACATCGGACAACACTGTAAGGAAGACTGTATTTCCATGCCATTTCTTATATGGGACTACACTGTAAGGAAGACTGTATTTCCATGCCATTTCTTACATGGGACAACACTGTAAGGAAGACTGTATTTCCATGCCATTTCTTATATGGGACAACACTGTAAGGAAGACTGTATTTCCATGCCATTTCTTACATGGGACAACACTGTAAGGAAGACTGTATTTCCATGCCATTTCTTACATGGGACAACACTGTAAGGAAGACTGTATTTCCATGCCATTTCTTATATGGGACAACACTGTAAGGAAGACTGTATTTCCATGCCATTTCTTACATGGGACAACACTGTACAGAAGATTTTATTTCCATGCCATTTCTTACAAGGGATAACACTGTAAGGAAGACTGTATTTCCATGCCATTTCTTACAGGGGGACAACGCTGTAAGGAAGATTGAATTTCCATGCCATTTCTTACAATGCTGACAAGTAACCAGTTGATGAAGCAATAATATTTTAGGTCACTGAAAACTAATCTAAATTTAAAAAAATGTCAAATTTTTCACTTAGTTGTAAAGTGGAACAAAAAGGGTCATCAACCAGAATCAAAATTACAATGCAGGTCTATATCATCAAACATCTTTATTTGTATTTTTGACACAATTTTCAATCAACACTTACTTAGATAATACTAATTTACATGATTGGTCCCTTGCCTGAACCAACAATCAAGCACTCTTAGAAAACTTCTACATACAAATATTTTTTCTCATTCTCTCTCTCCTTCTCTAATATAATTCTTTCATGGATTACAATCAAGGCAACCTATATTCTATCACTAAAATACAAAGTACAAATCATCTACTCTTGATTGCACAACATTTGAAATGTCTAATGAAAGATGAAGCACAAAATTCACAAGCACAATTCAGTATGAACTAATATATTTTTATTTAGTCAGAGACATAATATTTTCTTTATTTGACTTGGTATAATGTATATCAGTCTCAGAAAGACATACAACAATTTTCTGCTGTTTATATTTAGAGATTATCCTGAGATTTAATCTTTCTAGTCGTACTACATTAGATTTGATTTTAAAAGCCAAATCACATACCCCACCTTCCGGATTTTACACTTGTCTTTAATTAGCATCATTAAACATCCAAATTTCATATCTGTCCAATAGAGGCCAGAAGCCTAAAATCTTGGGACCCCAAAAAGTGATCTGTGTTTAAAGAAACACAACAAGTAAGTGGAAGTAAAATTGATAAAAACAAAGAGTACCTCAGGGACCCACACTACCTGCCAAATAGATTTTCTAGAAATACAAGACGAAGCCATTTTTTCTTTTTAACTAATACTATCACTGACATTTTTGAGTGATAACATAACAAAATTTTCAAGATGGCCACCATGGAAACCATACTGGATGTGAAATAGACACCCTTCTCACTAAGAATTGACTGAAAATTATAAGAAGTCTTTTGGTAAAATTCCCCATGTTGAAATGGCCATCCAATTCAGAATGAATCACAAGATTTTCAAGATGGCCACCATGGCTGTTATATCTCATGTCAGACCAACAACATTTTTATTTCGCATGAACAAGACAACATAAAAAGTAGGATAAACCCCTGACTGACATGGCATTCTGTTTAGCTGGAGTAATGATACCAATATTTTCAAGATGGTGGCCATACATGATGTTGGATTGACAACATTTTCATGTCAGATCAACTAGATATTAAAAACAAATAATTTTTTGGTGAAAACCCCATTTTCAGGAGTAGCAACTATAAGATTTTCAAGATACCGACGTGGCTATTTTGGTTCTAAGATTAGCACCATTTTTATTTGATACCAAATTTGACTGCTCTTCCTCCAGTAATGTTTGGTTAAATATGCTGACTATTTTTATTTAAAAAAAAGTCCTCGAAGTTCCTTATTTGTGTAAAAACTGAAAAAATAAGGCCACAGTTACCAGACCTTAATAAGGTACTGGAATCTACTTAGCGTATCAAATTTGGAGTGATTTGGCTCAATAGTTTTTTATAGCTATCTTGCTTACTGGTGATGGATTGATTGACAAGACAACAATTAAACAGACAGCACAAAGCCAATATCACCTGCCTGTGTGTGTGTGTGTGTGTGTGTGTGGCAAAATATTTATTGTATCATCTAATTTTATCAGGTCAACAATGAAATGAAATTTGGATTTACCATTTGAAAAATGATCTCTGAAAATGTTTATCACATACAATTTAGCAGACATAAAAATGTGAATGTGTTTATAGCATGTCTGGACCCAAAACTGCCAAGTACCTGGTCCTTAGAAAGAAGATAAAAAATGTTCTATTGATTCTCAACTAGTTACAAATAAATATGACTTAGAAAGTCAATCGAGACAGAACAATTAAGCTGGGCCAACCCGTAAACCAATGCAGGTCATTTAAACTTAAAAATACAAGAGGGAGGTAGACGGAAATCATCTTATCCAAGTTAGCATGGATGGTAGAGAATATCCATGGATGGCAGAGAATATCCATGGATGGTGGAAATATCCATGGATGGTGGAAATATCCATGGATGGTGGAAATATCCATGGATGGTAGAGAATATCCATGGATGGTAGAGAATATCCATGGATGGCAGAGAATATCCATGGATGGTGGAGAATATCCATGGATGGTGGAAATATCCATGGATGGTAGAGAATATCCATGGATGGTGGAGAATATCCAAACTATTCAAACTATTTACGTTCCTCAATCAAATCAGAACTTATTGGGTAATGAAGTTTAAAGCCAACTATCATCTGCACTTCTTTAATTTTGAAGCTTTCCAAAGATCGTTTAAAATTATTTTTGTGTTGAGACAAAATGTTACTATTTGATATGACAAAGATGACAACACAACCCTAAACTGTCTTGTTGTTTTTGAATAAAGTTGAATAAACTCACCAATGAATAAACTAATCCTACACAAATAACCTTCATCTCAATCCTAAGATTTCAGTAAGTTTTTTCTAACACAAGTACAAACCTTGAAAAAGAAGTCATTTTTCCAGTGAAATGAAAATAGAATGCAGAATAAAGACAAATGAAATGCTGAATACAAATAAAATAATAAATACATAAGGAAGAAAATGGAACACAAATGCATTTTGTAAATGGATTTGAACATCTATGTACCTGTATTTAAGGCTGCTACTTAATTTCCGGTCAATTGTGCATGATAATCTGAGATCAGATTACTTACCATCTGTACCATTTTTCTAATATCTGCCATTGATGTGATGACATCATCATTAGTTGCTTGCTGCATCTGTACAATTTGAATGAAACAGGAAATAAAATTTGTTGGCAATACTGTGCAAGTATGTTTCTATATTGATTGCAGTTGAGGCTGCATGTTTATTATTCATTTTGTATTGTATCGAAGCACACTTTTAATATGACAAGGTATGTATTAAATGAAACATGCAAATGAAATGCACTATTTTTGTAATTTACACTGTCCTACATTAATATCATACAAGGGCTTGACTAAGAAATTCTGTACTACTGAAGCTTTCGTCAGGATTTGTATGTAGTCTCGAGAGCCTTCCTGAGCACAAATGCAACATCTCCTGGATTTTCTTTCTCACCATCTAGAAAAACAAAGTATACATCTTAATGTATGAAGAAAAAAGAACTACAGAAATGGCAAGCAATTTCATTATGTAAATATATCCAAAACTCATGCTGCAACACACCCTTAGAGCTAAGATGGAGATTAGCCTATACCAACAAGAGTCATAAAATTTCCAGGAATCAAAGATATAACTGTCTTCTTCCTAACTGTTATGTGTTGATATGATCTCTTGATATTGTTGAACAATAAAAAAAAAATCAAAGTGTTACATCACCAAGACATCACAAGAAGTCTTTTGGTGAAAACTGTGTTAAGATTTTTAAGATGGCCACCACAGTTGCCATACTGGTTGTCAGGCAGCATCATTTTCATTTTTGGCCAAATGGAAATCATAAATTTCTTTTAGTGAAAAGCTCATGTCAAAATGACTGTCCATCAAGGAGGAGCATCAATAAAAAAAAGTAAAACTGCCCATAATGAAGGTCAGATCTGCACAATTTTCATTTAGGACCAACTATACATCATTCAACATTTTTTTGTTGCAAACCCCATGCTATGACTTTACATTTAGGGAAAGCAGTGAAAAAAAGGTTTCAAGATGGCTGCAATGGCAAATTGAATGTCACATTAACACCATTTTCATTTAGGATCAACTGGACGTTATAAGAAGTCTTTTGGTGAAACAAGATTTTCAAGATGGACAAGACGCCATTCCATAAATTCTTCTTTGTTTATAATCAGTACAGCTAAAAACTGTCTGAAAATAGTGTCTGTATACTGACTGGTCAACATACATGTGAGTATACCGACTGGTCAACATATATGTGAGTATACTGACTGGTCAACATACATGTGAGTATACCAACTGGTCAACATACATGTGAGTATACCGACTGGTCAACATACATGTGAGTATACCGACTGGTCAACATACATGTGAGTATACTGACTGGTCAACATACATGTGAGTATACCGACTGGTCAACATACATGTGAGTATACTGACTGGTCAACATACATGTGAGTATACTGACTGGTCAACATACATGTGAGTATACTGACTGGTCAACATACATGTGAGTATACTGACTGGTCAACATACATGTGAGTATACTGACTGGTCAACATACATGTGAGTATACCGACTGGTCAACATACATGTGAGTATACCGACTGGTCAACATACATGTGAGTATACCGACTGGTCAACATACATGTGAGTATACCGACTGGTCAACATACATGTGAGTATACTGACTGGTCAACATACATGTGAGTATACCGACTGGTCAACATACATGTGAGTATACCGACTGGTCAACATACATGTGAGTATACTGACTGGTCAACATACATGTGAGTATACTGACTGGTCAACATACATGTGAGTATACTGACTGGTCAACATACATGTGAGTATACCGACTGGTCAACATACATGTGAGTATACTGATTGGTCCCCATACATGTTTCACAGCAATCCACTGAAGACTGCAAATACTAGTTGCATTCTGTCATACAATGTAACAAATGTAAGAAAAAAGTGAATTATACCTCTAAAAAGTGCATAATTTGTTTTCAATACAGCACGTATATCTTTGGCTAATGATCATAAATATATACCAGGTTTTATAACAATCCATTAAAAACAGCATGTATATCTTTGGCTAATGATCAATAATATATACCAGGTTTTATAACAATCCATTAAAAACAGCATGTATATCTTTGGCTAATGATCATTAATATATACCAGGTTTTATAACAATCCATTAAAAACAGCATGTATATCTTTGGCTAATGATCATTAATATATACCAGGTTTTATAACAATCCATTAAAAACAGCATGTATATCTTTGGCTAATGATCATTAATATATACCAGGTTTTATAACAATCCATTAAAAACTGCAAGACATTCTGTATCCACATGATTGTCTTGCACTGCACCCCTCTCTCAATGTTAGCATTAAATTGTAAACAACTTTCCACAGATAAGGCATGAATGTCACTTATCAGAGTAAATCTTTAAGGATGCTTCACTCAACAGTTTATAAATTTTGATAACTATTAAAGAACACACAAAGGGTTCCACACATGCATTAAAGAATGATGGACTGGTTTTTGAAGCTCGGAGTACTTCATCCTTTCTGAAATATTAGGGTCCTACCCAATTGTTGAGTTTACAGGTAACTTCAGAGTAATGGACAGGGCTGCACTATAGCCCTTAATGGTGGATAATGAAGTCCTTTTATGTAAAAATAAAAATCTGCAACTGTAATTAACGAGGACAGATAGGATCAATGTGTTAGTGAAATTTCTCCACTTGGAATTAATTGCCTTCTAGCCTGGAAAATGCAGTTGGCAACCATGCTTAAAAACTGATCTCGTTGTACAGAGTGATATAGGACTGTCATGAAGATGGAGAATCTGAGGAGTGTCGTGCAGGAGGGATTCTGTGCTGTGACAGCAAACCCCTCTCCTCAGCCATAATTTCTTAGGGTTGTCTACCAACATGTCAGTGAGCTTGGTGAAACATGACTGCTGTAGCCACTGTGGTGCTATCTGCATAAGTCATGTTGTCAAGGTCTTGCCTCTCTCAACTCATTAAGGCATGGTGCTATCTGCATGAGCCATGTTGTCAAGGTCTTACCTCTCTTAACTCATTATGGCCTGGTACTATCTGCATGAGCCATGTTGTCATGGTCTTGCCTTTCTTAACTCATTATGGCATGGTGCAATCTGCGAGAGTCATGTTGTCAAGGTCTTGCCTCTCTTAACTCATTATGGCCTGGTGCTATCTGCATGAGCCATGTTGTCATGGTCTTGCCTCTCTTAACTCGTGGCTTGGTGCTATCTGCACGAGCCATGTTGTCAAGGTCTTGCCTCTCTTAACTCATTATGGCATGGTGCTATTGCATGAGCCATGTTGTCAAGGCCTTGCCTCTTAACTCATTAAGGCCTGGTGATGTTGTACTGGAGACAGCCAGGTAATTACTTTCTCCCTATGTCCTGGTACATTATTACAAATTCTCTGCTGCTCCTCCTGAGAGCAGCTTTGGAACTACAGCCAGTTTGCATTCAGTCTGTACATATTACTTGTAAATGTTTTTATTGTGTTCATAATATCACGCATACCTTTCATTATCACATCAAAATTAAAAGGCTTTCTTTCTTTGCCATATAATCTATAAATAAGAAATACATAAACATGTATTTTAAAAAGCAGGCAAATAGTGCTATCAACTTGAATAATTCCAAAGCACAAACAGAAGATGATATTGTTATACATACAAGTTTTACAAGTTTTAAAAAAAACTATATTCATCACAAAGCTGGACAGATCCAAGTTATTGCATTGTGTTGTGGTAAGGTTCAAAACAGTCTATGCAAAAACGTATTCCACAATGAACATTTGACTTTTGTTTCTCTCCTCACTTGTGTCTTGGAACACTGCTGATGCCTACCCTTGCTAATTGTCTTTGACCCTAGTGAATTTCCATGTGGGTCTGCCACCTCCACCCATATTTTTTCCTCCCTTCTCTAAATGCATCCCAAAACTGCTGTGTTTATTTGGTCTGAAAATCTAGCATAGTCTACATTTTTGGTCTCCTTCGCTTACCCAGGTGCTGCTGGTTTGGGATCAATTTCATCACGATGAATGTATTTGGAACTGAAAGATCAAATACGAACCAAAACAGATAGTGTCACCACTTCCTGCTTGTGTGGTATGTAGGGAGCAGTGCTTGAACTTGATCAGCAATGTCTACTACATTCATGTGGTCATTGTGAATTTTCATGATTCAAGGACATGGCACTAGAATAATTCTCCCATTGTGCTGCATTCTCAGTATCAAATGGTGAATAGTGACTGGGTCAGCAGCTGCTGAGAGAAAATGCACCACACTTTTGTCTTTCCATGTCAATGCCATTTGCTTACCTATTTGCATTATTTTCGTTTCTCTCCGGTTTCTCACATGATTCCTTTGAAGCTATCCACTGCGACATCTTCTGGAGTGATACACTGGGATCCTTTTCAATTCTGATGCAAAGTACTCCGGGCATTGATTTTACATCCAGCAAGATGCAACATAATTCAGGTGAGACGTAATAATTGTCACAGTTAACAATATGGTACCTGTTTTCAATGCCTCTACATCATGTCTCTGACAACTTTTGTGCCTGGTTCAACTCCTTTGCTGTCTTCTGTCTTCTATTCTTCCCATGTACTTTTAAAAGTCACTGGTGTATCCATTTTCTGAGTCAGAACACATCCTTTTTTATTGCCATATTTGTCTGGTTTGTCTGGCATATACATGTACTGTCAAAATCCCAGTTATCCCCTAAATTTCACCACTGCACTAACATTCTGATGTGCATCATACAGGGTCAAGCATTTGGCCTTGACAGTGTCAAAGACTTCACATACGTGGTGAAGTTTGTGTCATGTCCTGGATAACCCCTGGGTGGATTTTGGGTGGCATCTGCTAAATAGAAATATTGTGAAATTTGATCAAATGTGTCTCTCTTCACATCTTAGACACATCTGATACCAAATGTTTGAGTCACTCAAGTTCAGAAACATCTTCTAGATTCTGCATGATTGCATTGCTCATTTTTGGAACTGATATTTTACCAATGCATTAATATGTCGTTAGGAGTTAATGAGTTAAGAACTTGAAAGAATATTTGTAAAGTGTGGAGGCATCGGAATACATGCAGTTCCACTTCAGACTGGAGAGGCAAAGATGTAGCTTGTTCTTCAGCCTTGTAGCAAATATTTCTATGACTGGCGTCTAGCATTTCTGAAAAAGTGCCTTTACTACTAACTCATGCTGAGACCATTTTCCAAGGATCACCCAACCTCCCCTCATTGTCTCGGGTATACTATGACCAGTATTTTGTCCATGGTGTGAAAAAAAAGCCCACATTTCTTGTTTCCTGATACAATGGGAAGATTCTTCCACAGACAACAAGCCATACAGAAACACCCTCTATGACTCCAGGTGAGCAACTCAATCCTAACCTACTGAAAAGCATTAAGTTATGGGGCTGCTATGAAAACTTAGGTCTGAAACTTGTCTCAATTTGGCCACCAACTCAGACAGTGACAACATTTGGATCTGCAATGGAATCTGAGCAGATGGATTGCCTCTGTGCTGTCTCCAGTTTTCTTGCAACAAAAAATGAAAACACTGCAACGTGATATTCCTTTACTACTAAGTGTGGAATATCATCCCCATGTCAATGAAATTCTGAGAAGAGATCAGGCTAAACTTGTCTTGGTTGGGCTTTAGTCTAAAATGATTCACTATCTTCAGAAAGAGTGTTAGATATTTAAGAAGCACACACTTGTAGATGCTGTACATCAACCATCTTTTAAAAATTTGGATGATTTTAGACCTCAATTGAAATGCATCAGTTATCTAAGCCAGTGAGCAGTATCAGACCCACTTGAGCCTCCCTTATTACAAACATCACCTTCATAAAGGCTCTGAGGGCAGTGGTAAGGCAGAAGGCATGAAACTAAAAGATCTCCTGTTTTGTAAAAAAAAAATACTGGGATTTGCTGTGGGCTGGGAAGATGGAGATATGAAGGTAGACATCCCTGAGATCAGCTGTCATTTGATCTGATGGCATTCCTGATAAAGGTGGATGTCAACATTTGAAATTTTCTTCTAAAAGAAATTTATTTAATGAAAAAAATAGATAAGGAGACAAAATGTTTCCCCTTTTTTAAATCAGAAAGATATGGGAATAAAATACCAGACTATGGATGTTTCTCACCATCTCTATTGCACCCTTCCTTAGAAGGAAGCACTCCTCTTCCATTAAGGATGCCACTGGTGGAACCAAATTGGTGACTATGAATGAGGTGGAGAGTAATGGAAGCAAAGCCAGTAACCTTCCACTATTGTGTAATGGTTCCACATTTCGTTCTCAAGTTTCAACCAGGCCTCCCACAAAAAAAGATCAGTCTGGCACCTACTCGGAGATTGGGAAGAAGCAGACTTGGCAAGAGAGGATGCAACTCAGGAGAGCTGACAGCCTTCCTTCTTAAAGAAGGTAGAAGATCTGTAGATTTTATCCCCTTTCCCTAGGGCCACTTTGCTGTGTGAAAGACAAGTAGAGGAAGTTTTAAGCTGGGTCTAATGGTTCTGCTGGGGTCCCTGCTAAAAATCATTTGGGTGGGGGGCCCACTGACCTTTCACAATTGGGGGTATTTCTTTCCTGGTAAAGCCGAACTTGGTGCCATGGCCATGGGCTGGTGCTGCTGAGGCTCTCATTGCTTTGGCAATTACCTCCAACATTTTAGCTCTCTCCTTGAAGATGGGGATTGATAATCCCCTCTTGACACTGAAGGATACAAGAGGCAGCCCAATTCCTTTTTCTTTGTTAATTAAACCACTGAATGATACCCACACAATCTGTAAACTGGTCTACTACAGCTGAAAGAAACCTGTGCTTCCCTTATGCTGGCAACTTCCCTACATTGGGAGGTGCCAAGGATCCCACCCTCATGGACACTGACAGGTTCCTTCCCCCAGGATATGACAATGGAGCTGGAGAATTCCCTACCTTGAGAAGTTCCCAAGAACCCTCTTGCCAATGAAGGTGCCTTCCAGTGAAGAAGAGGAGAAAGTAGGTCCCTTCTTCCTATCACTATAAGCATACAAGTCCCACACCTCAACATATCTAAGAGTACAAAAAGTCCTCTGCCCATGCATGCACACAAAAAGCATTTGAAGTAAGAGGGGTGCATATATTCCAAGCTGCTTTTTTATGGTTGTATTTACTCTCAACTTGAGGCAAGAAATGGGCAATACTTACCCAAACAATGGCTACTAAGGGGGAAATAAGCACTGCAGAGGTAAAAAAGACCCTAAAATTTAATGAAAAAGGACACATATATATATATATGAAAATTATGTAAGGACTGGGCAGAAAAGATCAATTACAACTCAATATATTTTACGATCACTAATTTTCATGGATTTTGTTTTTGCCTTGGTAGATATTGAATACAATAGGTTTTCTTGCATGTACTGGTAGATATTGAATATAATAGATTTCCCGCATGTATTGGTAGATATTGAATACAATCAGCTTTCTTGCATGTATTAGTAGAGATTGAATATAATTGATTTCCTTGCATGTATTGGTAGATATTGAATACAGTAGGTTCCCTTGCATGTATTGGTAGATACTGAATATAATAGATTTCCCTGCATGTATTGGTAGATATTGAATACAATCAGCTTTCTTGCATGTATTAGTAGAGATTGAATATAATAGATTTCCCTGCATGTATTGGTAGATACTGAATACAACAGATTTCCCTACTTGTATTAGTAGAGACTGAATACAATAGATTTCCTTGCATGTACTGGTAGATATTGAATACAATCGGTTTTCTCGCATGTATTAGTAGAGATTGAATACAATAGATTTCCTTGCATGTATTGGAGATATTGAATACAGTAGGTTCCCTTGCATGTATTGGTAGATACTGAATACAATCGGTTTTCTCGCATGTATTGGTAGATGTTGAATGCAATAGGTTTCATTGCATGTATAGGTATATATTGAATACAATAGGTTTCCTTGCATGTATAGGTATATACTGAATACAATAGGTTTCTTTGCATGTACTGGTAGATGTTGAATACAATAGGTTTCATTGCATGTATAGGTATATATTGAATACAATAGGTTTCCTTGCATGTATAGGTATATACTGAATACAATAGGTTTCCTTGCATGTATTGGTAAATGTTGAATGCAATAGGTTTCATTGCATGTATAGGTATATACTGAATACAATAGGTTTCCTTGCATGTATAGGTATATATTGAATACAATAGGTTTCCTTGCATGTATTGGTAGATGTTGAATACAATAGGTTTCATTGCATGTATAGGTATATATTGAATACAATAGGTTTCCTTGCATGTATAGGTATATATTGAATACAATAGGTTTCCTTGCATGTATTGGTAGATACTTCTTCAGTCTTTGTAGTAGCTTTAGTTTGGAAGTTCCAATTTACAGTCATCATTTGTATGACCTTTCCAAGTTTATTATCAACATACACTCGATAGACTTTATGGCATTCAACATTAGATAAATATATTCATCATTTACAGACAAATAAATTGGCTTTAGCACGGATAACCTGTTTGATTTTCCTACTAGCATTGCAGTGGTCTTTTTGGTATTTATATATATTCCATTGTCTTGATACCATTTATTGATATAATTAAAATCATGCTGCAGATCTTCTTGGCCTGGCTTAACCCAATGTGTAAAATGTTGCATCATATGCATACATATCAGTTTCAATGTTTCTGTATACACTGACAGGTCATTCATGTACAAGAGAAATAAGACAAGTCATAGGATTGAGTCCTGAGCCACACCACATTTTACATGACCGCGACTTGATAGAGTAGTTTAGCTGCGCTTATCAAATAAATCTAAAACTGCAGAATTAAACAAGTCCATCTTTCTAAAAGCCAAAGATAATTAGGTCAGATCTTTCACAAATTGTCACATGAGCTGTGTTTATCCATTATGCATGATTAATGAGGTTTCAAAGTATATTAATACAGTTAACTGATAGTCACCAGTAACGTTTTCCTCTTCCCTAATGGCTACCATGACTTATTTATCATTACAACTGTGGAAGTGTGATGTTAATTCTTCTTTGTAGTTTTTATTTAATGTCAAGTATAGTGATTGAAATTGGTCTGTACACAAGGCAGGTACAAAGGAGCGATTCTGCTGTCTTTCAATTGAACAGCATCATTGTGCTCTGATGGGCTCTAAACAAATCAAATACTATCACTGCCTAATGACTACACTCAGCAATGTGCAGATGGTCACATGCTTGTTCAAAGATGGACTGATGACATTATCCATATAATAAATCACAGATTCTTCATTACTCCAGTGTGAATCTGTGAGAGTCACAACCCAATAACCAGGGAAAACTGTACCCTTTGGTAGGCATCTGTCAGTCTTCCCTGCAAAAATAAGCGGAGCTGTGGGACATGAGAGTACTGGATTTGTCAGTCTTTCCTGCGTAAATGAGCCGTGGGGTAGGAGAGTACTGGATTTGTGTCTTAACTACATAAATGAGCTATGGAGGCAGTACAATACTGGATTTGTCAGTCTTCACTGCATAAATAATCTATGGGGGCTGAAGAGTACTGGGTTTGTCAGTCTTCTTTGCATAAACAATCTATGGGGGCTGAAGAGTAGTGGATTTATCAGTCTTTGCATATACAAGATGTGGGTGTAGGAGAGTACTGGATTTTATTACAGCAAGTAAAACTGTAATCAGCCTCATGTCATCAAGTACAGTGATCCTAAATTATTACAAGACAGTCTGGAATATTGTATAAGATCATAGAGCTGTACTTTAATAACCAAATGGCTTGGTGTTGACTGCAATGTTTTCCACTGATGCAGAGCATACAAAAGGAAAACAATGTGTAAGTGATTGATCTTGATAGGTGTTTGATTTGGGCACATACAGGTGGTAGTATTCGTTTTGTGATGTTTATATCTGTATACTGAGACAGTGAGGTATAGATGGATAGATAGATGGATGGACATATATACAGACAGACGGATACATACCTTTTGATCAAATAAGAAAAAGTTGAATTCAATAAATTAACACAGCTATGTGAGTAAAACAGATATTAGCAGTACAAAGCAAATAAAGAGTGAGGTATATATTTACCTATATCTGACAATATTAGATCTTTTTCCAGCTTCAGCTTCTCGTTAGCACATTGAAGCATGGCCTCCTCCACTGTGTCACGACTGATCAGACGTATAATCCTTACCTCCCTGAGACAAAAATAATAAGACAGTCAAAAGACATGCAAATAAATAAATTAACCCTCACAACAAAATACAAGGTCACTTGAAGATAAGGCAAAACAAAAGGGAGGCTCAAGTGGGTCTGATACTGCTCACTGGCTTAGATAACTGATGCATTTCACTAAGCAGGAGCAGTCTTTCTTAGT
This sequence comes from Sinohyriopsis cumingii, assembly GCA_028554795.2. NCBI lineage: Eukaryota > Metazoa > Mollusca > Bivalvia > Unionida > Unionidae > Sinohyriopsis > Sinohyriopsis cumingii. The sequence goes on from CM068829.1 coordinate 18,220,252, forward strand.
ACTGCAATAACAAGTCATATGTAAACAATTTCCAAACCTTTCTATCATAATGAGTTTACCTAGTTTTCCATATCCTGATAATATCCTTCATAAATATAAAGGCATAATTAATGTGCAATGAGGGGTCTCTGGTGGCCTAATGCTCTAAAATGCTCACCTTTATAGATCACTGACATATTACATTTATTCATGTTGGTTTGAGTCTCGGCTTGGCCAATATAGGTGTGTGAGAAAGCATACCATGTGCTGAAATGTATCTTTCAATACAAAATGTTAATAAAACAGGAGTAGTTGTTACTTTAAACTGTTACTTTGTTTGTTATTTTTATCAAGGTTTGGTTCTGTGGGGCTTAATGTCATTTTTTTGCACAAGATAGGCTATACATGGCAGCCAGTATATTTGATAGAAGAAAAACCTCCAACCAATGAGAGGCTATTAGCAAGCCTTCTCACATACCCACGCTTGTCGAGTCCTGAACCCATGTGAATAGAAGTCAACAATTTGTAAAGGCAAGCACCTTAAACCACCCTGGGGTCCATTTTCATCATGCCTAGTTTATTCTTAACTACTCATTTACAGATAATCCAGAGTTCTGCCATGTACAGGACCGGGAGCATGTAGAACATAGTTTAAGCGCAGCGATCAGATTATGGATTGTTGTTGTTGTTGTAGGGTTTAATGCCATTTTTCAGCACAAAATAGGCTATACATCATGGCCAGCATAAATGGTGGAGGAAGAACCTGGGAAAACCCTGGGTACAATCACTGACCCATGAGAAGCTGCTCGCAAGCTTTCTCACATACCCACATTGCCCGAGTCCGAGAACGAAACCCATGAAGATATAGGTGAGATGGCAGTGATCCATAACAGTGAACGCTTTAGACCACTCGGCCACTCGAAGCCCCCAGATTAAGGGTAAAATCATGCACCTTGTTCATTCGGCACCGTTTTTTGGCATAAGAAATTGGTTTTTCTTCAGTGTGAGATACGTTGTCTTGTTTGAAATATTGAGAACCTAAGATATAAACAGTGACCTGAAAATCAATGACAGAATATTATCAAATTGTTCAGTGAAAGCAGATAAATAGGTCTTGTCAAAATTCATTTGTCTCTATGTACAAGTTTCTGTTCATAAACTCAATGAAATACAAATATGAAATCAGTATGCAGTTCATATAAATAAATATTGTGGAATTTACACATTTCACCTTTGTCTCTGATTGCATATACCACAACTTTAGCATCATTACCGTTTGTATTCTATCTTGTTGCACTGCATATTTACATTTTTTTGGAAGGGTTTTTACTGTCCTTCACACTTAAATTTATTTGGAAGGATTTTACTTTACTTCAAACATACATTTATTTGGAATAATGATAACAAGATTTTAAGATGGTCACAATGGCCATCATGCTGGAGGTTTGATTAGCACCATTTTCATTAGCACCAAACAGATATTATAAGAAGTCTTTTAGTAAAAGCCCCATGTTACTAAAACTATCGATTTAAGAGATGTAGTCATAACAAGATTTTCAACATGTCACAACAGCAGTCATATTGGTTGTCAAAACAGCACCTTTTTCAAGCTGCAAGTATTGTAAAATCTATGTATAGCACTTGCTGCTAAGTATAAATGGCGCTCGTGTAAACATCACTCTGACAAAATAGGAATGACTCCCCTTTCAAGTCAAATGCCACAATTTACTTGTCCAAGGACAAGTAACACTGCAAAAGTTGCTCATCCGAAATAACAAATTTTCAACTCCAATAATACGGATAATGGATTTCTGCACCCCTAATAACCCCAAGTATTCAACCTCATTCGTAGACAGTTATGCAGTGGTAATAATGTGAAATCCACTGCATCTTCTTACTATGACTGAGCATGTAAGATTTAGTAAGAAAATACTTGAAAATGTTATTGCAATTAAAAAATTTGCACATCTGACCTTTGATCCCTTTCAAAGGAACAAATATGTGACAGCTGAGAATGACACCCCTGTTACAGGTGGTTATAAGGGGAATATAGCATCAAAGTTTAATCAACATTCAACCATTGGTTTTATGAGATGTGGTAATCAACAGATGGATGGATGGATAAACAAATGGAATGTTTCACAATGTCCCATACTAATGCAAGGGGTTAAATGCTTTCATAGAAACACAAAGTGGCTTTTAGGTCAATACCAAATGACCACTAGTTAAACAGGACATAAAAAGTCCTTGAAATCATGTACTAGCTGAAAATTTAGTACAAGTAAAACATTATATCACTTGCCATGAATTCAGTTTATGACAAGAAAAGAAAATCTTTGTCAGGAAAATGTTAACTCTGGTTAGTATAAAATTTCAGCATTTATTAAAACTTTGTTCATAGGTTTTAATTTTTTAGATAGTTTGTATTGGTTTTAATGCAACTTTGAACACATTACTAGCTATATTATACTGAGGAAAGAGCTGCTAAAAGCCATTCCAAAAGATAGATTGAGGCAGCTGGCCTGGGTGGGTATTGAACCCAAACACATTTGTTTGAGTCAGACATTCTACCAACTTATTTACTGTAACATCCAGGGTTTAGAACCTAAAACCTGACTTGTTTTCTCTATAGCTAATCAAAATATGTCAGATGATGGAAATATGAGTCAGTGATACTTGTAATTACCTTGTTTGTCCAACCCTGTGAGATCGATCCTCTGCTTGTTTGTCATTGTAAGGGTTGAAGTCAATATCATGAAGGATGACAACATTTGCTGATGTCAGATTAATCCCAAGTCCACCAGCCTTCGTTGACAGCAAAAATACAAATATACTGTGATCTGTGTTATACTGGTCTATCAACTTCAACCTAAAATATAAGGCACATTGAGTAAAACTATTTTAAAATCTCTTCAAATAAATAAATTAGCTAATATATTATTAGACAGAGATCATTCTATTTTTCCATGTCAGCTTTATTCTAAATAAAATATAAATTCACTGCCTTCTGTACAATGTGAGAACATTTATTATGGATTTTGAGTGCATTGTCCGAAGAGTGTGTCAGTAGCCAATGCAATCTTCCCATAAAGTACTTATAACATCAGAGCTGAGGGTGTTTAATAGCATGTAATCTTGTGAACAAGTCTAAAACGTACCTTATTAATGTCTATGAGCATTGAAAAACTTGTTCTGTTTATCTGTATTTGATTGAGAAAGAATTGTTCCCTCTCAATCTTGCATTCTAACTCTCTAAAAAGAACCAAATTAAATGCAATGTTTCTTAAGATAGCAAAGATAATTCTCTCTCTCTAACACATAATCAAATCTAGGATCTCATTACACTTATCATATAAATATTTTTTTAAATATTACTAATAATAATACTATAATGCCTCAATATAACAATTCTATGATGTCTGGTGGGGACATTAGTTTTTTTTTTGCAAAACTAGGCCTGGGTTTGTAAGAGAGATATGCCTCGAGTTCCAGATCAAAAAGGTTATGTCCAAAAAGTTTTAAAAATCTGCCATATCGTGTTAGCTAGTCATTCGTTTAAAAAAATCTGTAAAAATGTCAAAAATGCTGTAGTGGCCTGAAAATCTAATCTGGTTATCTACATAGGAATACAAACATGACAGTGGCTGTGCTAAATCATGCTACTAATGTTTTGGGAATGAAGTTCAAAATGTGTTTTAAAAATCTGAAAGGTTGCTGTAAGGGCATGAAAATCTAACCATGTCATCTACAAATAGAAACAAATATATTTACAAATTTTAATTTGTCTACATCAAGTAATTTTTTTCTCACAATCTTGCTAATGATCTTCTCTGGTGGGATGGCCAAATGAACAGACATGACTACAGGCATACAAATGTCAAATAAAGGCTGGGAGAATTTCAAGAAATCAGATAAATATATCTGATCTCCAGCAGTTGGGTTAATCGAGTTCTGTCCTGAAACTGGTCTATGCATGATAATTAAGATAACTGTTTTTATTTTATCCAAAGAATTCCTCCAACCTTTCTGGGACAGCTGTTTGTCCATCCAGTCTGAGGTACTTGTGGTTCCGCTGTTTCATGAAAACCTCTACTATATCCAGCATACTGGTAAACTGGCTGAACAATAACACTCTGTCTCCCTACAATGAAAAATATACAATATTAATGAACACAACTGTAAACTGCAAAGGTCCAGATGAGTTGTCATATAGTGCTTTGCCAGATCAGGATGTACACGTTCACAGAGGTCTCTACTGGAATGGTTGTACTCTTTCCATCATAGTGTGCTCAGCCAGATCAGGATGTATACTGTCTGTCATAGCATGTTCTGCTGGATCAAGATGTAAACTGTCCGTCATTAAGTGCCCTGCCAGATAAGGTGTACAATGTCCATCATTGAGTGCCCTGCCAGATCAGGATGTACACTGTCTGTCATACATTGCTCTGCCAGATCAAGCTGTATACTGTCACGGTTCTCTGCCAGATAAGAATGTACACTGTCTGTCATACAGTGCTCTACCAGATCAGATTGTACACTGTCTGTCTAATAGTGATCTGCCAGATCAGGATGTACAAAGTCTGTCCTATAGTACTCTGCTAGATCAGAGTGTACACTGTCTGTCTAATAGTGGTCTGCCAGATCAGGATGTACACCAGCATACAGTGCTCTACTAGATCAGTATGTACACTGTCATACTGTGTTCTGCCAGATCAGGGGTACACTGTCTGTTTGAGATCTAGCTCTGATGTCACATTATGTACTGGTAGGGCACTAAAGAAAAAAAAAAACCAACATATATACATACACACCACACACAGTTTACTTTCATGGCTGTTCCAGTAAAGCATATACCCTTCACTGTTTACTAATTTCAGGGCTGTTCCGGTAAAACATATGCCACACAAAATTGATTAGTTTCAGGGCTGTTCCAGTAAAACGGACCTCAAAAGAAGCAATTTTAAAGAAATACAGTCCACCATCTGATGTGTTTTAATAAAAAAATATATCGCATTATTATTTTATGTAAGTTCTGGTTGAACAATAATACTCTGCTTCCCTGATCATTTGCAAGAAATCTGATTGAAAGTCAGCATATGAATAAAAAACACCAACTCTGTGCTAGCTAATTTTATGATAAGGGGTCGTGTTTAGTTTCTAAAGCTATATGTTCTGCAAGTTTATAACCTTGTAATCTCGCCACAATACATGTATCAACACTTTTATTTGCCATTTATATGTAATGAATTCTTCTTTTGCATAACTGGCTGCAATTTCTTTCATCTACTGTATGTGTCATTTCCATATTGTAGCCAATGTCAAGGTCAGTCTCGCATTTTCTCATGCAGAAGATGCGATAATAAAAATATTACCTATTTAAAGCAAGTTTTGACAAATAAGGAATAAATATTTATGTTTTAACTTAGTTAAATTGTAACTGTAATATCTGTACATACTAGGGATTCACTGACTTTCAGGTTCTAAAGTTAGCCAAGGGAAGTATGTCCGTGATTTTCAAAGGTAGTAATGATCCTTGTTGCCATTTTTATAGTGACTGTGTTAACAGCTGAAAGTACAATTCATGAGATTTCTTTGACAGATGTGTGTTTGGAAATAAAAGGCACTTGCCTCTAATGACTAACCATCTGGCAGATTTCATTCAAAAAGTGATTTTATGTTAGGAAAATGTAGTACCCACAGGCGGTGTTTATGATATGGTGTTTTTTGTTTATGATATGGTGTTTATGATATGGTGATTATGATATGGTGTTATGATATGGTGTTATGATATGTTGTTTATGATATGGTGTTTATGATATGGTGTTATGATATGTTGTTTATGTAATCATTAAAGGAGACTTAATACATGCTGCATGGCAAACAATGAAATGGACAAAAATAAGTCTTCTCAAATCATTTTCAAAAGTAAATTCTCAAATATCTGAATCAATGTCACTGATTTGAAGGTGACTATGTGAAAACTGTATAAATTTTTTTGGATAAAACAAGTGTTAACAAATCCTTAAGCTGTGAGTAAAAATAAATCATTACAGTCTTACTTTAATTTCTATCTCTCTCTCCCTCACTATCCAAAATATAGCTATTCCCAAAATCTATTCTACCAATACCTTTATCTGTTTATATACATACACATCTGTTTTAGTCCTCCAATTATGTTTGAATTTGAACATCTTATCTGCAGCTCTACCTACGTGTATTATTTACATATTTTTATGTAAGATTAACTATCAACATATGGTCGTAAGGTGTAACAGAGATACAAAGGAAACAAACGTTTTGATCAATACAATGCAATCTGCTTACAATATACCATCTTTTATCGTATTATTTTGCTCATGTCGGGATATTTGCTTGGATGAAGCTCAAATTTTCAGTCAGCATGCCCAGGGCAAGCTGACTTCTACAAAATATGTAAATCGCTGATATATCCATTTTTCTGACACCCACACCAGAAGTGAAATTCCAAACCAAGCTTCCAGTGTCAGAATAAAAATAGGTTGAAACAGCCCTCGGCAAAAGTTCTTATTAAGTGTCATTCCCAGGGGGAATATGCTTTGCTGGAACTGCCCTCAGTATTTCTTGGAACAAGAGTGGAAAAATGCAACTCTAACAATTTACCATTAGGTTCCAAATTTTATACCATGTACCAGAAATAACCTAAACTTTAAAGATTCAAAGTAACTTTGATTCTACTCAGTACTGTCAGTTAATATGTATGAATGTATCAAAGGCATGGTAAATTCAAGGTAATTTTAAATGAAAATGGAGCCATTCATATCTCCATCACAGTGAAGAAAGACTTAAAAAAATTCCATTATACCATAAATTCACATCATACCTGTTCTTTCATGGTCTGTAACATTCCCTCCAGCACACTAAATTTCCCGGATTCTCCAATAAGTGAGTCATCTAGCTGAAACTCTCCTAAATCTGCCTGCAATGGAAAAGTGAAGTACACATGTATCCAGTAAAGACTATCAATAATAATAATGGAATGAGCATAGCAACAGCTGTCTTTGTTTACTGTAAAAATGTACAATTCTAGCCAACTCACTGTGCACTTTACAGTATAGTGGTTGTTGTTGTTGGGTTTAACGCCATATTTCAGCACACGATAGGCTATGCATGGCGGCCAGTATTAATGGTGGAGGAAGAACCCGGGAAAACTCCGGGAAGAACCACCGACCCACGAGAAGCTACTGGCAAGCTTTCTCACATACCCACGTTAGCCGAATCCTAGACTCGAACCCACGCAGACAGAGGTGAGATGGCAGTGATCCGTAACGGAGAGCGCTTTAGACCACTCGGCCACTCGGGGCCCCTACAGTATAGTGTATAATCAAGCCAACTCACTGTGCACTTTGCAGTATAGTGTATAATTCAAGCCAACTCACTATGCACTTTACAGTATAGTGTACAATTCTAGCCAACTCACTGTGCACCTTATATTATAGTGTATAATTCAAGCCAACTCACTGTGTACTTCACAGTATAGTGTATAATTCTAGCCAACTGATGGTGCACTTTAGAGCATAGTGTGTTTCAATAAAAGCCGAATTCTCGAGGTCCATAACCGATCACAATGCATGACACCATGTCAAAAACTAGAAAGATGAAGAGCAGTGTCCTTTGGTGAAGATACCCGCACATCTCCCCCCACCTCCCTGAAGGAGATAAACCTACAGAACAGCACATAACTCTTCCTAAAATAGTGCTAGTATAATGACTGGTCAACATGCATATCTTCTGATCATGACCATCAAATGTACTCATTTAAAATTGTTCTGCCATGTATTGTATCCAACTATACATCATAAAGGGTACTGATTTACAAAAATCACAGAAACACAAATAGTTGTCAACATCTTTAGATGATGACTATAATATTTACAGTTTCACAGTGACCCAACAAAAACTGCTGGACTTGTTGCTTTCACAAGATTCTGTCATTTACTGCATTTCAACCACATGACAAAAAGAACAATAACTCAAACAAAAATCGTGGAAGGACATGTCCATGTTAACATGTACACCTTCAGATGATACCCATGTAAATAGCTATATCGTGATTCAATTAAATTTTGTTAGATTAGCCGCATTGAAAAATTATGTGTACTACATCCTGCAAGTCAAAACAGCAGGGGTGATGATGATTAGTATATATACACATCTTCAAATCAGTGATCGTAATAAGTACCAAGTTTCACAGAGATCCATACAATTTTGTGACATATCCGTAATGGAACTAGAAATGCAACCATGTTCAAAGCATCTAGGAGAAATGAAAAGGTGATGCAGCAATAAAGTCTTGGCCATAGGACCTGCTATGAGGAACAAGAACTGTTTTGTGGAATGCGAATCCTGCTGGACTGAATCAGGATGTACAAACAGTCTTGAGAAGGGATGAGATCCAATTCCATAGGAGGGGGATAAGATCCAGACAAGTCACCTTTAGCCATCAATGGGATAGGTCTTTAAGAGGAAGACAATTTGCATCAAACTGTCATCAAAATACAGGAGAACAGAGATCCTACAGACCGTAAATGAGAAGCTATTACTCTCATCAAAACTTTCTACCTTTATCTTTTCCTACACCAAAAGATCTGGAACAGAAACCTGGACTTTGGTTATATGCCACCCTCCTGACTATATAAATTTCACCAGTCTTCAGTAATGTGTAACAAAATATCACATACTGCTGTTGGAAAACATTTTTTTTAAAGTTTGGTATTCAAAACTGATGAAGTGAGAGTAAATAATATGTTGAACTGAAAAGTTTGTAATGTAATTCTTTTCAGCAGTATTTCAAATGAAATCATTTAAAGACTGTTTTATTATTAGTAATTGTGGCCATATATGATGGTGGATTACATAATTTGTACAATCTTGAAAGGCATTTGACTGAAACTTCTTGCTGGTATTTCAAAAGCTAAAAATAGCAACTGGTGACAGATGATGCACAACAAATGCAGTCCATAAGCTCACTTGACCTAGTAAAGCTGCAGTGTCTGGAAAACACTAATTTCAAAAAGGCTTAATTTATTACAAGTTCCTGACTGTTTATACAAAGTAATTAACAGCAATATCCGTTCACACAAAGTCAACAGCAACGTCTGTTTATACAAACATCAACAGCAATGTCTACTTCTACAGTCACAAAGAGTAATGTCTGTTAATACAATCAACAGCAATACATGTTTACACAAAGTCAACAGTTATGTCAGTTTATACAATCAACAGCAATACATGTTTATGCAATCATGAACAATGTCTGCATATACAGTCACAAAGAGCAAAGTATTTTGTTTATACATACCTTATAATGTTTACAAATACTGTTAATTTCAAAGTCTGATAGAACCGACATGTCTTCTGCTATAAGATGAGGTAAAGCACCACGATCTTTGTGCGAAGATTCCTGAAAGAACACACACAAGAGAATTAAAACTGTACTTATCACTGTTATTTTAGTGTTTTTGAAGCACAAGCATGCACAAGTAAAACTCATATTTCACACAGCAAAAACAGATTCAAATGTAACATCAGAAAAATATTCAACCGAGATCTAAGCATGCCGAAATATAAAGTTACAAGTCAAAATCCCACCAAACATTTGAGAAAGAGGTAAAAAGACAGTTGATATAGAAACTAAGGATTAATCATGTCCAAATAAATGAAGAGCCTGGCTGACCTAAATGCCATTAATAAAACAAGATAATGCCATTTAATTATGTAAGCAGCATGTACTTAGGTTCCATATTTCTTGTCTCATCTGGAATGAGCAACTTGTATATAATTCTACCTGTGTGATGATAAACTAATTTACTAGAAAACTGCAATATAATGTGCCCAATAAGATATATTACAATACAAATATAACAATATGGATGTGATGTGTCTTTTCTTCATCTACATTCAAGTATATTGAATTGATCCATCTTCCATTAGGTATAGCATCATATCCAATATGTAGCTTGGTGAGCATTTTCTCTCCCGAGGAAAGAGCTTAATTTGGATTCAAAAGGGAAAGCACTAAAAATGATATAACTGTTGATCATTGTAATCTCTCTAAAACTGAAATAAAAAACATGGAGGTGGTATAAAATGCATCTGGCATTACATTACAGCATCAACATCTATCACCTTCTATCAACAGCACATTGCAAAGAACTAGCACAAACCTCAAAACGGTTTTTAAAAAATGCCAAAATTTAAGCTTGCCAAATGTTTAAAGTTGACAAAATGCAATGGAAGGAATGATAGGTACACCAAATAAATATAAACCTAAATCAGGAGTGACAGTATATCATGCATGACATATCCACTGTCACTATTTATTACTTGCATCCTAGCTGTGTCCAACAAGCAGTTCTTAAACCTGGTGACATCTGTCAGCGTGATACATTCCAGATATTTCCTGGCAATACTAATCACCATCGAGTTCCCCAGGTTTTTTTAAAACGAACACTTGTCCTCATTTAGTTTACCAGCTTTTTTAATGAACACTTGTCCTCATTTAGTTCACCAGCTTTTTTTAATGAACACTTGTCCTCATCTAGCTTCCCAGATTTTGTAATGAACACTTGTCCTCATTTAGTTCCCCAGCTTTTTTTTAATGAACACTTGTCATCATTTAGTTTCCCAGATTTTGTAATGAACAATTTCCTCATTTAGTTCCCCAGCTTTTTTAATGAACACTTGTCCTCATCTAGCTTCCCAGATTTTTTAATGAACACTTGTCCTCATTTAGTTCCCCAGCTTTTTTTAATGAACACTTGTCCTCATTTAGTTCCCCAGATTTTTTAATGAACACTTGTCCTCATTTAGTTCCCCAGATTTTTTAATGAACACTTGTCCTCATCTAGCTTCCCAGATTTTTTAATGAACACTTGTCCTCATTTAGTTCCCCAGCTTTTTTTAATGAACACTTGTCCTCATCTAGTTTCCCAGATTTTGTAATGAACACTTGTCCTCATTTAGTTCCCCAGATTTTATTCAAGCAACACTCACCCCTATCTTTATTCCCGATTTTCCAGGGCAATATACATCCATATCTTAATTCCCCTGATTTTCCATGACAATACTCATCCCAATCTTCATTCCCTTGATTTTTAATGGCAATACTCACCCCTATCTAATTTCATCAAGTTTTTGTAGCTACTGTTAATTAATTTATTTTTGTGGTTACCAAACTTTGTGGTTTTATGATAAAAAAAAGTAATTTTCATCCAAACTTAAATCTGTGTCTTTGGGAAGGAATCTTACTTTTACAACAGAAAGATGATTGTTCTTTGGGACTTTGCAGAGGAATTTGAGAAGATCATTGTTCTTTGGGACTTTTGGGGAGGAATCTTACTTTTATTACAAATAGATATTTTTCTTTGGGACTTTGGGGAGCAATCTTACTCTTAATATAACAAGATCACTGTTACTGGGACTTTGGGAAGGAATGTGTGTGATTTGGATTTTTAACATCACTTTAACAATTTTTCAGTCATATTGCTATGATATCTGGCACTGAGGCATCATGCCGCAGACATGAAGCATGATGTCCCACCCAGTCACATTATCTTGACACCAGGTCGACCAGTCCTAACACTAACCTCTTAATGCTGAGTGCCAAGCGAGGCAGCTCTAAGTACCATTTTTAGAAGTCTTTGGTATGTCTCGGCCAGGGATCGAACCCACAACCTCCTGCAGCCAAGGTGGATGTTCTAACCACTGGGCCACCAAAACGGTCAGGAATCTTACACTTCCTACAGACTTTACACTGGTGATATTTAACAACAAAATCCAACAAAAATGGTACCTCATGAAAAATAGTGAATGCACATTACTGCCATTCCAATCATTTTTTAAAGTGCTTTTTGTAACTCCTCTCTGCAGAGCTACTAGTCAACTGTATTGTGACAAAACTGTGTTGAGCTTAATCCAAGCTTGATTACCTCAGCCAAGAGCTTAGACAACATCTTGATCTTCCTGTCTGTGAAATGTGATCTATGAAGTAGTGGATGATTAGCTGCCTTGCGGAGCTGCATCAGTAAGGCTGCTCCACCTGAGACGATTTCCTCTTCGCTTTCTTGAAGCCTTTTTTTGTACTTCTGGACAAGAGAGTCATACAGCTCCTGTTGACTAGGGATCATCCAGCATCGCTCCACTACCTCTGTCTTCTTAGGCATTTGACTCATTACCTACAAATTACAGGGAAAATACCCTGACACTTGCTATCACTATACTAATTTCTGATTTCATTCAAAGCTATTATGGCAATTTTTAAAGCTGTTTCTAATGAAATAATCAAGATATAGACTAAAATTTCATTACCACTGGACCGTGCCATACTGTCTCTGTCCAGGTACTCCAAAACAAATTGGATGATCTCCCTTTCTCTTCTTGTGACACAGCACCAGCATATCTTGGTAGTGATGATTCTAACTACAGGTTTTATACCAGTCTACTTTCTTCAGTTTTTTTTATGTAGTTACTTTTTGCATAGAATATTCATTAAGACAGACAATAAAGAAAATAATTATGCATGGATAAGAATTTTACATTGGTAAAATTAGTACAGCACAAAAGTAGCTATATAGTGTCAACTGCAAGTAAAATTTAAAAAATGTTAAAAGTGCAAAATACTTCAAAAAGATAAACTCTTCCAAGACAAAGTAAGCATAAAATACTACACGCTAAAATATCAAACATAAAGATATTTCACTGTAATTTCAAAATTATCCCAATGATAAAACCTATGCACAATATATGCTTACATGAACAATTTTACCAAAGTAACAAACATAACTTGAACAATTGTAATGTTGCTAGATGAAAGTGGTGGACATAAACTGCACTGTGACAACTAAACAATAGTTTTCAGACAAGGAATAATGTTGTGTTGTTTGTATACCTCAGACTTGAGCCTCCTGAGAACAAAAGGCCTCATGATTCTCTTGGCATGTGCTATTCTCTCAGATTCATACTTGGACCTCTTGCTGTCATCTCCACCTGAGCGCTGTAAACATGTAGCACAAGTCAGTTAAAAGAAATTAAACTTCAAATGAACAACAATCCTGTAAAATACAATAACTATTTCTCGAAACACTATTATTAAGGAATCACTATGTATATACACTAATTACAGCAGAGTATTAAAGTTCACATATCACATATTTCTGAACAAAGCCACTGTATCAACATCGTGTCAATCATATTTCATGGTACTCACAAATGCTTCTCAGGTAAAAAAATTCCCAAATTGCTGAATTAAACAAGTCCAGCTTTCTCAAAACCACTGATAATTCAGTCTGATTTTTCACTCATTGTCACGTGAGCTGCAAGTATCCATTCAGCGTGAATTGGCTTGATTAATGATGTTGCAAGGTTACTGTGCACTGATTGTCACCAGTAACATCTTTTTCTGTAATGGCATCCATGACCTGTTTAGCATACAACTCGTGGAAGTATGACTTTAATTCTTCTTTAATAACCGATTGGTCTAGTATTGTTGGCTGCGTCTGCTTCCTTTGATGTTGAGCACTCAAACGAAAACATGGTCAAAGTGATTAATCTTGACAGGTGTTTTATTTGTGCTCATAAAGACAGAAGTATTATTTTAGTGTTGTTGGGTGTGTCGGCTTCAACTGATGTTATTCACTTGGTGGAAAACACGGTGTAAGTATTGAACTTGCCAGGCCTTTGATTTGTGCTCATACAGGGGGTAGTATTGTTTTAAACATTAAAGTGACTGCCGTTAGCATTGTCATAGTTTTATTCTTTTGTATTCTTTATTTTGGGTATTTGTAGAGGTTAAACCAAGAAACTAAATACCTATTAATATGCAAACTTTGAAATGCAAAACCACATATTTAAGTACCCAAGAAAATGCCTTTTTTAAAATTACAAAACCAAGAAATTGAACCCAACGAAAATAAATGATACTACATTTTTATTTAGGACCAAGCAGACATCATAAGGAGTCTTCTGGTGAAAACCCCAAGCTGATATTATGCATTCTAGGGCAGTGATAACAAGATTTTCAAGATGGCTGCCACAGTGACCATAATGTACTGGGCCAATGGTCACTGGATTGTTACATGAGATACATTCAAACTATTTGTGCAGCACACAGGTTAATGGCCATAAAAGAGGGTAGTAATACACACAGATACATTCAAACTATTTGTGCAACACACAGCGGAATGGCCATAGAAGAGGGTAGTAATACACACAGATACATTCGAACTATTTGTGCAGCACACAGGTAATGGCCATAAAAGAGGGTAGTAATACACACAGATACATTCAAACTATTTGTGCAACACACAGAGGAATGGCCATAGAAGTGGGTAGTAATACACACAGATACATTCAAACTATTTGTGCAGCACACAGGGTAATGGCCATAGAAGAGGGTAGTAATACACACAGATACATTCAAACTATTTGTGCAGCACACAGGGTAATGGCCAGAGAAGAGGGTAGTAATACACACAGATACATTCAAACTATTTGTGCAGCACACAGGGTAATGGCCAGAGAAGAGGGTAGTAATACACACAGATACATTCAAACTATTTGTGCAGCACACAGAGGAATGGCCATAGAAGTGGGTAGTAATACACACAGATACATTCAAACTATTTGTGCAGCACACAGGGTAATGGCCAGAGAAGAGGGTAGTAATACACACAGATACATTCAAACTATTTGTGCAGCACACAGAGGAATGGCCAGAGAAGAGGGTAGTAATACACACAGATACATTCAAACTATTTGTGCAACACACAGAGGAATGGCCATAGAAGTGGGTAGTAATACACACAGATACATTCAAACTATTTGTGCAGCACACAGAGGAATGGCCATAGAAGTGGGTAGTAATACACACAGATACATTCAAACTATTTGTGCAACACACAGAGGAATGGCCATAGAAGTGGGTAGTAATACACACAGATACATTCAAACTATTTGTGCAGCACACTGGGTAATGGCCAGAGAAGAGGATAGTAATACACACAGATACATTCAAACTATTTGTGCAGCACACAGGGTAATGGCCAGAGAAGAGGATAGTAATACACACAGATCCATTCAAACTATTTGTGCAGCACACAGGGTAATGGCCATAGAAGAGGGTAGTAATACACACAGATACATTCAAACTATTTGTGCAGCACACAGGGTAATGGCCATAGAAGAGGGTAGTAATACATACAGATCTTGATGATGCTGCATTCAACATACAACCATTAAAGTTTCCAGTGTAGTGTACCCTACAGCACACAGCCCATAAACATGTCCTCCCTCTCCTGATATGTCTTTGTGAAACTGGTGTCAGAGTGGGTGGGGATTTCAAATTTAATCACAAGCTCATCAAAAGAAAGTACTAAAAATTACATGATAAAAAAAAGATAAACTAAATGTTAATTCTTAAGTTCAAACTCACATGGAAGACCATAGTTAGTTTAACATTCTAGGTTTTGACTTGTGAATATTCATTCCCACATAGCTGTCAAATGCCCTTTTTCAATGTGAAGTATAATTCACATCCTTCAGAAACAAGATGCAGCATGTTTTTCCCAGAACAATGATTTTTGGGAAAAAAGTATTAGAACATTTTGCCACCAATATCCAGCTCTATCCATTTCCACATCCATACATTTGTAATATTCCATGGATATCTTTAACAATCTTTTTTCTGCATTCAGTTACTGGGATTCGTTACAAAAAATTAAAACTATCAATTACTGGATACAGGGATTAAAGTGGAGTAGTTGTTACTGGTTTTGATACCCCCAATTCATATATCTATTACAGATAGCCTAAATTTCACTTGTAATGAGGCCTTATGCTTTCATCTATACAGATTATGTTTGTTGTGTATGAAAAGGAAAGAAAACCAACAACAATCTGACTTGCTACAAGTGCAGATTGGTTCCACAACATTTTCAGCCCTTTACAGGTTGTACTGTCTTGGTGGTCCAGTCGCACACTCGGAGAAGATTAAATGCCCCCCTCCCATTTTCGCAACAAATTTTTGCAGATCTTAAGACTTTTAATGTTAGGGGAAAAGTGAAATCTGCCAAAAAACAGAAAGATCTCATGCCTGAATAAAAGTTACTGAACAAAACCCCATCTCTTTTTAGTCAAAATAATGTTGATCTCTGACCTTTTGACCCCAAATCAATAGGCTGCTTTCATACCTTAAGTGCAAACTTTGGCTAAGGTACATTGATAAGAACTCAAGTTATTATGTGAAAAACGTTTTTTTGCTTTCAGTCACAATGACCGTGGCCTTTTATGATCTAATCACAAAATCAATAGGCTTCTTTCTTGCCCTCCACAAAGTGCAAGCCGCCCACAAAGTCTGGTGATGTTTGTGTTGGTCCTTTAAAAAAATGATAGATGAACATACATATGGAAATGTAGATGGATGCATGGATGGATGTAAAATCATCACATGCTCTGCCTTGTGGCAGACTTATCAGAATTGAGAGCCCACTAAACAAAGTGGAGTCACAGTGTTCGTTCTGGTTTTGTTTTGCATGACAGAAAAAAAAAAAAGAAGAGCAAATGAACAAATAATTCAGGTGTTTCAGTGTAGAAATTAAAAAAAAAAGTAAAACGTGCACTTACAGTTATGGCAGTGAATATTCTCTTAAGGTGCTCTGTTTTCCCTATAAACATATCTGGCATGACAAAACAGAGAAGGGACATCAGTTCCACCAGATTGTTCTGTAAGGGTGTTCCAGTCAATAAAAGCCTTCTTTGTGCCTGAAATGGAAAGGAAAAATTACTTTCTCTCTTATTTCTCACTTTCATGTTTGATATGGTTTTTCCACATGAAAACTCCACATGACAAATACTTCTCTCATTACCATATATGGCACCATCTTCCCATGTGAGAAACCCATTTGGGGTACAACTATTGTATATGAGTGCACTCATTGATACTTTTGATGCTTATGACATCATGAACAGCTGCAATTTTTCATAAGGTTTTCTGATTTTAAGAACTTTTGCCTGTCTATAAACAGTAATCCTTGTTTGCAAAACATATGTTGCAATTTCACTTTTTTCTGCTCTTTCTAATAACACAAACATATCTGCTATATCAATACCAATGATGTGCTATTTTTTCCCCGAAGAATTCATCCTAGTTAAAAATGACAGTAATCCATCATATGCACTGCTCCTCAGAATTTGTTGCCAGGAACTTGATAAGACCACATTCAAATTCTAACCGCTGGGTGGGATTTTCCTATCTCACTCAAGTTTGTATGAAGAATTCTATATGTGCATGATCATGTCTTCCAGTATAGAATACCAGTGCATTATAATTCTATCTCACCTCATGTGACCTTTATCCTGACTTGTGGACTGTACATAATGCATACAAACTTGCAAAACATTTTCTGATTTCCATCATCACTTGAATATTCTTTCACAATAATAAAAATAATTAATAATTGCAAGACATTTACATATTAAGCGAGCAGTGGTTGAAGCAACGTGTTCTGTACACAGGCTGTTTCACATCGATTGACAAAGATATGTGTATGACTTCTTTTGTTAAACTGTGAGTTGAAAAAGCTGTTGTTGTACATGTTAATTTAAAAAAATTCTAATTCTCATTACAATTTCTGAGGAATAACTCAATTCTATATCAAAGTTTAATTGCGAACTATTATATTTCGTCTTTCTCAATTAATCTTATGGGCAAAAGTGGATTTTATTTTTTGACCTGTTCACATTTGTAAGATTAAGCGAGCTATCTGAAGTACACAATTCCAATGATGTGTAGTGCTATTACCAGAGCCATTTCAAATACATTTCTCTCAGAGCTAAAATGTGTTGTGTGTGTGTGTGATTTAGATGTGTGTGTGTGATTTAGATTGTTAACGTAACTTTTAAAAATAATTCAGTCATATTGCTATGATATCTGCAGTGTGACAGTTTATAGTGATGTCTAGCACTGGGGCATCATACCGCAGACATGTAGCATGATGTCCCACCCAGTCACATTATCCTGACACCAGGCTGACCAGTCCTAACACTAACCTCTTAATGCTTTGTCCCAAGTGAGGCATCTGTCAGTACCATTTTTTAAAAGTCTTTGGTATGACTTAGCCAGGGTTTGAAACCCACGAACTCCCACATCCGAAGCAGATGCTCTAACCACTATGCCACCGAAGCTGTCCACTTAAAATGTGTTAAAATATCATTTAAAGTTTACTCTCGCTTTTTTGTTGTAAGCTCTATCATAAGGAAAGGAAATTTTTATTTCATTTTCTGCTGTTAAAAAGTTACATTGGTATTCATATACCATTTTTACTTTGACCTCATTTTTCAATCATAAATATGAGAAAAAGAATCTTCAGTATGTTTCAGTGCAGTATAGAAAAATGGCACTGAAAGTACAGGCCTGACGGACACCTGTCTAAAATAATAATTGCGTCCCTTGACTATATAGAGTTTTCTGATGTGTGTCAAGTGGCCTGAAAGTAAAAGAAACCTAAAACCATTGAGGAAACCACCCACCTTAGATTGGTGGGCACTAACCATGAAGCAAACTGGTTACAAGATTGAAACCCAGGATAGCAGATTAAATATTTAATGTGTTACTGTCATGCTATCAAAATTCCTTTATTTCAAAAGTTATTTTCAGGTACTTACGTTAATTCTCATCAGATTCTGAAAGCGAAGTGAGGACATGTTCTTCAGCATATGACCCTCATCAAATATTGCATAATGGAATTCAAACTTCTTGAAGAGCGACCGATCCTCAACACTACCAGTGGCCATATTGTACCTAATAAAAAAAGGCAATCATGTATAACTGTCCCATGTAGTAGACACAATTTGTTTTTCAAACCTAGCTTAAAATTTGTTTTGAGGTGATTAGCGTTCTTTAAAGCTGATATTCTCCCTATATATAAGTATGTCATATGGCATATAAAACTGTGAATTAACAAAGTCACACCTGCTATGAGTCACCTGCATGTATAGGTCAAACACAATGGCTAATAAAAGATAACACTAGAAACTGCCCACAGAACATGAATGCCCATATCCCCTCTCAGCCTGAATGAGTGATGCAAGTAATAAGAGAATGAATGTATGAACATGACAAATACAATCACAATCGATAAAACAAATTAGGTATAACTTTTAAACAGTAACCAAAGTATAGCGAGAAAATATGCATAGGTTCACCTCATGACACTATGTCAGCAATATTTCTGGGCTTTATGACCAGCCAAGGATCTAGGTACACACAAACGGTAAGAGATATAAAGCACATCCTTTTAAAATAAAAAGGGGCACAACTCTGCCATAATGCTTCAGAATTAAACAAAACAATATACACATTTACCTAATAATATCTACCAAGTGTCAAGACAACTCATCCAAAAGCCACATGACTACTTGCACACACAAGAAATATATACATCTGTGACTATTTAATACCAATAAGGGGGATAACTCTGGGGAAAAAAACATAATGGAGTGTGACAAAAGAAACTCATGGATATGTTTACCTCTTGTCAATGTTTGCCAAGCATCAACAGTCAATAGAAAGACACAGGGGTAGTTGCACACACAAGAGAATTTCAGGACATACTTCCATATGTACATACAGAGCAAAGAGAAAAGTCTAATGATATATGCCCTGCCAAATTTATGTTTGGGGCACTAAATATCTACTGCCAAATTTATGTTTGGGGCATTAAATATCTACTGCCAAATTTATGTTTAGGGCACTAAATATCTACTGCCAAATTTATGTTTGGGGCATTAAATATCTACTGCCAAATTTATGTTTGGGGCATTAAATATCTACTGCATATAAAAAAAAACACCAGTTCATAAAAGCCAGCATTTCCAAATAATAGTCAATATAGAAGTTTCATTATTTTCAAAACTGCCATATTTGAATTGACTGCTTGCATGAAATAAAAAATCTAAACAACACAACATGAACCACAAAACATGCTGTACACAACATGATCCACACAACATTATAGTGTCCTGGATTATTAAGTACTGTAAAACATAATCTGATTATTATTATTGATTTTTTAAAAATTTTAAACAAAAATATAGCCATGCCAACATGTGAAACCCACCCAATCGTTTCGTAAAATGGTGTTGTACACATCAAGATGTATCCACATACCAAGTAACATGACTCTGTTGCTGACATCCTATTGGCTGAAACGAATTTCAAGCAATTTACAGGTTGGTTTCTTTTGTCCGTTTTTTTTCTCTGTAATCTGATGAGTACTGAACCCATTTCAGATTTTCTTGAGGAATTCCAACATACCAATTTTGGTAACAACCATCTTACATGTCTGAATTAACAAGATACACATTGGTGCAGTTCAAAGTCCTTTGTCAAAGCCCTCGACCTTGAACTTGATATCTGAATTGAACTCATGTTATTGTCAAGATATACCCACATGGTAATCTGCTTAATTCTGTTCCATGGTTTGTACAGACCATGCAATCAAGTTTTCAAGGATTTACAAGAGTTTTAAAGGAGTATTTCTTCTTATTGAAAATGAAATACTCCCATATCTGATAGGTATAAAAACTAACAGAATAGCACATAACTGTGCCTACAGCAAAGAGATGATACTCTATCTGGTAACTACCAGTGCAGAGTGATTTTTGATCCATTCAGTTTTAATTACATTTATTCATTAATTCTGAAAAATATGTACATTAAAAAAATTTGAATTAAAAAATTATATTCTATTGTTCAATGTTTTGTAAACCCTCACATAAAAACTGAGATTTTTGCAAAATTCATGGAGTTTTTGAAAACGAAGTGCAAAAAATGTAAAATTTTCATTCGGAATCAATTAAACATTCCAAGAAGTGTTTAGTGAAAAACCACGTCAAAAGTAGTGACCATAATATCAAGATGCAAGATTTTCAAGATGGCTACTCGGGGGATAATTTGGAGGTCAGATGAACACCATTTTTCATTCAGAACCAGCAACATAATGTTTTAGTGTAAATCATATGTCGATACAACCATCTGTGCAGATGCTACCATAAAAAAGATTTTCAAGATGGCCATCAAGGCAGCTATTTGCCGACTGGATAAGTATCATTTCCTTATAGATAAAACCCAACTATGAATTGGAAGAAAGAAGTGTGCTTTGCTAGTTTATTTTAAATGTCAGCTTTGACATCTCTTTCAACTTCAGAAACGAGTGACTTGCAGAGGAGCTTTGGCTGTTTTATCTGCCCATCCATTACACTTATTACCAATGTGACTAGGCAGTCAACAGAGTAGACAATACTTTTTTTCCAGATTGTATGAGCAAGTAAAAATTTTGTGAAGTTCTGCAAAGCTTTCAGTGTGGAAAGAGAATCTGAAAAGATGATGAAATTTATTTTTAGTGCAATCTCATTGTAGTTTAAGATCTGATTATCGCATTTATTTCTGTGGTAAAAAAATGTTGGCTCTTTCTGGTAACCAGCTACAGATAGTGGCATAGGGTACAGCAATGGCAAATACAACCTTGTCTTCAATTGTCAAACAATCTGTGTAAAAGGATATATGGCTAAAATTGAAGGCTTTTTCTAACTCTGAAAAAAAGAAGCCTTGCTGAGGACATTTGAATTATCAAACATCAAATATTTTTAAAACTTTTTTATAAACAAGGTGGTGATTTTGGAACAAAGAATTTTGCAGTATTGGCAGGAATAATTCTTTTTCCTGCTTCAATACACGGATGAATTTGTATGCCAAAAGGTGGGATGAA
The DNA here is from genome assembly GCA_028554795.2 of Sinohyriopsis cumingii. Taxonomy (NCBI): domain Eukaryota; kingdom Metazoa; phylum Mollusca; class Bivalvia; order Unionida; family Unionidae; genus Sinohyriopsis; species Sinohyriopsis cumingii. The sequence continues at coordinate 18,242,031 of CM068829.1, forward strand.
ATTTGACTTATAAATGTGCAAGGTTTGGTAATTTTGTCCAAAAGACAACATCGGGTGCACAATTAGACTGATTAGAGAAAAGTTTGGCAGCTAAATGAAGGATCAATGTTGTATTTTGTTCATTTAAATCATCATAGAGGCTTTCTGTAGAAGTAGTTCCAAATGCTTCCAGACAAAGTCTATGATATGCATGTGTATTAGATCAAGCATTTGCTGGCATGTTTTACAAGCCAATCTATGCACTATCATGCCATAGACAAATTTATAATGAAAGCAAGACCTTCTTGTCTCCATGTCAAGATGAGTAAAACAAGCAGCAATACATACGTGGTGAGGAGGACATTAAAGTCCGAATCATTATACATGATATACTGGCGAGTGGACCTCCTATCCTCCTGGGAACCATAGTAGACAACGACTTTCATACTAGTACACCAGGTCCGCATCTCTCGCAGCCAGTTGTCTATCAGGAAAATATATAGGAAAAACATTTTCACTTCTTTTCTTAAAGTCTGCTGCATTTTCTAAAATAAAATTTATCATAATGTTTCACTTTTTATTATTTTTCAGAACTTTTCAACATTGTCTTTCCAGCAAGTAGGGATAAAGTAGGGCTATTTTTTTTTTTTTAAAGTAGGAAAAATTTTAGGGGAAATGTGGACATTTTATAAAGAAAAATGTGAAATTTATGTAGCTTACTGAAAAAGTAAAACCTTTACTCAACTTATCTTTGTTGTTGTTGTTGTGGGGTTTAACGCCATTTTTTAGCACAAGAATGGCTATACATGGCGGCCAGTATTAATGGTGGAGAAAGAACCCGGAAAAACTCCAGAAAGAACCACTGACCCACGAGAAGCTACTGGCAAGCTTTCTCACATACCCACATAGGCCGAATCTGAGACTCGAACCCACGCAGACAGGTGAGATGGCAGTGATCCGTAACGGTGAGCACTTTAGACCACTCGGGGCCCCCAACTTATCTTTGTAAACTTGAGCATGTTGTTACTCACAAAGTAGTGGTCTCCTTTGTCCAAGTTGACCCTAATATTCTTAAACTCTTCTGGCCATTACTTCAAATAAGCACTAGAAACTAAACAATGTAATTTCATTATAAATGATAGGAGTACCCGATTACATTATTGTAATTACAAATAGGTAAGGGGCCCCGAGTGGCCGAGGGGTCTAAAGCGCTCTCCGTTACGGATCACTGCCATCTCACCTCTATCTGCGTGGGTTCGAGTCTTGGATTCGGCCAATGTTGGTATGTGAGAAAGCTTGCCAGTAGCCTCTCGTGGGTCGGTGGTTCTTTCCAGGGTTTTCCCGGGTTCTTCCTCCACCATTAATACTGGCCATCATGTATAGCCTATCGTGTGCTGAAAAATGGCATTAAACCCCACAACAACAACAACAAATAGGTAACAATACTTCACCAACTGCTCCTTGAACAAGCAATTTAATTTTCTGAGGTTTTTGAAACTTCACACAAATTGAAAAAGTCCAAAAAGATTCAGTTTTGAAAGTGTCCCCTTAAACATGATTTAGTAAAGTTCAGGTTACTCAGTGGTAATATTAGTGGTCAATATGGTTTCAACAGATGACCACTGTGGTGAGAAGACATTTGTGCACATGCTCTCAAACACCGAGACCATACTTGAATTCACTTTTGGCCATTGTGGAAAAAGGAGGGGAAAAAAGACCACTGGACAGACTATGTTCATCAAAATGTTCATTTTACGTTTTAGAATTGTATTTTTCCGTTTAAATTTTTTTAATACTTTGCCATAACCTTTTCTTCCTGTTCTTATCTTAACTGAAGTTCTGTTCACAAACCATACAAGCTTATCTGTCGTCAGAAATCTGTTTGAGTCTTAAATGTCAAGATAGAAACAAAAGGATGGATTTACAAAGCAAGGCAATTCGCATGAAAGGCTGGTTGCAGACCCCCAGAAGCTTAAACAATTTCATATGCAACTTGTTGTTCATGAAGCTCAGGTAATAATATTTAACTGACAAATTTCATTACAAACCAAGTTTATTGAAGATAGGATTATAATATCAAAACACAAATACTGGGGCTGGTAACTTGTGTTTCAAGTGAAGGGCAGCCACAACAGGGTTCATACTGAACTCTGAATGATAAATTCAAAGACTTTTCCCAAACTTTCAAAGACCATAAACATTGATTTCCAAGACCTATTTTCGCTAACATTTTGTATACAAGTTATGTTATATGAGAAAACAATGAATGCAAAATACTACAATATTGTTTAATGATGAAATTCAAACTATAATTAATTTCCTAAAATTGCTTTATAATGATCTGGAAAATAGGTCAACATTCATTGTTATTTCAGAAATATGTAATTTATGCATCAGATTTAATACAGAATAAATTGTTCTTTAAACAGACATCAGCACTGCTTTAAATACATTATTATAGTTGCTGTTTTTTCTCTTCATTCATTTTGGAAAGAGAAGCCACTGCTGTCATCTTTTCCTCTGCTCTTCTCCTAAGAGCATTTGATTGACAAGCACAAGGAGTCCTTTTAACTCTGCTTCTTCTGCCTTCTGAACAGAGGAAGTATATAGGGTGACACTGTCAGGTTTAAGATGCAGAATTTTGTTTTTAAGTTCTTCTACTTCATCCATGGCTAACTCCCGTTTCTTTCCTCTTCTGATTTTCTCCTCATGCTACTCCTCTGCTTTCTTCTAATCCAGATAGGCATGGTACTTATGTCTTGCAGAGGAGGCATATGTCATCATTTCATTGCTAATGATGATTTCCAAAGGTCCACCTGCTTTTCTCATTGTGTCAATGATTAGCCTTTGAGCTCTCAGGCTTTCTCTGCTGAGGTTCTCAACAGATACCTGTTTGTTGACAGAAAATCCTCTCTCCACTGTTGACTGCCCATGTGACAACAACAATATGTTCTGGAGAACATTCCAAAGTTCAACGTATTTTTTTCTTTTGGAAAGGACAGAATAAAACACTAAATCAAGGCTGTCATCTGTTCTATTGAAGCATTTGAAGGGATGATTGTCTGATTGGATAACTTCATCCACTAATTCTCCATACCGAGTCAATATTGAATTGCATCGAGACTCTACTTCTCCTCCTGCCTCACACATAATTCTGAGGACACTACAGAGTTTTCCTTCTCTTTTTTCCTTATCTGACAATGTACAAAACGCCTTTCGTTTAGATGTTTTATCCTTTTTCAGCCATTTCTTTTATTTCTCTTGTTCATGCCAGATATTGTTGAAAGAGCAAAGACCTGGTATTTTGAAACATGAGGTGAAACAAAACTGAAGACATAAATCGACTGAACATATTTTGAATCCTCGAGCGTGTTACTTTAGCACACTTTATATATAGAGTGAGCACTAGGTTCAATGTAACCAAAATTCAATTGGCTGAACAGTCTTGTTTTTAAAAAAATCATGAATTAGTGTAACGAACATTTTGACTGGCCAAAGCTGATGGATTCATCCAATCAAACTGAACAATTCATCAAAAGAAAGAAGCCAGAAAAACCGACTACAAGCAAATCTAACGATCTTAGGCAATTTTATGTGATAATAATAATAATAATAATAATAATAATAATAATAATGAGGACTTAGTATAGTACCTAATCTTTAGAAGCTCTAAGCACTTTACAACTTTAAATAACAACTAAAAACATATACAATGATATGATTACGAAAAACAAACAAACACCATGAAATAAAAAAACAAAAATGTGCTGAAAAAATTTATGGTACTGCACCTTTCATGCTTAACTGACTTTCCATCAGACAACATAATGACCAAGTTCATCCAATTCGGTAACTGCCGCATAATTCCGTAAATTGCCATAACGTTGAGAATTTGGAATTATATCCCATTGCACACAAGAACACAGAAATTAAACCGCTTGTCAAGTCCAAGTGAAAGGCAAATTTGTTGTCATTCTTTTTCTTTGCTTGATTCGACATTGTAAATATCAGAAGAAGATGACATATGTATGTACATCTGTAGTCGTGCACACACCCCTTTGCTGAATATAGGACTTGTCCAGGAACTGGGAATGGATCTCGAGCATGTCCATCTATTATATTGAAAACTTCTGTTAAGCATGAAACACGCAGATCATGATGGTGTTAGGGCCACTCTACTCTCAGTCAGGTTAGAATTATAAATCAATGAAAGAACTGACTAAGTTCCTTGCACTTTTTATCACATTAAAGGTTTCCATTATTGAAATCAGTAAGGAGGGGTATTAACAACCGGGTTGGTATAGTCAGACTATACATCTGAATCTAACAACCTTGGACAATTTTATTTGTAATTATGGAAATAAATTAAAAAAATTGCATTTATTTCAATTTTCAAAGACTTTTAAAGACCTCAGTGTAATATGCTCAATTTTCACAACTTTCAAGGCTGAGAAAATGCTACCTTGTTTTTCCCAAACTCTCAAAGACCTTCAAAGACTGTATGAACCCTGCACAAATTTTGATTTTAAGTGTCACACTCTTACTGATGGCACATGCTCATTCAATTTGTAGTTAATCCGGAAAAAAGTGGCACGCTATGTAAAAGAGGTTGCCGATATCTGCAATAATATGACCAGAGCTATTAATGATTGGATGCATCACAAAGGGTTCAGCTCACTACCATCCGATCTGCAGGGCCTTAAACAGGGAAACTTAATGAGGGAAACTAAAGTTAGGAGAAGGCAGGCATTTTGGGGTCACGAATCCTGCCAATGAATAGACGGAGTGCTTAAAATAAAACTCCCTGAAGATATCAAAAACTTCCCATGTATTGATATGCAGCTAATCAACAAGGACCATAACTCTGTCTAAAATAGCGCAGATGAAACAAAACCCATAAAAAGCACATTTAGGTTTATGAAACAATGTTCAGATCAAACTGCTTCAAAATATATTCTTGGCCTATGAAGGTTACACATCTTTATGAAAAAGATAAGAAGCTGATTGAAAATGGCCATAACACTGTCCAAAATAGCATACACAAGACAAAAACCCATGAAAGGTACATCTTGGTAACATGTTTAAAGCTATGCAGACTGCAATCAACAGTCCAGGTTTCCATGTGAAGACAAGAATTCAATTAACAAGAATCATAACTCTGTCAAAATGGAGTAGAGGAGACCTCTAAGGCATAGGCAAGTCTATGGGACAATTAACAAGAATCATAACTCTGTCAAAATGGAGTAGAGGAGACCTCTAAGGCATAGGCAAGTCTATGGGACAATTAACAAGAATCATAACTCTGTCAAAATGGAGTAGAGGAGACCTCTAAGGCATAGGCAAGTCTATGGGACAATTAACAAGAATCATAACTCTGTCAAAATGGAGTAGAGGAGACCTCTAAGGCATAGGCAAGTCTATGGGACAATTAACAAGAATCATAACTCTGTCAAAATGGAGTAGAGGAGACCTCTAAGGCATAGGCAAGTCTATGGGACAATTAACAAGAATCATACCTCTGTCAAAATGGAGTAGAGGAGACCTCTAAGGCATAGGCAAGTCTATGGGACAATTAACAAGAATCATAACTCTGTCAAAATGGAGTAGAGGAGACCTCTAAGGCATAGGCAAGTCTGTGGGACAATATTCATGGCATCAGAACATACTGAATGGTTACGAGGAACATCACATGTGAAGATATGAAATTGTCATGGGCCATAGATCTATCCAAAAGGTGGAACTGACGAGATAAAACCCATAAATGGTGAATCCAGGTCTATGAGACAAGGTACAACTCCAACTGTATCTATGTTGAATGATTCCTGGTAACATGGATCTGCTAAGGGAAAATTTAAAATCAATGGAAAATGGGCTTTAACTACATCAACTTTGGATCTAAGAGACAAAATCTTAAATGTACATCTGCATGTAAGAAGCATGTCACGTACTAAATGTTATCCAATTACTGGGATAGCCTGCAGAACCTTGGTTGTCACAAAAATTATAAAATACCTGACAGATAGTCAAAAATGGTGATGACTTGAGGGTTCTCGCATCTCAATGACAGGTCTAACCCCATCCCCCAATCAATAAATTTTACAAGATTGGAATGTGTGGATTGAAAGAATAAGAGATGTTGAAGATACATTGTTTTTGGTAGGAATTCTAAAAAAAAACACCAAAGTAACATTTTTTTTACAATGTGATGAAATTTTACTACACTGAAATACTAAGTGCCTTGAAAAGTGGCAAATCTAACAAAATTGTCAAATGTGATGTTAGAATTGACTTTTCTAATGGCCCAGAATTAGTTTAGAAAATGCCACAGACAAATCACTGGATCTGATATGCACTTTCTCAAAGAACTTCATTTTAGTGTTTTCATACCTATAGTAGATGAAGGCACAATAATAACATGGGGACCTTCTTCCCTCTCTTCCAAGAGATGGGCTAAAAAGGCAATTGCTTGGACAGTCTTACCAAGTCCCTGAAAAATAAAAAATTCACTTTTCAGGGTCAAATTCACCACACTGAGAAGATTAAAACTATTTTAATATCCTTTAGTCACTTTAATTTCATTATACAACCTATTGTGAAAATTCTCTTTAAAACACAGATGTGATATTCCTAACTCTTTGATGATGTAGAAAATGGAGTAACTAGCCATGGATTATCATTACAGGATGTGGCCATTAGTTCCACTTTTTCATAAATCCCAAATGTTATTAAGATGCAACAAAACTGCAGAATTTCACCAAATGTAGTTTGTAATGGTCTCCTTTACATCTTAACTTTAATGACCTCATTTGCACAGATATAAAATTTTGATTTTGCAAACTAATTTACATTTTTCCTGGTCAATTCATGGATATGTCTGTAACAGAAAAACACATTTATGTTACAAATATTTATTTTTGGTTAATTACATGCATGGTGTGAAGCAACCAAGAAATCCATTAATGCTTGAAAAACCTTATAGTTTATTTTTTATAACTCCACACGGTCATCTGACCATACATAATAGTTAGGCCTATATTTTCAAGCATTTTTCTAAAATACTTCATGACAGAAATACACAGGCTTGTAATTCAATTATAGATGATAAATAATACCCATGTAACAAATTACCATTCATATAACAGTCGACGGTATCTTAAAACTGAAACTCATTCAAGGTCAAGTACAAGCTCTTCCATCAATGCCCTGCTGTGTAGCTTTATCACACTGTATGAATTGAAACATTTTGCTGTGAAATTTGCAGTGTAAATCAACAATTCTCCACTGTAAGAAGTAATTTTTAACAAAAGGGTGTTTGACATAAGGTTTCTGTCAAGATAATTTAGTGAAATACACCTATATGTTGAATAAATCACAGGTGAAAGTTTTGTTCTTAAATATAACATATTTAACCCCAGTCTTCAGACACCTACATTTTATGTCTGAACAATACTGTAATGCAACCAACATTTTCAGAAAGTCAGAGTTGGTAATTTTATTCTTGATCCTATTTTAAGGATACCACTGATTAAGTGTCTCTTACCATTTCATCTGCCAGTATACCATTCAACTCTTGAATAAATATCTCTTACCATTTCATCTGCCAGTATAACATTCGACTCTTGATTAAGTGTCTCTTACCATTTCATCTCCCAGTATACCATTCAACTCTTTATTAAGTGTCTCTTACCATTTCATCTGCCAGTATACCATTTGACTCTTGATTAAGTGTCTCTTACCATTTCATCTGCCAGTATACCATTCAACTCTTTATTAAGTGTCTGTATCTTACCATTTCATCTGCCAGTATACCATCACTCTTGATTAAGTTTTTGTCTCTTACCATTTCATCTGCCAGTATACCATTCAACTCTTAAGTGTCTGTCTCTTACCATTTCATCTGCCAGTATACCATTCAACTCTTGATTAAGTGTATGACTCTTACCATCTCATCTACCAGTATACCATTCAACTCTTGATTAAGTGTCTCTTACCATTTCATCTGCCAGTATACCATTTGACTCTTGATTAAGTGTCTGACTCTTACAATTTCATCTGCCAGTATACCATTCAACTCTTGATTAAGTGTCTCTTACCATTTCATCTGCCAGTATACCATTCAACTCTTGATAAGTGTCTCTTACCATTTCATCTGCCAGTATACCATTTGACTCTTGATAAGTGTCTCTTACCATTTCATCTGCCAGTATACCATTCAACTCTTGGCTATGCATTATCTTTAACCAGTTCAAACCCACAATCTGGAATGGCTTTAAATGTTGACTGAAAAATAGAAGAAAACTTGTATGCATGAGAGACATCCATGTCCTGAATTGTTCTTAAAGTAAATTTTCATTTAGATCTGTTTATATCATGGAAGTATCACCTGAACAAGACTCTGTGCAGTAAACAGATGAATTTTTAAAGATGAATAAATTTTAGTACAAGAATAAACTGCACAATGAGGTTTTTTTAATGTTTTTTGCTGATATAGGTGAATTTTTTTATGAACAATTTATTTAAAGTAAAGATCCTTTGATAATACTTAACTGATACTTACCTTACACATAAGGATGTGAGAAGCACTTGGCATAGAGTGCATTCATATGTTTGGGCAATAGTTAAGAACTGGAGGTAGCCACACCATTATCAAAGAGTTGGCTTTGCTTCTTGTCTCCTGAAGTATAAACAGCTACTTCGATCTCACATGAGATAATGGCAAAGAACAGCACATACAATGATGGGACAAGGCATTGATAGGAACAAAATCTGGCAAACGTAGAGCAGGAAAAATTATCACAGAGGTGCTCAGCATCAGACTAATAGCAACTGACCTCAAAGGCTGATATGCAAAACATATAAAATTAAAACGGTCACTGATTAATTCTTTTTTAGGCAGATTGAATAACCTAATGAATAAAGTACCAAAAAGAATTAGTGGAAATAGTGTCATTTCTATGTACAAGCAATAGCTCCTTCTTCTGATCAGCTCAGTTTGTTTCAGGTATTACTTCAATGTCATGGATGGGACCTGAAGAGATCATGGATGACATGGGTTTCAAAACAAAAGACTGATATCCAAAGAATAAAGCTTGATCTTGGCTATGAAAGAATTAGTCATTATGAAAGACTGAACCATCATGGTGGATTTGCAAGAAATTTGGTTCCAGCAATAAGATATGAATTTCACTGATCCTACCTTCTAAGACTAGTGTGACTTGGAAGCAGGTCTTATAGATACAAGGTGAATCAGATAGGTTTTGGACAGTGGTTCTAAGGGTGACTTGTTTAACCATTCCAAAATCCACAACAAATTTCATTTCAGACAAAAGACCAAGGCTTCAGGGGAGCAGGTGAAATTGCTAGATGGTCTGAGGTCATTGTTTGACATATATGCTACCTTCAATGATCACTGTCTAAAATTGTGGAATGGTAGTTCTTGATTGTGACTGGGATTACCTTCTTCTCAAAAAATGAGTGGTTGCAGAACAGTTTTTTTTTAAGAGTTATGTTTCTCTGCTTGCAGCACAGGCAGAAAACTTCCCCATGTAGACTCTGAAAGAGGTGGGTCTTCTCACTTGAGTGATTCAGTTCACCACTTGTGTGTAGAAATGTTACTTTTTTATAAGCATGCAGGTTCAGCATTTCTATCCTGGGATGGAAAATATGTGGGTACAAGCAGGAATGGAGAGAGCAGGGCTTTTCTGACTATTAGATTTAGAAGCTTATTTATTAAAGATTTCTCCACCGAAGGGATGTAGTCATGAGTAGCAGCACTAAGATTATGGCACATTCTCGATGATACTAATGATAAAAAAAGACAGTGGAAAGGCATGCACAGGAACCATACCAAATCAGCTAAACGGGTAATGACTGGCCACTTTTGAATTTGGGTAGTCAAGACAAAATTGGGAGCCTGGCATTCCAATTTATTGCACAGAAGTCGACTATGGGTCAACCACAACAGCTATACATTTGACTATCACTGAAAGGAGTTAATGGACTATTCTATGTAAATCACTTAATTATGTTTGGATACCGAGTCTTCTGGGACACTAAACCTGCCTATTGATATGTCTACATTAACAATACTTGAGAAAACCTGGAAAAACAAGGTAGAGATCTGAGGATCTGGTTCTTCACTGCCTTTAGATATTACTAACAATTGCGGAGTTGCTCAAAAGAATCACAATGCCCTTTCCAGGTAGAAATTCTTGTCACAATCAAAAGACATTCACAAAGACTTTCATATCCAGGTGGTGATGTGCATGAATCATTCTTGAAGGGACCAAAATCCCACTCAGTTCTTAGTAGGGCAGGAGATATACATCCCAGCCATTTGTGATAGAATCCAGGCAGCTTATCCTAAAGTGCTCCTGGAGAGGGTAATAACAAGGCCCAAAACCCTGGACATGAGCAGGGCATGTGGCCTCAATGACCTGTTTCTTGATTTCCCCTATGTAGCCATGGAATAGTGGACTGGAAGACATGGAGAAGGATCTCAAAGCTGTTGTTGCTGTAGCGTTTAATGCCATTTTTCAGCACAAGATAGGCTATACATGGTGGCCAGTGTAACTGGTGGAGGAAGAACCCTGGAAGACCCTGGGGAGAATCACTGACCCAGGAGAAGCTACTGACAGGCTTTCTCATGTACCCATGTTAGCCGAGCCTGAGACTCAAACCTATGCAGACAGAGGTGAAATGGAAGTGATCCAGAATGGTGAGCACTTTAGACCACTCAGCCACTTGGGGCCCCCTCAAAGCTGTCTTGTGGTGATTTTCTAGAAGCATGGACATGGAAACAAAGGTCTCTCCCTCCCTATTCAGTTGAAGCAGTAATGAAACTAAAGTTGTTGTTGTGGGTTAACTCCATTTTTCAGTACATGATTGGCTATACATGGCGCCCAGCACACTGGGTGGATGTAGAACTGAGGAAAACACAATAAGAACCATAGATCCACAGGAATCCACTAGCAAGCTTTCTTACATACCCACACTGGCCAAGCCTGAGACTATAGCCCAAGTGGACAAAGGTGAGATGACAGTGATTGGTAATGGTAAGTGTTTTTGACCACTCTGCCACCCTGGGCCCCAAACTAGAAAGTTAGTGTTGAGCTGCTCTGTTTAGAACATGAGCCATGAATGTGTCTGTTGCAGGAGATCTTAACTGTGGAATCTAGACATTGCTCAGTTTGTTGAAAGATCATCAAAGGAACCAGACTGAACATGGAACCAATAGTTATGATTGTACAGACAATTTGTTGCATGTCTTGGAAGAGTTTCCTTGATCTATGTATATACAGCATGGCCTAGTCCTGCAATGTCTCTGTTGATGGCTGGGACTTCCAGATGGACAAACAACAAGTGCAAAAGGCCAGGGTAAAGTAGGACAGAAGTAGTAGCTGCCTCTCAAAGCTGTGCAGGATCTTAGTGATCTGACCAGAAATGTTGAATGTTTTTGTGTTAAAATAGTGACTGATGAAGGAATACATGATGTTTGCTTTGTCCATCAATGTCTGTGCATCCATATGTCTTACTTATTCATGATGAATCTCCTTGAAAGCTTCACTTACTAACTCTTGTGGGTCGGTGGTTCTTTCCGGGTTCTTCCTCCACCATTATTACTGGCCGCCATGTATAGCCTATCGTATGCTGCAAAATGGTGTTGAACCCTACAACAACAAACAATCACCTACTAAAATGAAACTGTCAATGGGTTTGAATTTGGGATGAGTATATTTGTGTATCATATAAATAAACAGAGAGAGGGCTCATCCTTTTATTATTTTATTTTACAAGAGAGAGAGAGAGAGAAAGAGAGAGATATGTTACTATACATGGCAGCCAGTATTAATGGAGGAGGAAGAACCCAGGAAAACCCCGGAAAGAACCACCAACCCACGAGAAGCTACTGGCAAGCTTTCTCACATACCCACATTGGCTGAGCCTGTGACTCAAACCCATGCAGACAGAAGTGAGATGGCAGTGATCCGTAACAGTAAGCGCTTTAGACCACTTAGCCACTCGAGGCCATGGAGATATGTTACAATGTAAACTTTCAATCATTAACACTTTGAGATGACCTCAATAATCATATCACACAGCAAACTACTTGCTTTGTCCACTGCTCTAAAACTGCCTATTAAAACTATTTTTAAAGAATACCACATTACTATGTATTAATTCATCCAATCTGCAACTCCAATACATAGTACATTGCATCCTTGATTATTATAATTACATCTATGATCTCTATTATATCAATGATCACTAAAGTTACATGCATGCTCACTACAATTACATCCATAATAAGTACACCGACATATATGAGTACTACAATTACATTCATAATTGCTACAATTACATCTATAATCAATTTTATATCCAGGTTCATGACAATTACATGTACATCCATGCCCAATGTAACTATATATATGAACACTACCATTACATCCTTGACCACTACAGTTATATCTATGATCACTATGACATCAATGCTCACTTCCATTACATCCGTATTGATTACAATTATATCCATGCTCACAACAATTACATCCATGCTCACTTCCATTACATCATATTGACTACAATTATATCCATGATCACTACAATTACATCCATGATCACTACAATTACATCCATGCTCACTTCCATTACATCCGTATTGACTACAATTATATCCATATCACTACAATTACATCCATGCTCACTACATTTACACCCATCCTCACTACAATTACATCCATAATCTTACTCAATTGACTCCACACAAAAAGCACCCAACCAATTATATCCACAATCAGTACAATTACATCCCTGATCACTACAATTACATCCCAATCACTACATTTACACCCATGATCACTACCATTAGATCCATGCTCACTACAATTACAAATACAGACCTGCCAACCCTAACAAGATCTTATCAGTAAGGCAGTTAATTTTTTCCATAAGTTAGACAGTTTTCAGTAAGGTGGAACAAAACATCATGTACTGCTATTGTCCAACTGGAAAACATGCATTGACAAAGTTCAGAAGTGTCATTTGACACTGATGCAGGCAGCTACAGTAAACATGTTCAACTAACAAGTTTGAAAAGGACATTTAGACCTCAATCATCTCCAGTACAGTTTCACAAACTGCAGTTTCAAAGCCTATTGACCTCAATGGTTTCTAGCTATCTCTCAACCTTACATAATCCGCAGATTTTGTATTTTTAATTTGATGTAGTGATGGCAGTCATCTCTCCTGCCATAAGAAATACTCAAATCTTCACATGATGTTCAAAAACATAATTGTTGCATTTCCTGTCCCGCTCCCCCAATAATCTAAATATTCTTTTTTATTCTTCTGTACTGACTATTAGCACATTATTTTAAGAGGGTCAATTGTCCCTTTTGTTGTAAGTATGTATAGCTTACTGGATGTCATTATCATAAAATTCTGTAGGTAACGACTTGATTGAAAATATAGGTGCATTTTAAAAGCAAGTACTTCTATAAGATGAAACCCAGACCTGAATCAAATGCGAACAAGCCAGTATCCAGATTTTACAGTAAAAATAAATTTCTGTAATTTATGCTTTTAGAACTTAAGTTCATATTATAATGGTCATTTCCATCAGACTTATGGTCAAATTACAAAGGTTGGCAGTCTGCATATAATGATCACTACAATTATATATCCATGACCACTACCATTACATCCATAAACCATAACATTCATGATCACTACAATTACAATAAATGATACCATTCATGATCACTACAAATACATCTATGATCACTACCATTACACCTATGAACCATAACATTCATGATCAATATAATTATTTTCACTACCATTACACCCATAAACCATAACATTCACGATCACTACAATTACATAAATGATAACTACCATTACACCTATAAACCATAACATTCATGATCACTACAAATACATATATGATCACTACCATTACACCTATGAACCATAACATTCATGATCAATATAATTACATCCATGACCACTACCATTACACCTATAAACCATAACATTCATGATCACTACAATTACATCCATGACCACTACCATTACACCTATAAACCATAACATTCATGATCACTACAAATACATATATGATCACTACCATTACACCTATGAACCATATCATTCATGATCACTACAATTACATCTATGATCACTACCATTACACCTATGAACCATATTATTCATGATCACTACAATTACATCTATGATCACTACCATTACACCTATGAACCGTATCATTCATGATCACTACAATTACATCTATGATCACTACCATTACACCTATGAACCATAACATTCATGATCAATATAATTATTTTCACTACCATTACACCCATAAACCATAACATTCATGATCACTACAATTACATAAATGATAACTACCATTACACCTATAAACCATAACATTCATGATCACTACAAATACATATATGATCACTACCATTACACCTATGAACCATAACATTCATGATCACTACAATTACATCTATGATCGGTTCGAGTCCAAGGCTCGGCTAGTGTGGGTACGTGGGAAAGCCTGCCAGTAGCTTCTCGTGGGTCGGTGGTTCTTCCCTGGGTTTTCCAGGGTTCTTCCTCCACCAGTTATACTGGCCGCCATGTATAGCCTATATTGTGCTGAAAAATGGCGTAAAACTCTAGAACAACAACAACAACATCTATGATCACTACCATTACACCTATGAACCATATCATTCATGATCACTACAATTACATCTATGATCACTACCATTACACCTATGAACCATAACATTCATGATCAATATAATTACATCCACGACCACTACCATTACACCTATAAACCATAACATTCATGATCACTACAAATACATGTATGATCACTACCATTACACCTATGAACCATAACATTCATGATCACTACAAATACATCTATGATCACTACCATTACACCTATGAACCATATCATTCATGATCACTACAATTACATCCATGACCACTACCATTACACCTATGAACCATAACATTCATGATCACTACAAATACATATATGATCACTACCATTACACCTATGAACCATATCATTCATGATCACTACAATTACATCTATGATCACTACCATTACACCTATGAACCATAACATCCATGATCACTACAAATACATCTATGATCACTACCATTACACCCATAAACCATAACATTCATGATCACTACAAATACATCTATGATCACTACAATTACACCTATGAACCATAACATTCATTATCACTACAATTACATCTATGATCACTACCATTACACCTATAAACCATAACATTCATGATCACTACAATTACATCCATGATCACTACCATTACACCCATAATCCATAACATTCATGATCACTATGATTACACCTATGATCTCTACCATTACACCCATAATCCATAACATTCATGATCACTATGATTACATCTATGATCACTACCATTCCACCCATAAACCATAACATTCACTATCACTACATCTATATCCATGATCACTACCATTACACCTATAAACCATAACATTCATGATCACTACAAATACATATATGATCACTACCATTACACCTATGAACCATAACATTCATGATCACTACAATTACATCCATGATCACTAACATTACACCCATAATCCATAACATTCATGATCAATACAATTACATCCTTGACCACTACCATTACACCTATGAACCATAACATTCATGATCAATACAATTACATCCTTGACCACTACCATTACACCTATAAACCATAACATTCATGATCACTACAAATACATATATGATCACTACCATTACACCTATAAACCATAACATCCATGATCACTACAATTACATCCATGATCACTAACATTACACCCATAATCCATAACATTCATGATCACTACGATTACATCTATGATCACTACCATTACACCCATAATCCATAACATTCATGATCACTATGACTACATAAATGATAACTACCATTACACCTATAAACCATAACATTCATGATCACTACAAATACATATATGATCACTACCATTACACCTATAAACCATAACATCCATGATCACTACAATTACATCCATGATCACTAACATTACACCCATAATCCATAACATTCATGATCACTATGACTACATCTATGATCACTCCCATTACACCCATAAACCATAACATTCATGATCACTACCATTACACCCATAATCCATAACATTCATGATCACTATGATTACATCTATGATCACTACCATTCCACCCAATAAACCATAACATTCACTATCACTACAACTATATCCATGATCACTACCATTAGACCAATGAACCGTAACATTCATGATCACTACAATTATATCTATGATCACTATCATTACATTCATAATTACTACCATCACATCCATAATCACATCTTATTCTGAGATTTTCATTTTTCTCATTTTTTAAAATGTATTTTACTGTGCTTTTCCAACCTCTAATTTTTTTTTGTAATAGGAAGTTGGGTACAATTCAATACTAAATTAATCTTTGTGTTGCTAAACTTCTATACTGTACAAGAAAATGCATACCATGAAAATGTCTAAGATTTATTTCTAATTGCTGTGAAGTACTCACTCTTTATTGAGAATTGCAGGTTGTCGTGTAATCTGGTCATTATCACAGATGTCAATACTGGACCTTTCCCGTAGATGAGCCACCTGCATCTCCATCTGTTCTGAGATCTTCTCACATTTCTGCATGAGTCTAATCACAACTACCCGAATTTTGATCAGTTCTCTACAGCCACTAATGACATCATATGACAGCCCTTTTGTAGTGGTGAACTTATTTACCTGCAACAATACAGATTTCACTCCTCTCATTTAGTAAACTTTTTGCCCCTTCAATTATATTTTCAAACAAGTTTTAATGAACCATCTGCTTGGCAAATATGAAAATATGTACTTGAATGGCACACATGTCTATTGTTTAATAATTCTCTATATAGATGACTCATATTTTTGTGCAGAAACCATCTTTCTATTTTCAGGTAGAAATTGACCCTAACCTTTTCACTTTGGAAAAATGAGAAGTTTCTTTTTTGCCCAAAGAACAAACTATCCACAAAGTTTTAGCCAGATCTGAATGTAGAAATAATGATACCATGCAAAAACCATTTTTCTTCTTTCAGTCAGTGACCTTTTAATCCCCCACCCCATCAATATGCTTCATTCTTACTTCAAGTGCAAGCCATCCACAATTTTGATCAGGTATGTAATGTAGAACAAAAGTTATTGTGCAGAAACCATTCTTATTCTTTATATCACAGCAACCCTGGCCTATGACCTTTTGACTCCAAGATTTCAAGGTTCTTCCTTATCCAAGTGCAAGCCAACCAAAAAGGTTGGTAACCATATAAGATGGAAAACTCAAGTTATTATGCAGAATCCATTTTTCTTCTTTTAGTCAGAAAAGCCATGACCGTTTACTTTTTTAGCTTGAAACCAGCAGGGTTCTTTCCTTACCCTACGTGCAAGCCATATACAAAGGCTGGTAACTGCGGATGGTGTAGAACTCTCAAACAAATCACTTTTCTTCTTAAGTCTGTGACCATTCACCTTTTCAATAGGATTCTTATTACCCTATACCTGCAGATGTTGTAGAACTAAAATTATTGTGCAGAAACCATTTTTATTTTTTTAGTCAGTGATCCTGGTCTTTGACCTTTTGACACCAAGACACCACGGTTCTTCTGTACCTCGAAGTTCAAACCAACCACAAAGATTGGTAGCTGAAGACGGTGCATAACTAAAGTTATTGTAAAGAAACAGTTTTTCTTCTTTCACTCAGAGTGAACATGACAGCGGACATTTTGATCCCAACTTTGAAAGGACGTCTTATTACCCTTATTGCAAGCTATCACAAAGTTTGGTAACTGTAGACAATGGAGAACTTGAGTTATTGTGCAGAAATATGCTTTCTTCTTTCAGTTAGTTACCTCGACCCCAAATATCTCTTTGCTTCTTCATTAGTCCAAGTGCAAGCCATCCACAAAATCTGGTAACCACAGATGGTGAACAACTCAAGTTATTGCAAGGAACTAATTTGGTAACAGACGGCAGGACAGGCAACATCGTAAGATGTTAAACCTTGACATGCTTTATGGACAGGTTTATAAAAAAATGACCATTTTCCCATAGTTTTGATACCAAACTTTGACAACTTTGCTTCTATTTAATACATTCTGTCAAATCTGAAACTCAAACAATTATAACTAAAAAATATGTATGGTTTTGAAACATGGGATGGCTGTAACAACTGACCAAAAAATGATTTATTTCATGTATGATATACAGTCAAACCCACTTATCTTGACCTTGGTTATCTCGAGAACCTGTGTATTTTGGTCTCATCCCTACAAAAAATTCTTCTTTGTTGTGCTAATTTTCCCCCATTTATCTCGCCCCCCCCCCCCATTAACGAGATAACATAGTTATGTCAGACATAAGCTTTAGTCTGAAGTAACATGTGGACACACTTATCTCGATGAATAGTAACTTTTAATGTCCATCTCAGCGAAATTTTACAAGAAATTATTATCATTAGATATAGATTTTCATGCATAATTTTGATCAGATTTGATATTAGTCACAAATCAACACTAACAATAGAAAATACTTTCAAAAAGTACAGTCCTACATATTTGTAAAATCAAAATTCTTAAAAAGTGGGTACTGACAATATAGCAGAATAATGAGCTTCAACTTTTTGCATAGAGCACATATAAATGCTACAATCACATGATATAATAAAACCACTGTTGACATATGCTCTATTCTTGATGATTCTTTCTCCAAGTAGCTGCAAAAGCAACAGGTTTCTGGTCATTGTTCTCAGAATAATATATTGAGAATTACGTGTCTCTTCATTCTTTTACAAACAATATGTGACTTTAATTAAATATTTTCCAATTTTTGTCCAACAATATTGGAAAGGGATTTATTGTTGACATGACATGACTACTGGACCTTTGATGCCACTGACATGTAGGTTGCGAGATTTATGTAGTCATGTGACTGGGAATGCAAATGATGAGTAACAGGTCAAATTTCATCAATGCAGTATTTGTGTTTTGTCTGTCAACAGACTGAATACATAATGATTATAATACTAACAATTTATCAGAAAATAAATCATTTTCCTGTCGGTTTCATGCACGTATGGCATAATGTAACATCGTTTAAGTTTGCTAGGCCTGCAGATAAGCGACTACTATAATAATTTTCCTAAGACAGAAAACATGAAGGACAAAAAAAAGATCATTTCATTTAGTGATTACAATGTATTAGGTGAGGTCAGATGTTTATTTTTTATTCAGATTCTGCCTTCAGCCCATATAATTTGACTATAGCGACACATTACATGTATCAATTTGCATTAAATAACATCTGTAGTTAGAGTCATGGCAGCTACAGGCACATGTATATTATATTTCTTTCCCATCAGCAAAGACAAAGGCATATCCGTTTCACTTACATAGGGGTGGTCAGGTTTAGATAAATTCGTTTTTAAAAAATTTCTATAGCAGGTAAAGTTACAAATTTTTTTTACTGAGGAATATTAAAACTGATATGTTCACTACAACATATTCATTGACTGGAATGAAAAAAGAAAAAGTAAATATTGTACCTATATTTCAAAGAGTGCACATACATGTACACACACTTGAATACTTTATTAACAACACTGTTCTTTGTGTATTGTCTACTATGTACAGCTGAAGTCTGAACTCTGTCTAAAAAGTTATGAAATCACAACGCCTGTTACCAAAATAATATTCTACACAAATAAAGCTATAATTAATCTTAAAACTATGAACTGACTGTCGGCAATGTTCTAGGGCTAAGAGTAAGGGACATGAATAAATACTGACACTCAAGATCTGGTAGTGTCAATGATTTTTTGAAACACGCACGTACACCATAATCGAGATAACCAGGTTTGATGTAAAACTAATTTACTTCACTTTATTCAACCACTGTTTACCTTACTTTCTCATTTATATAATGAAAATTCCTGAAACAGTTCTTTTCTTACTTTAAACTACAAGTTTAACTGATAGTCTCAGGTTCTGATATCTGTCTTCATATGGATAAAACATTCCTGACACTGGTTCTCCATTCATTAATGCAACATTTTTAGCTAGCTATCCAATTGTTGAACATAAATGACTTATGATGTTATGTCTTTTGATTACAGCAAAGACATACACTCCACATAACTATTAAAGAGGATGACACAAACCCTAATACTCACTGTAAAGTACTAGTAAATCTTGATAACATTTAAAATCAAGCACGACATAACATGGTCTTTAGGTTTTCTTATTTAATCCAAGACAAGGGCAATCAACCAATTTTCACATAAACAAGAGCAGATCATGCCAAATTTTGTAGTTTAGTATTAAAAAAAGTTATTCCACACATCTAGCAATTTGATATGGTCTTGTCTTTTTATGTCCATGTAAAGATTCTGTCAGATAAACCCAAAATGTATTTGTCAAATTAATCCACTTGTAACACTGTATTATAATATATATATATTTATATATATGTTTTTGAAAGGTGTATTCATACCAATGTCTCCCAAGATTTGAATGGGCGCAGAGAAATAATCAATTCTGCTTTCTTCTTGGAGCATCCTGGCATGGTGGCCAATTCTTCTTGTGTTGACTCCTCAAAGAAGGACAATATGGTATCCCTCTCTGACTGCATTCCTTCACATTCCTGGTAAGGGAAAAATGTGTGAAATTTTAGATCTATAATGACACAAGTAGTAAAAAAAACAATACCTTCATTTCAACAGCCCCAAGATTTACCTGAAAAAACATTCTGTGGGAGATTTATCCTCATAAATTGGCAAGCATTTGTGATTTTCACTATTCTAAAAATAAATTTCCTTGTTACTTTTTCATACATGCCAACCCCAGGAGAGGAAAAAGTTTAATCCAAACGGACAAAAAGAGTAATCCAAGCATAAAAAGAGTAATTCACATATAACACCAAAAAATTCAATGAGCATATGTACAAAATCATATTTTTTACCCCTCTGATCTTTTAACATCAATTACTGCTTCAAGTTTTTATATGTAGCACTTTTAGCTTTAAAAAACAACAGATTCAAAAAACACTGTACCAGCCGAGACTACGAATGTTTTGCACACCAGTAGTGTTTTAAGTGCCGGGTTACTGAGCCTGGATTTGAATTCAGTTTTATTTTTGTTAACAATACTGAACAATCTCAGTCAGGATTAGAATGGTAAAGAACCAATATTCCTTTCATAACCTGACAATGACGAGGAAATTTATATCTGCCAGTTACTGGGTCTTTTAGCTGGGAAATAAGGTGCCATTGTTCATCAACTCTGTCTGCATGAAGTACGCTGTCAGGTAGAATGCCAACTTGATGCTTCAGGAGCTCTCCTTCTAATTTATTGGCAGCCTTTCCTGCAGCAAGGTGCATTAAATAACAGGCACAACCTAATACGTACACAGATGGAGACATATTTCAAAATAAAGAATGAAACTCATTTATGAATTCCAGTCATCACTGATGCATTATTAGTGGAAAAGCTCATACAGTTCTGCCAACTTATTTTTATTCAAAGCATTATCAAGCAAATCAAAAATGTTTTTTTCCCATGGAATCTACTGTTAATTCTGGTGATGAAAGAAGAGCACTCTAATTTTGCCCTTTTCATTGTCAAAGTCTCTTATACAAAGTACAACTTTTTGTCATCATAACCACTACTTCTGTCTGTGGCAATACTAAACAGCCCAATTTTCATGACTTCTGCAATTTTAAGTGAAGTATCTTCTGCTAAACACCTAACAATATTAGATGATTTTGTTCTTGCACATGCATATTTTCTGCAATTTTGGAATCAAGAAACATTTTGTTTAAACAAAAGACCAACGTAGTCTTCTACCGCTACGGTGCTAGAGGTAGTCCGTGTTCTTTTAAGAACTCTGTAAATAATGCCTCTGCACTTTTAAAATTCATTTCCACAATTGAGTTCTGCTGTTAAAAAAAAAAGTTACCTTAGTATTGGAGTTCATAAGTTAGTAAAACGAGCTAATTCAAGGTTTCTTTGTTTTACCACTATAACCATTATTAAAATCCTTTCCACACAGCCTGCAATGGGTGTGACTCTGTCCTAGAATGGAACACTGTATTATGAAATTCATGTATTCATCTTTGAATTGATGTATCGTCTTTTTCTAATTCATCTATTAAATTATCTGAAAAACATTTTTGCTCTAACACATGCATCAACTATAATAAATCTGACGACTTTTAGTGCCAAATACCTCCAGACTGGTTCTGTACCTGATATGAATTAGAACGAAGAATCTGCGAGCAAAGATTAAAAATTAGAAAACCAGTCTGTTCTCTCCTAACTAAGCCATACAGCTGCTATAAATAGAAACAAAGGTCAAAGTCTGAAAGTAGAAACCAGCATGTTTCTTGAAAATAGGGCAGCTGCTTTAAATAAAACATAACAGTTAAAAAATTGAAAGTAAGTCTACGGACAAGCATACTCTTATGTCGTAGTTACACAGAAGCCTTCTTTTCTGCACTACAGTCTGTGGGATTAATGGGATGTTAATAAAAAGTGAGAAAACAAATTATTAATTCTTTTGGGAGGGGGATATACTGAAAATGCGTAGTCCAAATATGTTTATGCGCAATGTGTAATTTTGTGGAAAAAGTGTAATGATTATGCCAAAAGTGTAATGGTTGGCATATATGGTTCTTATATCAATAATTATTAGGAAAATTCTGTTGTTGAAAACTACCATAAATGTTTCAGACTAAATCAAAAAGAAAGGAAAGTGATATGTCTCCCCATACTGTTGACTACAAACTTGTAGTATTTGAGAATGCCCTCAACAGTCCAAGAGTTCAAGAAGCCACAGCATTTGTTTTGCAATCTGAATATACCAGTAATTGGAACAAACATCCAACCAAGAAATTTTTATTACACATTATTTCTTCTTTTTTTGGACTGTTGAGTAACTCCAATATACCAAATCTAGTAAAACCATATTTTCCAATATACCAAATCTAGTAAAACCATATTTCCTTACATGTTTGAGTTAACCATTTGCTCTGCATAAGTGCTTTTAGATGCTTCTACCGTATTCCAATGGAAGCATATTTTGATGCCAATTCACAGACAAGAACATTTGGACACCATTGCAGAATCTGCACATAAACACATTTTGATGCCTACAGCAAACAAAGGCTATTTTGAGCTGGTTTCTTTATTGCCACCTTTGGGGACCCCCAACCACAACTAGAACCACAGACACGGACCATGATGTCATATAATATGTTCACTATTTAAGCTTAGTCATAATCTGCTATATAAAGTAATGAAGTCGGATACTCGCTTATCGTGAAAATACTATTATACAGCCAAAATAACAAAAATATGTTCAAATTTATGTTGAACTAAAAGAGTACTACACTGCACTAAATTTTACAGGTAACATAGGTTCTATTTACAACTCTATTGTTTTGGCACATATTTATTTGCAACCTACACAGTAAAAGATGTTATGAGGTAAGGGGTTAACATGTTCATGATATACCTCAAGTGCAGAGCAAAGCTCTGAACCTGATATCATAGACAGAAAATCATTCAACCCTTTTAAGAGATATTCCATGTGTACCTATACAAGTTGGGTAAATTGTAATTTAATTGATTAAATATAGTTTGAGTAACGCACAGTGCATCCTTCTCTGGCCCCTTGTTGGCCCCTCTTTTACTATTGCTCTGAGAGACATGATGTCATTGCAGCCAGTATATAAATTTAGATATGTTGTCTTTTGGGGATCATATGTTTATTCAACTCACTATGGCTTCTTGTAGATCAAGACGAACTGTTAATCGTCTGACCAGCATTCGCAATACAGAACCTAACCAGGGCGCCATCACTGCATCAAATTCAACTTGGGCGAACATTCCAGAAAATTGGACTGCATCAGAATTGGCTAAACAGTTAGCTGAGAAGTACATCAAGATCTAAGTTTCAATTGGAAAAAGGCATCTTCTTCAACTGTACAGAGATAATGTGCAGCAGACAGGTGTTTCATGTCTTCATTGACCTGTCACGTGACCTGCAAGCAGCTGATACACCATGTGATCTCTACATGTCAGACATGGCAGCTATCAAGCAACAGTTAGCTGAATTACAAGCATCTATCTCTGCATTGACACAATCTTCCACAATGACTACCATATCACTGCAAGGTAAAACAACTTCACAATCTTCATGGAATCTGGCTGCCACGGATACATGTCCATCGCATAGTGACTTTAAGCTTCAATCGGCACTTGCTAGGCACAGGGGATGACAACAACAAATTATCCCAAACACTGCATTATGCTGTGCCTGTTGACAAACTCCAGCTGGTGGACACTGTGCCAAGCAATATACGTAAGGATATACTCAATGGTAAGCACGTTAGTCTTGCCCTACTGCTGATACTGGGAATGAACTCTAGCTCCGAGACTAAAAAATTATCGATCAGGGTGGCAACCAAATTGTAGTGAAAGGGAATGACCCATGTTTGGCAGGCATGCTAACTATTTCTGAATTTCATAAAGCCTTCTCTAAATACAAAAACATTCTCTGTGAGGTCCATCTGTTTAGGAGGCCTGAATTAGACTCTTATGCTGACTTTATTGATGAACTCATAAAAACCAGTTCCACTGTATTTCTGATGCACGGAGTATCAGCTGATGGCATCCTCAGGATCAGACTTGTTGAGTTTCGGTTATCAGTGTCCCTATATACCTCGTATAAGCCCCTTGCGGCTCCACATACAGGTCTTGGATACACTTCACAACTCTACAAACTCCCGTGTCTCTTTTCCTGAGCTATTCCTACAAAACAAACAATTCAGAGCTGGGCTGGTGCAGTGTGCTGTGACAGGCCTTGCCCCCGTTATGCCAAAGATAATTTTATATGTACAATAAAGTGTCTATTGATCCTATGTACTGTGTGTTATTTAAATCTAAAATAATATTTTTTGGGGAAGAGAGAACAAAAACTCCATTAAAATACTTGTGTAACTGGCATCAATAAAAGTATTATTCAGATATATCCACAAACTGGGTTTGACAAAATATTATGACTCAATCATCTTAAACTAAGTAAGAGAAAAAGCAAAGCCAGAATGTTCATAAAATTTAACAAATATCTTAATTCTCTAATTTATGAAATGAAAATTTAAGAACAAGTTACAGTATTGTGAATTAAATCCCACAAAGTCCAAAAATTCCTTCAATAGTCCAAATGCCTAAATATTACCCATTAACTCCAATTCTTGAATGTGCTGATGTACCAATAATCTTGAATGTGCTAATGTGTCAATAGTCTTGTTGCATCACAATGATATAATCCAATATGTCTTTGAATGAATTCACAATAATCTCAATTTATTGTTTTAGTCCAAAAGTCAACAAGCACTTTGCAATTCCAATGAATACTTTTAATAAATAATTCCTCTCAAATTATAAATGAACACAACTAAAACTGATTCTACAAAGACTGATGCTTAGATAGGAATGACTAATTTTAATGAAAGCAGCTTATATACAAAAAACTGACACAATATGAGGACCAGGATGTGAGTCATTTTCCATTCAAATTTGTAAAGAAGTTCACTTTCGATAACATTCTAAATTTTGTAATGTTAGACAATAGAAATTTCTGTAGGGAAACCAAGGTCCTAAACTCAAATCCAATTAAAAATGTTTACAAATGATTACTATCATAAATTATAATTTACATTCATGAGCAAAACATAGCTATGTAATATGTTGTTTATGAATTACATTCTACAATCATGGGTAAATTTAAACACAGTTTGCTGTCTTGCTATTATAAAGATTATTAAATTGTTTACTTTGATTCTATTATTACAATTCTACATTACTGGATAATGAGTTGACAGTAGAAGGTAGGAGATTAAAATAATTATTTCAGTTCTTTTTTTGTTTTTATTATGGTACAGTAACAAAATAAGTTAGTGAAAAGGCAACTGATGTATTTTGCCTTGTTGAAGGCCAACCCAAGCTGATCCAACTGTAGGATTCTAATCCACATCCTTTCAGCTAAGCATGCTTACCACTAAGCCACCATCATAAATACAGTAAAAACCTGCAATAACACAATAGTCCTAAGAACAGTGTAAATAGTGTAAATAGTTAAGAGTACATTTAGTCACCAACCAATCTCAATGTATTCATCAAAGTCATTCCAGTACATGTATTAAGAACAATGTAAATAGAGTGTAAATAGTTAAGAGTACATGTAGTCACCAACCAATCTCAATGTATTCATCAAAGTCATTCCAGTACATGTATTAAGAACAATGTAAATAGAGTGTAAATAGTTAAGAGTACATGTAGTCACCAACCAATCTCAATGTATTCATCAAAGTCATTCCAGTACATGTATTAAGAACAATGCAAATAGAGTGTAAATAGTTAAGAGTACATGTAGTCACCAATCAATCTCAATGTATTCATCAGTCATTCCAGTACATGTATTAAGAACAGTGTAAATAGAGTGTAAATAGTTAAGAGTACATGTAGTCACCAACCAATCTCAATGTATTCATCAAAGTCATTCCAGTACATGTATTAAGAACAATGCAAATAGAGTGTAAATAGTTAAGAGTACATGTAGTCACCAACCAATCTCAATGTATTCATCAGTCATTCCAGTACATGTATTAAGAACAGTGTAAATAGAGTGTAAATAGTTATGAGTACATGTATTCACCAACCAATCTCAATGTATTCATCAATATCATTCCAGTACATGTATTAAGAACAATGTAAATAGAGTGTAAATAGTGAAGAGTACATGTATTCACCAACCAATCTCAATGTATTCATCAAAGTCATTCCAGTACATGTATTAAGAACAATGTAAAAAGAGTGTAAATAGTTAAGAGTACATGTAGTCACCAACCAATCTCAATGTATTCATCAAAGTCATTCCAGTACATGTATTAAGAACAATGTAAATAGAGTGTAAATAGTTAAGAGTACATGTATTCACCAACCAATCTCAATGTATCCATAAAGTCATTCCACTGATAATGTGCAACAAAAAGCAAAAATAATGTATTGACTTTCTCTGCTTGCAAATGTAACAAATATGGCACAATGTAGCAATATTTGACTTCAGAGTGTGCACTTGGGTTGAAGAGTTTTGTTTACTATGCAATCTAGTCATCTGCTCATGACCATAGCAATGTGTATAATTTCATGGCTATACCAAAGTTTTGGTGCTGCCACTGTGAAATGGATTATGGATGGACAGAATTGCAGTAGGTGCATATGAAGACCAAAATGGATTGCCCTTCTATTACTTGAAGTGTAACAATTCAAGTTTCATGAAGTTAGCATAGTTTAACAGTTATCACATCATGCACACAAACGATGGGTTGCAGGTACAAATTCTATCCAGTCTAGCCTGGCGTGTTGTTGCAGCATGTCTCTTGTGCAAGATACTTTAACTGTACAGTACTCAAATGTCTTTCATGTACTGTGCGCTTTAAGAAACAACAGATTACAGATTGTGCATGTAAATAATAGTATACAAAATTTAACACTTCAAAGAAACTGTCTTTTATAAACAAAAGCAAACAGAAAACACAGTGACACCTTGTCTAATGTTAACATCACTTGGACCACAAAGTATCATGGGAATACAGAGTGTTTCAGAGTAGACCATCCTATTTCAACAATAATGACACTGGTGTGCCTCTTCAAAACAGGAATTCAAAGTAGGCAAGGTTGGTCCCAATGCATCTTTTTTTCTTCACCATAAACATTTTCTTTGATGAACAAAATTAAATACCAACACTAAATACTTCACTTCTGCTGGGCATTATTTTCAACTTTCTCACTAACCTCAAGGCTATCTTCACTGTCGTAGTCTTCATCCGCACTGCCATACTCCTCATCCTCATCTGACAAATCTATTTCTGAAACATTAACAAAACTGTTAAGCTGGCTGTGACAAATCCTGTGCCCTGAAACAAGGAGACATTAGAAAGCTTGGTCCAGGTTATAATATATGGAATTCATGCAGCCCAGTGGGCTATCGCATAATTTGAATTGTTTCACATATTTTAAAAAGAAACTTCAGAAATATTTAATAGAATCGAATAAATATAAATGACTAGTAACAAAAAAAAGAATGTTTTTAAGATAAGAGTTTCATTTTAAGATGTCTTATTTGGGCTATTGCATTTTAAGCTGGGCTACCAAGTTCTTTTTCTAGTAGCCCAAAAGGCTACTGTATGATTCTGCGATCCATCAACCTATGCCTTTGGAACTTTTCAAAGGAAAAAGTTATAAACTTTGCATGACCACAACTTTTTACATACTGAACTGCTGATTACTAGGAATTCAAGCTGGAATTTGTGTTTAAAAGTACCCCTCAATAATGGCCACCCCTTTAACGCAACCAGCAGATTAGCACAAAAATGTAAAATGTTCCCCTAACGAGCGGCCACTTTGTTTTTCAAATGTATACAGAAACTATAATTAATTCATATCATGTCGTAAGGTAAGTAATCAGATTATCTCTACCATCAATACATGTCTCCCAATGTCAAGTTTCAGTTACTGAAAGAAGTGTTGACTAAATTACATGTAACAGTAGGATTAATATTCTATCATTGTCTATAAAAGCCAACATTTACAGGAAATGGGCGTAATGATGTTATGATAAAGAGTTTTGGGTTTCACACATCTGTTGAGTTCTTCCCTTTGATAATTACAACCAGACGTAATTATCATAACAGGGTCGGCATAGGCTAAAAGTAGATTTTGTACATTAACACACACACACACACACACAGAAATTAAGCTTGAACAAAACAGAGTACCAGACAAAACCGAAAAATCATGTGACAAGACATTTATGGCTTCCTTTACAAAGAATGCATTTTGTCCAATTAGCAAATGTTTTCTCTTCATAATTAAATCACATACAGTTAGCAACATCCAAATAAATCATTACTAAACATTAACTTGTCATCAAGTAATCAAGGAAAGTTGGTTATTCTACTTGACATCGGGGGGAGGTGGGGACTTGCTGAACAACTGTATGTAGAAAAGAGTTGAATAAAACAATTTTATGTTGAAAAGACTAGAATAATCAACTTCGTAACCGATAAGGAGGTTATTCAGCGGCAGTGAGAAAATAGAGCAAATGGAAAAAAATTATGTGCAATAGTCCCCCTCTTGAACGCGCCCCCCCCCCTCGACCAGTGGCCACCTGTTCCATATGGCCAGAATCCATTGGCACCAACGAGTTTGTGTTCAAAAGTACCCCTCACAAAAGGCCACCCAGCAAATGCGACCAGCATATTAGTGCAATAATATAAAATTTACCCATCACAAGTGGCCATATTTTATTTTAATATGTATTCAGAACCAGTATTTTATTCATAAAGTGTGTTAAGTAATCCGATTTCTGTTTCCCCATTCAGGTTTTCATTACTGAATAAGTGTTGACTAAAGAACATGTACCACTAAGGTTAATATTATATCATTTATGCCTCATGAAAAGCCACATTTATTCCAAAAAGCTGAGAAAGACTCAAATTTTAATCCATACAGAAGGGTAAGTACACATAATCCGATTAGCCTTAATGCTGTGTTATCATGAGATGTCCAGTTTAGTCACTCTGATTACAATTATTGAACAGTAGTTACAGTAACAGCTGAGAAGTGGCAGTATCGATGTACAACACACAAGTCAGCAGGAAAATGGTCTGATAGCCTTTATGGCTTCCCTTAGTAAGATGCTGAGCTTGTTCACTTTGATAATTAGTGGCTATTACTACTGACAATAATTTTCAAGATTACAAATCCTAACGGCTGCAAGATCAAATCTGCACGATGTTAATGGTACATAACGAAGCCGTTTTGGCTTCTCTCACTTAGTGTAAAATAATGTATAAAAACAATAGGGTACAAGACTGCAACTAATGAATCATTTGACAAGATCACTTCCTTTAAAAACACATGGCAATTTGTTTAAATGCATAAAACATTCTTTTATCAGTCATGTAGTTGGCAACTTGAATAACTTACTGCAAAAAGATCAACATGTCATCAAGGAAAATAAAAATTCTCAGTATAGATGAGAAAGTGAAAGTAATTCAACTGACCAAAAAGGAGTAGGGTCGAGGATCCTTGCAGAAAACTGTGATGTTGGAAAGACTCTGATAAACAATACTGTGAAAGATAATGAAACAATTCTGCAGAAAGTGGGAAGGTGGAATGGATGGTTTAAGGAAGATTGATTGAGCCAGGAGATGTTTGTATCCTGATTTGAATGACAAGGTTTTTGAATGGTTTTGCACTGCTTCTGCTAAGAAAATTCCACTCACCGGTTTAATGATCCAAGAAAAAGCAACAATTTTGTCAGTTGAAATGGGATATGATGACTTTACCACAAGTAACAGATGGTTGCACAGATTTCAAGTGCGACACAATATTAAGTGTTCTGTCCTTTGTGGAGAATCAGCTGATGTTAATAATGAAGTTGTCGAAGATTGGAACAAAAGACTAAACAATATATGCAGGGGATATGACAGCAAGGATATTTTTAATTGTGACGAGACTGGTCTGTTTTTTAGACTGTTACCAACAAAGTGACAGATGATGTAATCTGTAACATAATTATAAAGACAGTTTTAAAACTATATCAATGGTATTGATAACATTCTTTTGAAAATGATGAAACAGGTTGTTTTACATTTATTTCACAACATGCATGTGATTTTTAAATGAAAATATTAAATGTTTTAGAATTAAATGTACTTGTGACTTTCTTTATATGTATTTACTATTCACATTTGTCATCCCCTTCTATTAAGGCCAACCTCATTATAAGGCCACTTCCCTGCTGCAATAGGGATGGCCTTATAAGAGGAGGACTACTGTATATACAAAGATTTAAATGATGTTTTTGAATGGTTTTGCAATGTGCATGACAACAATACCCTCTTGTATATCATGCTTATGCCAAGAATAAGAAATATTGATGTACATTCAGTTGAAATAAGTCTATTCTTATAATAATAACCTTTTAATAATTAATGTTACTTTTAAATGAAGGTATTAAATGCTTTTAAGTATGTAGCTTTCTTACTATGTACATTACATATACAGGTACTTCTCACAAAAAAAATTCTCCCCCTCTGGAAAGGCCACCCATCTTATAAGGCCACTTTCCTGGTGCAGAAGAGGAGGCCGTATAAGAGGGGGACCACTGTACATTTTGCAAGCCTTTTATATGATAATTTGTTTGCGGACGTTTTGGAAATTATGATGATCTGTGTTTACGATATTTTGAAATCTGATATTAAGAAATTAATAAGTTTACCAAATTTGTTGTTTCCTATCACGTAATTCTAGAACTTTGATCATAAGTTAGATTCTTTCCACAAATAACTTCCAAAAGTGTTCAGACACTGGACAGTAATAGAATAACTGCAAACTAAATTTTATTCCTTCCTTACAAAATGAACTTTTATCATTGTTACTTAAAATGTTTTCTTCAAAAACTGGTTTGTGGCAATATTCTAAGAAAGAATAGATCTAAAATTAAAGCTGATCAGTTTAGTATCTTCGGTACAAATTTTAATCAAAACAAAAGAACTGGACCATTTATCTGCACCATCTGCATACTCCAATTTCCTGAACAAATTTGTTTGTTTACCATTTGGTAATTGTATCATAATTTGTGTCAGGTCTTTTATAAATACATTTATTTTCTCTTCCCTTAATGATTGAAGTCCTGTTAAAAACTAAACTAGTTATACTTTCCAAAAAACTTTTGATTTTGATTTTAATTTTCCTGATATCTCTGCGATAAGAGCAAATAATGAATGAATTATTAGTTTTGTTTTTGTTTATCTTGTAATGATATGAAAATGTACATTCTGTTGGAGGAGTGGGGCGAAACTAGCTTTAATAATTTAATACATAACAATGTCACAGATTGTGATTTTTTTTCCGTATTGGCACAAAATATACCATCTGATGATCTTTTTGGCAACAATATTTTTCGCTGCTAAAATTGTATATACAATATTGGGTTTGGAGTTGAGACATTTAAAGGCACCATGACAGGAAGCTGCAAAATTGCACTGGAATCTTTTGTTGCATAAACAAATCCATCATGTTAACAAACCACCCAAACACTGCAGTGTTCTATCATAATCTGCTTATGCTGATGTCTGGCCTTAGTACTCTGTGCTGTAATATAACCAAAATCGTCATGCTACCTGACTAGTTACAATTGACCATCTCTGAAGGCGGGAACTGAATGAAAACAATCTACCAGATGATGGCAACTTTTTTCCTTCATGAAAAAATGTACCAGAAAAAACAGTTATACTGAAACTTCAAAGAAAACTGATTACCTGTGAAGCACCAATCGTTCAGTACATATACTAAGCAAATGAAAAAAATTCTGTCTCCATCAATGTTTTACAATTATTTGATGTTGCTGCAGCAATAACAAATGGCCATTTGTTTGGTCCTTCAAAGAGCAACTTTAGCGGTGCCTTCAATAACACATGAACCTTCATTAAAGCAAGCTGAAGACCTATCATCAAAGAAAGTCAGCAACAAACTTATATAAAAGCATTGTTTCATTTTTCATAGCAATTGGAACATATGGGTTCCATGAAAGATTACTGTTTACAACAAAAAAGTTCATGCTTAAAATCTCTACCAATGGCGGTCTAAAATTAAAATTACAATACTTCAAAACAATAGATATCTGGCCATCGAGTTAAATGAAGGTGGGACTTCTCACAAGAATGTGGAACTTTTTTTTATTTGTTCACATGTTTTCATTTCCCAATGACTAGCCTCATCCCCTTGGTAGCCTAGGCATCATGGTAGTTATCTCTGGCTGACCAAAATCTAGGCCAATTTAAGTACATGTGCATGTAGCATATAAACAACTATACGGCCATGTACTACTAGGATAATAAATATCAGAGTTTTGGGAAATCTGTTTGTTGACAACTGGATACAGATCAAACAAGGACTACCATTTTTTGTATATGTGTTTTAGTTGTGTTTTCTAATGGGATTTGACAGATACATAAATTTTCTAACATGATCGAATACTCGAATTCATGAATTTTTTCATATGCATGTGTACTATTTAACACATTGTGGAGTGTACTATACAAATGTAAGTTGTCAATATACAAGTGTATTTCAGACTTGCCTTCATGTAATCAAAATTTCCTTTTGTTTACTCTGCATAAATCCTACTTGCTGACCATAAGTCACCTCTTAAAAAGTTAACTTGTATGCAGAATTTCAATTTATTTTCAGCCCCCCACCCCCCCCATCTGAACATCTTCATCTGTCAACAATATTACCTTGGTTCGGAGAATGTTGAGATAAATGGATAGGACTGTATTACGAAATTGAGGTTAGTGGGGTTTTTTTTGCGACAACTTTTTAAAGCCAGCACCATCCCTGCATACCTGTTGCTATTTCCAGATGGAAAACAACATGACCACATGATAAGAATTCTTCCTCCCATACGATGAAAGCATCTAGAATACCAGAGCACCCACTGTCCAACCTGCAGATACCATGAACATGCACACAGTCCTTTTTATTTTCATTATGTAGTCAACTATGGGACATCAGTGTGGGGTGGGAGGAGGGAATCTGGCAATAGCACCAGGCACGTATAACTTAATTAAAATTACTTTTACCCCAACTCCCATAAAATTCTAATACTTGTAATACATAACCTGTTGCTACTGTATAGCCGAATTTGTCAGGTGGGAGGCTGATGATCACACAACTGGTGAAACAAAAACAAAACCAGGGAATACTCCTAACTGTAGAAGATACTATTGCTGGAGGATATCCACTTGGGTCACTTTTTAAATATGACAATCAG